>VZSE01012609.1:943013-956640 GCA_013398275.1 Promerops cafer | reverse complement strand
TGTTTCAGGTTTTTTTTTTTTTTTTCCCCCAAATCAATTCCCTCAGTATCAGGTTGCAGGAAAGTATTTCTCAAATTGAATATTCAATTCATAGCCCAGATGTGTTTTATGCTCTTTTACACTGTACATTTCTCAGCACTAGTGGCATTTTAATGCTCAGAGTGTTGCTCAGAGGTTTTTTTTCCTACCTCGCTTTTTCCCTTTGCTCCCCCACCTGACCCTTCTGACTTTTGCTAAAATCTTCACCATGGTGTATAGGTGATAATTGTCTGCTTTCTAAAGGACACTTTTTGTATCAGCTGAGTGCTGCTTGTTTGAGATGTGAACACATTTCATGGACAGACTCAAAGCCTGGTTGTGCTTAGTCATATGTGCAAAAAAAATACATTGTTAGTCGTCTGTAATCCCTAGCCCATGGTGGTTTTCTCCAGTTTATATGTGAGAAGAGATGTGCTTATTTAACCACAGAGCAGATGCAGGGCCTAAGGGCCTGACCCAAAGCCCATTGAAATCAACTGGAATCCTACTGGAGGTTTTAATGGCCCTGCATGTTTAGATACAACACCTGACTCATTTTTATGAAAACTAAACAAACAAACAAAAAGCAACTTATTTTTGCTTTCCTCACTCCTTTGCCATTTGCCTCAGGAGGAAAATCCTGACCTGTACTCTAAATACAATGTAAACAATTTAATAACCCCCACCTGATAACTATTCTGTTAAGAAAGTGTTGTAATAGCTGGAACATGGCTTTATAGCACTGGGGTGGCTACAGCACCTTTCAGCACTATGAACATTTTCTGATAATACTTTGCATGGAAAGGTTGATGTGTTTGCACAGAAAACAGTTTGTACACAGTATGGTCTTAGGACTACATGCTAAAAATATCTGTGTAGTCAGTGTAGTCTATTTGTGAAATATAGCAGGAGAAAATATTTATGAGCACCACAGGACATGAAGCTCAAAGTGCAGTCATTTCTAAATGAAAATTATGTGACAGTTCATCAGTATTTAATGCTAACATTGCTTGATCTAGACATAAAGAATTTAGCAGCCATTTATCATAACATACAGTACTGTTCATTTCCTGATTTGCTTAGAATACATTGATATTTTAATCTCAACAGGAGCCACAGGTCTAATTTTAGCTATTTAATGAAAGGAAAATCCAGCGAGAGAGGGATTTTTCACATGGCTATTAGAAGCCTAGTCTCACAACTTGAATTGGTTGGTCTTTTTAATGCGCGCTCCCAGAAGCCACTGCTTGGTCCCTGCGCCAGATGCAGGTGTTCCCTTGTGCTGTCAGCCAGGAATGATTAATGAGGATTTGCCCCTACTGAAAGCAGTCTTTGGAGCATTGTTCAGGGCATCTGTGGAACTGTCGGGGGAGACAAGGACACAAGTGAACAACCAATTATTTGGCCATCACTGAGGCAGCATGAAAAAGACATCAAGTTGGACAGAGGAGCAAAGCTTTTGTTTCATGATCATATTTTTAGGTGTTAATAGTAACAGAGGAATTCTACCTGTTTTGTTTTGCCTCTTCATTTTTTTTTTTCTTTTTCAGGGGAGAGGGGAAGGGCTCAAGCACTGCTTTAAAGCTAGGAAAGGATGTGCAAAAGAAACAGAGACAAAAACTGATCACAGCCCTTTAAAAGTGTTGAAGGGAGGAAAACACACAGAATTGATTTCTTGGCAGTTGCACCGTGTGTACAAAGAAACACCGTTTTGCTCGGCTAACATTAGGGAACAAGGGCTAAGAATTCTGTGAGGAGGAGGAGGAGAATTTCTTATGCAGGGAGCTTCTTAATAGCTGTCCAAGCACAGCAGTTCAGGAGCCGGGGCTTTAACATGTGGCAGTGCAGGGAAGTGTTACATTAGGATTCTGAAAAAGAAAATGTGAGGAAATAAAACCAGAAAACATTTGCAAGACTGGGTTCAGCATTCATCCTGCATCCCTCTTTCTGTCTCAAGGAAAACACACTCAGGTGCAGAAGACTGAAGGAAAAAAGGAGGAACAGAACTAAAAGCACTCTGCCTAGGCTTAGACTTTTGCATTTTTATATTTACCAAGATTTGCGATTATAAATACTAATTTTAAACTAGAGGGAAAGGATTTTCAGACCAATCCAATTACTGAATGAATTATTTGTAAAATACATAATATGCTCCATCCTGTCAAGCCTCTTTTTACCACAGTATTAATAAAAAAAAAGTTAATTATTACAGCTTAATTCTAATGAGGAATATAATGTTTTAGTGACTAATAATAAATACAGAACAATTTCTACTGAGGTATTGTAAGTAATATTTACAGTGGCTAATTCCTATCCTCAGAAGTTCCTCTGTCCCCACACATTCATGCAAGAAAAGACTTTTGGATCCTGAAAAAATTACCAATCATAATTCTAAATTATTCCTTAATGAAGAAGAAATTTATATTTCTAATTTAGCAGTTTAGTTATATTTGAGAACTGGGATTTAGGTTTATTTTTGTGGGATTTTTTCAGATTATTTATCATTTAATGGCTGTAATTTATCAAGGAGGACTCGTGGCATTCATAAAATTATTTGAATCTCCATACATAAAGGCTAGTTTCCTTACCCAGACAGTTTTTAGGAAGTTTTAGTAAGCAAAAAGTTTTTGCCTGCCTCACATTTAGAATGAGTTGCTGCAGGTAAAAATTTGACTTATGATACTCAGATTTTCAAAATTTGCCATCTCAGTGTCAAATGGCTGGGTCTGAAACCTGAGCAGTCAACTGCTGTTTCTATTTACTATAGGATAATAATTTTATTAGAAAATAAAAGTTTAATACACTAATTAAAAACAAAGTATTTAATAACCACTTAAAAAAAGAAAAAACAATGTAATACACATGCAAATGGAGCCTTTGTATTTAAAGAATATCACAAATTCCTTTATACCACCCAGATGAGTGTCTTGATCAGAAGGAAATCACTAAGCAACCTAAGAATCTTTAGGATATTCCAGCAATTCTGATAATTGTGCAAAGTGTAGTCTAGAATTTCATGTTGGGAATAGCCTCCATACAGCCCTTGAACTGCAATACTGCAGGTCCGTCCTTTTCCAGGGGTACAGCCATCTGCTACTCTTTGCAAGGAGCACTGACACTTGAAACAGAGCTTTGTCCCCTCCTGCCTTTGGTATTTGTACGTTTAGAAGGTGTGCTGGAACATACAGTGACTTTATGAGTAGCTATAATTTCAGTGTACAGACACACTCACCTCTCTTTCCTTCTCATCAGGAAGAGACAATGGCATCAACAAGGTGCCCCTCTGTCTTACCCAGTGGAAGCACAGTCTCTTAGACTCCTCCTGGGCATGATGGAAGTGATGGAAGTAAAATATTTCCAGCAACTAAAGGAATGATTATAGCATCTCTAAAGAGGATATTTGCTTGTGGCTGTCAAAGTGCTCAACTGAGTTTCCTAATCCCAGATAAGTAAATGGGAAGGAAACTTCCTGCTGCTGTAGACAGTGCTGAAGACTGCACCTTTTTCTGCCAGGTATAAACTTTGCCACAGGTATTCGAAGGTTGCTCATCACTTTGTTGGATTACTTCAGACTCTTCTACTTGGAGTTGTCAGCTAGAGAGAATAGAAACATGTGACTTTAAATCTTGAAGATGAAATTTCTGAGTAACATAAAGCAGAGCACAGGCTGTTATTTACGTGTGCCAGCAGCGTACAGCATCGGAATGTCCTCCAGGATGTGGGCATTCTCTCCAAATCTCCTGGTGGGTAAGCACCTTTGGGATGGGGCTCCTGTGAGACCCCATGGGTTGTCCCATGGGAAAAAAGTCAGGACAATACTTGAAAGACAGGACTGAATTATTTTAGTGGTGGTTCTTTGGCCTGAAAATAGGGGTAGGATTTTCCAGGTAGTGCCCATCATGGGAACACCCCTCTTTACATACCATTTCCTCCAGTACAGTGACATCTCTTCCTCCATTACATTCCTCTGTAATCTGCATGCCTTTCAAAAATAATTATTTTTCTTCCAGTGCTTGTGCTCAGGTTGATACATGTTGTATTTTGATGTTTTCCCCGTAAACTCTTATGTGTGTATTTTTGTGATACTTCAATAAAAACATCAAAATTTAAATTCAAAGCAAACCAAAAACAATGGGCAAGAACGTATGGAAAGGGATAAATCCATTAACATCTTTATTATGAGCATTGCTTGTTCAAAACATCAGCTTTGATTTGGCTTTATCTACTGCAGTTTTATTTCACAAAACTATAAAAAAATTCTGAAGCAGTCACTTCTGCTTTTACAAGGATCTCTAATACTCTGCAGACTGCATAGGCTATGAAGTAGTGGATTATTATGAGGTTAGTACCTGTGACATGATTTTCTTCCATGTTCTCATGGATCTTTGCAGTTCTTTTGATGAAAAAAAAGTTTCTTTTTCTCTAAAGAGCATAGCTACTGCAACAAATTCTTAGGGAAAAAAAACAAGCAGAGAAAAATTATTAAAGCTCAAATAAATGTTTTTTAGCTTTTAGTATCTAATATTTAGCTTTTATTTCATGCTGGAAAGAATGAGGATTGTTAGAAACATGCTATGGTTATGGATGAGTGTTTAAATCTAACAGCTCAAGAATTCAGTCAGGAGTTGTCTTTAGTAGAACTTTCTACCATCAAGATTTCTCCCTTTGTCCCTTCTCTTGCTAGTTTAACACAGCCTGATGATTCTGGTCACTACAGCCAGTGTGTCTCTGCTGGTGGTGATGGTGATGAAACTCCTAAGACTTTTGTGACTGTTATTGCCTCCAGGCCTGAAATGAAGGGAGGCTGCAGACAACTGGGGCAATGTCATTAGAAACTCATCAGCACTGGTTGTTAATGAACCATTTGATAAAGCAGAAGGAATTCTCTCTGCTGTTTGCTCTAACCAGAACAACAATAACAACAACAGCAGCAAAAAGGGCAAGAATAAAGGTTTGGATGCAAAAATACTTCCCCTTGCAGGAGCAGTGTGAATCAGCTGCAGTTTGTTTTGTTATCATGAACATGACCTGGTATAAGGATAGGCAAGGTGGGCAGGGATTTTGCAGATGACATTTCTATATTGATTTTATAAAATACTGCTGGTCTGTGCTTAGTTTGGGCTGCAAAAACTGCAGTGTGAACTACTTAAGTTCTGGCTCTTTGGCAACAGAGAATTGTGAGGCTAAATATGACTTCAATTCCTTTACCCTCGATAGCTGATTTTTGCACCTGAAATCTCAGAGCTAACAGTTTGTTAAGTTTGTGCCCACACATAGGTATGTAATCACTTATAAAATCTGTTTTGTCCAAAAAGCCATCTTATATCCACAGAAAACTATGTACAGATTTTATCATTTGTTTGTTCAGCTTTTATTTCTCTTCTATACTTAAGAACACATTACACTTAGGACTGACGTGTGAGGTCAAAGGGCTTTTCTTGTCCTATAGCCCCCAGAAGGTTTTTCCACAAGCACACTTCCCCACCATTTCTTGATTTGACTTTCTTCTTTCTAGTCCCTCATGTCATGCAGGTTTTTTTAACTCTTAGTACTACTGTGTGCACGTATTCTTTTCCCTTTTCCTCCTCCACCTCCTCACATCCTCCATTCATGCATTCCTGTTGCATCCTATTTCAACCCATACACTTTTTCCTGTCTTTTTTTACCACACCTTTGTTTGTCTTCCATTCAACTGGGAAAATAGTGTTCTTCACACCTAAGGAAGCAGTTATTTACTAATGATGGTGAAGTTTCAGTATGTATGTTCACATATATGCTGGAAATAACAACATGGTTAAGGGCCACTGACTATTTTTCTAGGGAGAGGATCTTTAAATTAAGAGGCTTTCCTAAACATTCTTTGTAATGTAAAATTATTTAGCTTAAAATTACTCAGTATCAGAATATGAATTACGCAAAATATTTTTCAGTATTTGGATGGATTATGAAGCCTCACCTTATATCTCTTAATTGTTACCATTTATTTTGCATTTGCATGAACTGCCAAGATTTACAGCTTGTGTGTATTCACTTCAGTATCAAGCTCTTGACTGCTTCAGCTATTTTATTGTCCTTTGCAGTGCTATGTTAATGGCAAGCATAGCAACACCAGTTGAATATATTTGTTTGAATGCTGCCCATCATATGATCCTTACTTTAAACCATATTTTTGTCTATTTTTTGAAGATCTAAAAATGCAGACAATGCTCCAAATTAATATTAGAATAAAAGAATGGATTATCAGATTATTTTGGCCAAATAAAAGATGCAATCCTTTGCTGTAAAGAAAGAGAAACAGCATCTGAGCTGGGATGTAGATGGTTAAAAGAAGTAGTGCTCTGTAAGAATTAACAGAAAAAAAAATAGTACAGAAAGAGTATTTCTTATGAACTACCAGAGCCTAGAATTTTCATAAACCATAATCTTGATGGAAAATCTTAAATACTAATGAAATGATGATTGTAAGAATACCAATATAAAAATATTTGAGATAATGATTTCTGAGGTTTGTATTGCCCCATTCCACCTATCAACCAATAGGAAGTCAAAGGACATTTTAAGAGAAGTTTATTTAAATCAATTGCATTTGAAAAGACTATCTACATTTCAGGAGTTGCTTCAGGTTCTTTCCCGATGGATATAGCTCATCTTTGTTTTCAGGATTACTGAAGCCAAAAGTACAGTCTGTAAGTTTGAGTGAACTTTCTTCACCTAATTTCAAATCTGCTTGAACTTAGTGACTTTGTATATTTGATTTAAGCTTCTTGGAGATTGCATTCAATAAAGGAGAAGAGTACAGGTGAAGGGAGAAGAGACAGAAATATCCAAGAAAAAAAAAAAGCTTGATATATATATATTCCACATGTGAATTACTTACTTCTTTTTTAGTATCTTCTGTGTTTTGCAGCATAGAAGTTTTCTGTGAGGAAAAAAAATAAATCAAGTAGCCATTTTTGGTCTTAATAGAATCATGCACAATCTGTTTTTTCCTTCATCAGCTGCAGCCTTAGCAGACAACTAGATCTTATGATTTATTTGTCCAGCCTTCCAAGATATTCTTCCAAAAGTGAATCATGGTATGCCAGAAGACACATGAAATGGAGTGATCTATGTTGTTCTCCTTTTATTGTCTACTAGAAAGTCTGTCCATTCCTGATTTTAATCACACCCACTTAGTGGTCAAGCTAATTCACCCTGCCAGCCAGATGATCTAGTTTGGTGTCCACTGCTGTTATTAGAGACCGGAGGTCAAACCTTTTATCTATTTTTGCCAAACTCAATGGGACACAGTTTCTTGCTGGGAGTCTTTAGAACGAGGCGATAAATCTTATTGCTAATATCCCAGTAGGCAGTAACATGTCTTCCTACAGGCATGCCTTCAGAATTTTTCCAGGCTCTGTGAACATAAATAAAAACTTTTGAAAATCCTGGGAGGATTTTGTTTTATTTTTATATCTGTCATAAAAGTATTTCTACTTACTCAAAGCCTAATTGCAAATTGTCAGCACAGAGTCTTCTAAGATTTTGTCTTCAATTCCATGTCCATTCAAAAAGAATGTAATTGAGCCATACTAACAATTTTATGCCTGCTTGTGTGTACAGGTAGTTTTTTGTGGCATAACCAGTCTACACTTCTTGTAATAGTTTGGTAATATGCCAGAACCCACTAAAATACAATACATGTGGATTTGGGAAATGCCACACTACAGAGAACTTGCTTTGCCTAACAGTAATTCTTGGATGGTGAAGAGCAGTGATTTTCTACCTAGGATCTGAATTGATGGACACAGACAGAGGGTTGTGGTCAATGACTCTATGTCCAGATGCAGCCCAGTAATGAGTGGTGTCCCTCAGGCCTCTATCTTGGCACTGGTGCTCTTTAATACAAGCGCACCCTCAGCAAATTTGCAGATGACACAAATCTGAGTGGTGCAGTTGACACACCTGAAGGATGGGATGCCATCCAGGGGGACCTGGACAAGCTCAAGAAGTGGGCCCATGAGAACCTTGTGAGGGTCAACAAGTCCAAGTGCAAGGTGCTGCATCTGGGTTGGGGTATTCCCAGACATGAGCACAGACTGGGAGAAGAACTTGTGGAGAACAGTCCTGCAGAGAAGGCCTTGAGGGTTCTGATGGACATGAGCCAGCAACGTGCACTCATGGGCAGGGAACCAACTGTATCTTGGGCTGTATCAAACGAGGGGTGGCCAGCAGGGCGAAGGAGGTGATTCTCTCCCTCTTCTTTGCCCTCATGAGACCCCACCTGGAGTGCTGCATCCAACTCTGGTATCCCCACATAAGAAACACATGGACCTATTAGAGCAGGTCCAGAGGAAGCCACAAAGATGATCAGAGGTCAGGAGCACCTCTTGTGTGAGGACAGGCTGAGAGAGCTGGGGTTATTCAGAGAATCTTTTCTCTCTTCCAGGGACACCTCACTGCAGCCTTTTAGTACTTAAAAGGGGCTTATAAAAAAGAGAGGGAGGGACTTTTTACATGGGCAGATAGTGATAGGAGAAGGGGGAACAGTTTTAAATGGAAAGAGAGGTTTAGGTTTGATATTAGGAAGAAATTCTTTATTCTGATGGTTGTGAGGTAGTGAAAAAGATGACACAGAGAAGTTGTGAATGCCCTGTCCCTGGAAGTGTTCAAGGCCATGTTAGACAGGATTTCGAGCAACCTGATCTAGTGGGTGGCATCCTTGCCCATGCAGGGAGTTTTGAAGTAGATGATCTTTCAGGTCCCATTCAATCCAAACCACTCTATGATTCCACGATTTGATATCCTGTAGAGAACAGTACATGACTTTTGAGCTGGCTGCAAAAGGTGACTTGAAAGAAGCTTTTATGTTACACCACGGTTTATGTGAAATTTGGCATTTATGGGTCAAAACCAATAAAGCCACCTGTGTACAACTGTAAAAAGGCTTTTGCTTTGCTTTGTCTCTAAGCATTAATTTAATATCCAAGGTTCACATTGCCTAGAGCCTTTGTGGATACTGTGAAAACTTGATTCGTTTTTTTTTTTTCTGTTATTGAGCTGACAGCCAGATTAACTGTTGATTGTAAAGTTCTTTTCTCCCTACTGCTGCATTTACTGCATCCTGGCCAAATGAAATTACATGGTTGTATAATAGAGGTACCTTTATAACATAACTTATTATAATATATTCATACAATATAAAAAATTCAAAACTTATAATGTAAATTTATTATAATAAAAAGGCATTGCAAGAGTAAAGATGTTTTAAAATAATGGATTAATTGTGAAATTGTCATAGCATTAGAAATCTTGTAATCCCCATGCAGGGCCCAGTTGGGCTAGTCTACCCAAATATCCTTATTGTACCCTGCAGACTAACCAGATCTGATTCACATTATCTAATTAATTGCTTTTAATTGTAGTTGTTTTAGCAATCCTCATCTTTGGTTTTTCTGACACACTGGTTACTGTGCAGTCATTACTAAGGGTCATCCCTTGTTTTTGGGGGGGGGTTTGGCTGTTTGGTGGGTTTGTGGTTTTTTATATTATTTTTTGGGTTTGGGTTTGTTTTTTTTTTTTTTTTTTTTTTTTGGGTTTTGGGTTTTTTTTTCCCAAAAATGTCTCATATCTCATAGGTCTCTATAACTACCTGAGAGTCACCTTCCCATTCTCCACACACATGCATCTATTGCACTAGTTCATTTTCCCTTTCCAGGGTCTCCTCTGCTTCCACGAACAGTACAAGAGAAGAACGAGTTCAAGAATTACATTTTACCTCTCTGTCCACATTTAATAATCAATGATGAGTCTTTCACAGCAAGATCCTTGGAATACCTTTTGAAGAAGAAGGAAGCAATGAACTAAGGTTGCTATCACAATTCTTTTGGCTCAAACTGGAGGATAGGCATTGAGTTTGCCTGTAATCCCTGAAAAGGAGGAATTTCTTGATGCTTTTTTTTTCAGTGAAGGATTAGTTGGTGACATATTCTTTCCAAATATAAGAAGGTAGCTCAGATTCCATTTCTCCTCTGATAGGGAACCAGCTGGCCTGGTGGACAACAACCAACACAGTGCAGCTGTTGCTGCTCTAGTACCACATTTTTTGAACTTAGTCCAGAATTTTTTTTTTTTTGGTCTCAACTCTGTTCCATAATTGAAAAGTGAAAAGCAAATTTTCTATCACTCCTTCTTTTCTATAAGTCTTCAAAGGAGTCTGCAGTGCAATGTGTAGAACACCCGCAGCACTGTATCCTGAACTGCAATTAGCTCTGACAAAGAACCGTAACCATGAAGTACACATTTTAGAATATTAAGGAATATAAATGCTTTTTTTCTAAATTATTCTTTATTATGATGTAATTGCTTAATTTTGATTTTGCCTTAGCAGATGCTGAGAAACTCCAAGTAGACTGCTGTATTGTGCGTTGATTTTCTTCTACAAATTCCTGCTGAGACAAATATTAGAACATATTTAATACAAATACACATTTATTCAATGTATATGTTCATATAAATGCTAAAAGCCAGTGTTCTCAAACTTCTATATTATAGACTGAAATGGATTTGAAAGAATGCTTTGTGGAATATGTGCTGTCTTTTTCTCCACCAAATAAATGAATTTGCTTTAATTATTTTTTAAATTAAGTTCATAGAGGTATGTAATGACTTTTAAAGGTGACTTTTTGACAATGAAAGTGCAGGATAGAGTGTAATTCCTTAGGTATATTTTTCCTGAGTTGGTTTATAGTGAGAAAGGAGAAATGTCCCAGCTCTGTTGTAGACATATTTTCTGACCTTGGTCAAACTGCTTAAACTGTCTGAGTGAAATCCTACCCCTACTAAAGTCAAGAGGATTTTTGCTATTTATTTGAATGGGGCCAAGATATCACATTTGAATTCTGAATTGTTAATAAGAATGGGATAACATGTATCTAACTCTCACAGCTCTTGTGAAGCTAATTAATCAGCAGAGTACTTTGGGATCCTCATAAGTATAATAGAAGCTGCAAGTACTATTATTTATTTGTCATGTAATTGGAAACCAGCAAGGTAAAAAGTCATTGATAAAAATCCACATCACAAGGTCATTTCTTTCAATGTTGCAAATCTCTTCTTCAATCAAGAGCTTTGTAACTGATGAAAAGTACTGCCTAATCATAACATTATCAAGTCAATTTAATTGGTGCTCTGGCAGCACATGAGATCATAATGAAGTCATTTTTGCTAGTTACAGGCTTAAAAATATTTTTATAGCACTCTTCATCCTAGTGGAAACTTTAAAGGCCTCACAGACAGGATTAAGGTTTTCTGCCTCTGTTACACAACTGCCTTGGTGTGGTAGATACCAGCCGTTTTAATCATGTCTAAAAAAACTACTGATAAGCATGATATTACTGTATTTATACTTATCCTTTATACCTATTACATAGTTTGTGCCTTTAAAATTAATGTTCAGATATGTCAAGGTAAAGAAGTAGCACTTTTGGATTAGAAGGGTTCTGATTTTTTCACGTTTGAACACTGGTAGCTGCCGAACCACAGGTTTTTAATATGCCCCGTGTCTTTGGAAATCCCATTTTTGACAAGAGGAAGGCCTACATGTTTTTGCACAATACTCTATTTCACTTTGTCAGAAACTTAAAGCCCCAAAACTGATATTGCCTTCACCAGGTGAGGGTTTGGAGTAAGAATGGTTGGTTAGGTTTCTATCAGCATGTCCTGTTACATCAAGTAGATTGCTTAATTTACTGTGGTGTAAGCTTCTGTATTGCAAGAGATGGAAATAATGTCATTTGTCTTTTCTTTGCCCCATCTCTTTCATAGCTGGAGTGACTGAGAGCTGTTTTGCCAGTGCCAGGGTCCTCCAGCCTGCCATCGCTCCCCTCCTTGAAGAGCCGGATGCTGTGGCCACAAGTCCCTGGAGTGGGCTCCAGCCACTGACCACATGCCACCTGCCACAGCCTGTGGCCAGTGAAGGGCAGGCTGTGAGTTTCAGCTGGCTTGCCACTCACTGCTTTAGCAAGCATCTGACTAAAAAGCTCATTTTAAAATGCAGCCTTCAGAAAAAGCAGCAAATGCAAAACGGCCAAAAGGCTAAATGTTGTGGCTCAAGAAGTGATGGTGTTTATGACAAAGAGAGTTTAAAATCAGCACTTTTCCTGCCTAGTTTCTCATTTTCATCTCCTTCCCTTCCTCCCTCCCTTCCCTGTGGACTCCTCTTCCTCTTTGATATTGACCAAGCTGCCCACTTTTAACCAGTTGTGCCTGAATGTGTCTTGGGTACTGGAAAGCTGAAATTTCTTTCCCTCTCTGACGGAAAGCAAGGAACTGTGGCCTCCTGCAGCCCAGCTGTGGCACTGAGCACTGGCTAAGCAAGAGTTCTCTCCACTGCAGTTCATCCAGGGAAAGGTGAGAAAGAGTGACTGGCAAAGGAGACAAACTCTTGTGGGAGTTTTACAGGTGCAGGTGTTTTTTTAATAGGCAAAACCTCAAATGTTAAGAGGGAAAAAAAGAGCCCTGATAGATAAGGCCAAGGACCATAGGAAATAAAATATTGAAAGACAGACAGCATTTTCTTCCATTTTCCCTTGTTTAGCACCACAGCCACATCCCTACTCATACTGAAGTGCATTCTGTATGGACACCACTCTGACAGTGTGAAAGAATACTAAAGTGAGTGTAAAAAGTAGCTTTTCAAATGCAATGGTTTAAAGGATCCTTCCATGTAACATCTGTAAAGCAATGGGTGCGGTGCTTGGTTTCATTGCCATGTTCCCTAAGCACCAGCAGTCTTACCACAGAAGTCCCTTACTGCCATCAGACCCTAGTTTAGCACAGCCAGTGCCTCAGTTTGCCCACAAATACAAATAAAACCAAGAATTCCACCTCCTCTCTCCCCAGAATGTGCCAGGTTTTCAGGAGGCAGAGAACAAATCACCCCTAAAGCTGGGGCAGATCTTTGCTTAAGATGTTCCTGGATAATCTGAGAAAGGGAATGTACTTATAGAATTAATGTCAACATTTACTTTTTGGATATTATGAGGGAAATATTATGACCAGCACTTATGAACTTCACCTGAAGGTATTCTAAACGACCTTCATGTGTTTGCAGGGGACTATATCTCCAGTTCTCCCAAAGAACCTCAGCTGCCATACTGTGTGCTGCAACTGCTGTGTGCAATTCTGACAAGTCTTTCACCTTCTCTCATTCTTTGCATTGATAAATTTAGCCTAATTCTAGTCTGAAGCTTATTTAAGGTAGAGCTCATTGTCCCATAATACATACTACCTGGGATAAAATCAGATGCCTTCTAAAGCTCAGGCTTTAGATTTGCAAGTTCTTAACTTCAAATCTCAGTTTAGGCCTGTTAAAAATCTTCATTTTGATGACATTCTACCCCAGTTAATATTGTGATGAGTTTGGATTTTCTGTTTACCTCAATCCACCTCTAAGGTAACAGGTTTGTCCTATCAGTAATCTTTCTGGTTAACGCTGCAAAGGAAGTACCAAGTTCATTGCAGATGCAGCTCGAGAAGTTATTGTCCTCGCCAGGTGACCTGGTGGAGATGAGATGTGGGGTTGTGCTTGCAAGTGCATCTGGAAATGATGTGAAAGTCTGATTATTTT
>VZSE01012609.1:850513-938013 GCA_013398275.1 Promerops cafer | reverse complement strand
TAAAGTAATACTTTTAAATGTCATTTAAGACTTCAGTTAAAATTAGGAAGACTGTAGGCATTGGAAAATATGTGCTTATGGGTCTCATTTTTTTCTGACTGGATCTAGATCTAATAGTGAACACTTAGATAGTTTCCCCCTTGGAGCCATGACTACAGTTCCTCTCCTAACATTTACAAAACAAGTTTGCTTTCAAACTTCACACATAGCAAATATAGGAAAGTAAGCCTGGTAGAAAATAATTAGGATTCATCTTAAACATACAATTTTGTGTCCAACAGTCGTGGTTCAGTCCTCAAGCTTTGTCACACATTTATTCAGTTACAGGTACTTCAGGTTTCATTATTTAAAAGATTCTGGAGAGTTTTAGTGTCCTTTTATGTTTTTGAGAAAACAGAATGCATTTTTTAAAATGCATTCAGTACTAGCTCCTGTCAGTCTGCACCACAAGAGGCTAAATTAATTTTATAAGCCTGAGAACATTATGATGAATATTTGTAAGCACTTTTGCTGTCTGACAGTGAGCCTGGCATATTTTGAGGTAGAAACCTACTAATACCTTTTCTTTGTGTGAGATTTTGTAAGGGTTTATAGACATCATAGTCTCCACTAAATTCACTCTAAGTCACACATCCACTAAGTCTTGAAGTTAAGCTATAACCCATGGGGAACAGAACAGAATTCTTATCATAGATCACATGAACTCCGGTAGAACTAAAAACATTCAAGGGCATCTGCCTTGGTTTACATCACATTAATATTTCATAGATATGTTTTATCCCTAGAAACAGGCTTGGCTATCAATGTCTCACGTAGAAAATTTAAAATTTCTTAATTTTAGGATACTGTAATTTAAAAGAGGAAGAACATGAAGAAGTCTTAGTGATTTATAAAACTACATCCTTGGAGATATTCAGATCTTGACTGTATAAAATCCTGAGCAACCTGTTCTCTGCTCGTTCTCTGTTGAATTAGGGGTTGAACCAGATGACTTCCAGAAGTTCCTTCTCAAATAGAAGTATTTTGGTATGCTGTACATTGTACAGGTGGCAAAATCTAAAATAATGGCAGCAAGCCTTATCCATTTGTGACAGAAGTTGTTTATGCCGTCTGGGGCTTTTCCATCCATCACTGCATCACCTGCATGAAACCAAAACAACTTCTGTGTGGTTTTAAAGCCTGAGGGAGACATTTGTTCTCACCTAATCTGATTGATTCCCTCCACCTACTTGTTTATGGTGCACCAGTTGTCCCCAGCATTATCAAGGTCTCCTCTAGCACCTGGTTAGAATTGAACAGAATACTTTCAGAACTGAATGTTGAAACCTCATCCTACCTGAAATATCACTGGCTGCCTCATATATATCTCACACTGTCCTGCCTCTGTATCAATAAGGAAAAACCCTTTGAGTTTCTATAGACTGTAGCTCTTATGTGACCACCCACAAGGAAGGGTTTCTGGTTTGGCCAGTATGATTGGAAAGGTGGTTGTGTGCTGTGCAGAACTGAGAGGCAAGTTTGCTGGTGACAGGATTCTGTTTTACATAGCAGGACAACTTGCATGGGAGCAAAGGATCTGCTGGGTCAACACAAGACCTGTATTGCTCAGGAGATTTTCCATGATTTTTTTTCTTTTTTTTGTTGAGATGTAATTTTTAAAATTTAGATTTAATTTTATTTTCCTGTTCTGTCAATATTGTTTCAGAACTCAGTGTACTCTGTGTTTGCCTTAAGAACAGCTATTTGCAAGCCTAAGATCAGCTAAATTATATATATATATATGTATGTATATGTATATGTATATATATATAATTTGCAAACTTAAACTCATCATAATTAAAGTTTTGCTTGAGAAGATATTAAATCTTTGATTTGTCTTAAACATTGTCTTGTCTTCTGTTTTTAATTTGAAATATTTAAATCTGTTTAAAACTAGCATTCACACCTTGAAAATCAGCTTGCAAATAAGGCTGTCCAGAAGTTTATTGAGTTTAGGAAAATATTTGTAGATAATCAGAAAGCAAGGATAAAAAGAAAAAATCCCACTCACCTCTAATATTTTCAGCAACTCCTCCATGCTAGGAAACCTAGCATGGGAGAAATAATAGCTAGGCTGAATTGGAAAGGCTAGAACACTGTCCTGTTGTAGGTGGGCTCTTCATACTTCTGAAGTTATAGTGTTTTTATTTAAAACCTGTATTGTATTTCTAGGCATGTATGGTACACGCCAATTTAAAATTATTGAAGTTCTTCATAGTGTTAAGAGTGCTTCAGTTTGAAGGAGTGAGGCTTTCCTGCAAATGCCAAGTAAATTGCTCTGCAAGTCCAGAATCTTTGATCACCTCTGAATTGAAGTGCTTACGAAAGAGGTTGCCGTGTTCTAATAATTTTACAGCTCTCTCTGATTCATATGCCTAGAACCCCAATCATTTCCAAATTGAAGAGCTCTCATTATTTTGAAGTTCTTGTGCAGTATAAAATGATTCTGCATCTTTTCGGTTTTTATTTTTTGAAAAATGAAACTTTTTTTTTTTCTTTCTTTAAAGACCAGCTCTTTCCTCTGCAAGCTGGGAGACATTATGAGCTAATTCAAACATTTCATGTTTAAAATGGAAATTGAACCAAATTCCCTCCAAATAGCAATGATGATGGCTGGGGTAAAAAGAAGGAAAAAAAAAAAAAATCCCTGCCTGAAAAGCCGAGAAAATACAAAGTAAGAGGCTGTCAGTGATCCTTACTGGGAAAAGTGTGAAGCACAAGAAACATATTGTCACTGTTCAGATGCGGTCAAGGTGAAGTGGGGAGACTGAATGAAAGTTACAACAATGTGACAAAAGAGAGACACAGATCCATTTAGTCTTGGAAGGAAGAGAGCAGGAGGCACAGAAGGCTAGTTCACATGTTGCTTCTAAGCTGATTTTTGCTGTCATTTTATCATACAATTTCAGAGGGAAATGATGTATGCCCTTTTGTATCTCCTGACATTGTCTTTTAAGAATAACACTTCGTTTCTTTCTCACTAGAGACCTTGTTCCTTTTTAGCACATGGCAGTCGTATATTGTTTATAAGTCACATAGCTTTCTAAAGAAAAGTCTCATCACTATTTCTTGGTAGCAGTAGAGATTTTTCGTTCGTTTGTTTATTTTTTCTTTTCCCCAAGCACATGCACTGGATGGTCTTTGTTCCCAGTAACTCATTACTGAAGAACAAAAAAGGGCAAAAAAGACATGTTCTGGGGGAGGAAGCACACCAACCTGCTGGGGATCCCTATGACTGCACCCTACCTTGCACACAAAAATCACTCTGCTTACTTCCTACCTGGAAACCCTCACCTGCTCCTTCTGGTCCTGCTATGGGAGCTAGAATGGGAGGTCTCCATAAGAAAGGGGAGAAAATGAATCTAAAAAGCATTCTGATCTAGACAGAGTTACGCTAATATATGAAGAGAAAAAGGGATTAGGGAACCCACCTGCCATTGCAGAGACTTCAGCAGTAAGGCAGAAATTGGTGTGGAGGTAGGATGAAAAAGTGGCAGATCAGAGCAGAGAAGTTTTTAAGAGTTTCACAATTGTGTTACTAAGGAGGTAGCCTATAAACATCTGGAAAATCTGGAGATTTCCAAAACAGATGTTGCAACAGAAAAAGAGACGTGGTCCATCACAACATCAGCACTTCCAATCATTTGAGAGAAGCAAAATGTAATCTTTGTGTGTCATACCTTCCACTGAAAAAAAAAGTCCACATTTTTTGTTGTCCTTGTTAAGAGCTCTGAGGCACCTCAGGAGATGAATAGAGCTGCTGTGGGTTTGGGTCCCAGTTTACAACCCTCTGCTCCTGATGGTGTTGTAGTGGGGCTTGTGAGCCTTTTCTGCTGCACCTCTTTTCCATACAGAACATGTTTATGTCTATGTGGTGAAGAGTTTATACGACCTTAGAAGGCACAGTGGGTTTACAGTGGGAGGGACAGGAAGATGAGCTCCCTTCAGACACCTGTGCTTTTGGAGGTGTAGCTTCCAGCAGAGGGAAAATGTGATTTCATAGCATTCTGAAGCCAGTATCATCAGTTAATACCTATCTTACCTGTTTGGAAACCAAGTCCAGAAAAGCTGTGGTTATTTAGGACATTATGCTCTCCAGGGTTTCCAGTGAATCATTCATCTTAAATATATTTATAAATAAAACTTACAAAGCTAAAAATGTTATTTGGAAATCTGTTAAGAATAATCAGGCTCAAAAACTCCTCCTGGACTTTTTGTGGCAGGTACCTGAACCTATAGGGAGAGAGATTTGTTTCTTTGCTGCTGTACCAGGAAACATATAGTGAAACTGGTATTTCCCTTTTTCCTCTCTATTTAAGGTTCCCCATTTTTTATTTTTTGCAGTTTTCTTTCTTTATCCACACTCCTCATATATCTAGCTTTTTTTATTCCCTTTTTCTTAGTTTTTCTCTGAACTCATGTTCCTTTTTACTTTCCCATTCACAGTATTGTCCATTTCTTTTGAATCCTTTCCATCTTTCTGCAGTCTCCCTCCTGAAATTCCTTCACGAACCCCTGTTATCCTTCTTGCAGTGGCTCACTTCTGGCTCAAATCTAGAGCTGTTACAGAAGTTCCTGTATACACAAGAAAAGTTGACTGGGTTTCTCTACCTGTGATTCAAATATAGGGTCATTGCATTTCAGCTATCTGATTACCTGAGATTTTTGAGAGATTTTGGTGAACAATCTCTCTGTCTACCAAGCAATGCTCAAACAACAGGGTATATAAATAGTATTGATGTAATTTTCATATTTGCATAATCAGTAGTCTCACTCAGCAATTAGTATTTCACTAATAATATCCAAACAAACATAATTTCCCGAATTATAGAAAACTCAATCAGAAATTATGTTTTATTGTATGTAGTAGTCTGTTAGAGGATATCAAATACTTAAGAGAATAAACATTATTTTTTTTTAATTTGAGGATTAGTACTCCTACCAAGTTTCAGTTTACATAGGTACAAAAAAAAAGTAAGTCAAAAATAACTCAGTTTGTTTTTTGTTTTTTTTTTTAAGGGTATTTCTTACTGTTATACAGCTCGGTGCTACATAACACCAAAAGTTTAATTAATATTTTTGGTTGATTTTTAACATAATATTTATTGATTTCCTTCTAGCATATTCTGAATTTTGAGATATACTGTTCCAAAATGTGAGTTAATAGGTAAATTGGTCCATTAGAGGCATCAGTGCATTAGGACCAATACAAACTGGTGCATTTGGTCCTTCAGCTCCCAGGAACCTGTGAAAGACAAGTGCACCAGACCATGTTGTTTTGGGCTGGTTCCTCCAACCTGCAGTCCTTCAGCTTCAAAAGCAAATGAGGCACTAAACACCATTAATCACAGTTGTGTTGAGTACTCACAGACTGAAATGTGCTGTTTCCAGATATTACACACCAGTACAAACCCCATTATATGTGTTACATGTTACCCAGAGAGGAACTCTTAATCCTGGTTTGCTGTCTATAGTTGTTACAGGTACACTTTAAAAAAGTCTTCCTATGGTAGCTATAAATCAAAAATTACCTTTCAGCTATGCCATATTTTAAAGGAATGTAAACATGTTAAAGTAAAGGTCTGTGTTGTTGGTAATGCACATGACTGCTTGCTGTGTTATGTACAGAATGATCCATATGCCACCCATACTGAAACTGGTTATTAAATATGCTGGCTCAGTTTACTGGTAGCTCTAATACACTTCTGTAACGAGGCACTACTTGTAACATCAAAGCAGGGGAGACATTAGCTCTTTTCTCCTATAGCCTCTGACCTGAAAGCTTTGCTTTTTATCTCTATATAAAAGGAAAATATTCTTTTCAAAGAAACCTGGCTAGAATGTGGATATTTTCTCCATTGTAGAATAAGAGCCTGTGAAAGTAATCTACAATTTTTCATCTTTTTTCAGAGTATTGTTTCTTTTTGGACATCATGCCTCTTTGAGAGTTAACACTTGCTTTCAAGTAATAGTGACTGGGAAGTGCTTTCAAAATCCTGAGGTACTTCTGTTTTCTCTAACCCTGTCAGTCTGAAGAAAGGTGATGGAACATTTCTGTTTTTGAAAGAGCAATATATTGTGTAAGAGAAAGAAAATAAAGTTTGAAAAAGAGTTCATACTCAAAATAATGGGAAAGATACAAATCCAATTAATTGTACACAGGATTTGTAAGGGAGAAAACATTTGGCAAATCAAGACTATATTTTATCTTGCAGATGTTTCCACTTCTTTTTTAAAAATTAAAAAAATCATATAACAAGTGATTTTCTCAAATATATTTGAACTTTTAAATGGATTGGATCATCTTATCTGACCTTTATGTATCAGGTTTTTTTGTGTAATCTAGCTTGTCTTGTTTCAGTTCAACATTTTAGGATTCTTGACCTTTTGGCTTTTAGATTCTTAACTTGAGCTGTCTTACAGAGGGATTGGTCTTCAGAAACAGCTAAGTATACAATGCCAAAAATTTCTTCTGGTGGACGTGCACAATTACTTTTGAGTATCTGATCCCTTGTTTGGAGGCAATCACAAGGAATGGAGTGCTTACTTAACCAAACATAGGTGCAGTAAACAGAAAAAGGAAGACCAAGCATAAATGAACAAATATCACAAATTGTTGGTATTTTGCTGCTTATAAAGATATTTCAATCCTAAATTTTCAATTATCTTCCAAATAATTTCCTAAACTTATGAGTACTGATTGTATTACAGGTACTGTAGAGTACTATACTAGCATGATCTGGACTCCAAGGTTTCTAATCTGAAACTTCTTTTTCTATCTGTGTTTATTGCAATGACTTTTTCTTAGAATCCAAATGGGAAACAGAAGAATCATCTCATTTCTTTTCCACAGTTCCTGGCTTCTGAGATGGCATTAAGCATTATTCAGTCTATGACACTTAACTCACAGTGATGTTAAGTCAGTGATTAATTCAATGAAATCTCACTGATTTTTGGATGCTTTAGGTGGGCCTTCTAATAAATATGAATAGTTCCTTGAGGTGGGTGTTTTAAAATTTAGCCTGGGCTTAACTGCTTTTCCACACGCTTCCCAAACATTGCCAGAGGAAGTGTGGCACACTCCAATTCTGATGTAATAGCATAATTAAAAAAGAAAATAAAGCTTCTCAATTCTGTCTTTAAGACTTCATATGAATAAATAAATTTCAATCTTTCTTCTGCTGGAAAAAAGATGAATCCCTTGTTTGGGTTTTTAATAAAGGTACATAATTTCATGATGCTCACAGAAGTGCAGACTAGCATATACTTTTAAGCATAAATACTTTTATTTACAAAATGGAACAGCATTAGTGAAAGCTTGAAAAATATCTTATTACTTTTTGGTTTTAATATTTTGTTTTTCTTCTTCAGTTTTTGATTGTAGCAGAGAAAAGCTTTTCTTGCAGAGTTAATTTTCTTAATAGGACACACATAGGACACACACGTGTTCTTAAGTTATACATATTTTATCATGTGCTAGATGTAGTAGGAATTATGTCCCTAAAATGCTTTCCAGGAATTTTGTAAGCAGAAATGTAAGAAGAAGTGAACAGAGTTTATGGGTTGTTTGGTTTTGGTTTGGTTTTTTTTTCTCCAGATTGTAATAATTGATAATTTACAAATATCAAAATGTTTTCAAAATGTAGATATAAGTAAATTATGTATTAAACTTGTATAGCTAGTTAGAATAATCTGAAACCATCTGCCAAAAATGAATATCTTAGCTTGCATTCAACTAATATGCCAACTTATGGTTACTTACGTTTTACTCCTGTTTGCTACAGGTGAAGTGGGTGAATATCAGACAGCTCATTATAGAGACATGCATGCTGCATTCCCAAAGTAGGATGACAGAACAAGTCATGGTATGTATTGTAATTTCAGTTCTACAATACATCTTCAAGCTGTCTGAGGTAAAATGCTTACTAAGCACTGCATTGGGGCTGTCAGATTTCTTCAAGGGGTGGTAATTAAATTGAGCTCTACCATTTACTTTGTGGAACTAAGCCAGAATTATCTGTATCCTAAAAATATTCTGCTGTAGACTGCTGGTTGTAGCAGGAGCATAGTTTTTTGCATATAAATTCTCTTTTATGGGAAATATCCTATTTCTCTGTTTTTTCTCACCTCCATAGGCTGTGGGGGAGGAGAGCTGTTTTGTCACTGGACTAGTTTAAGTCTGAGGGAAACTGGTCATGATACCATCAGGGATGGTGTCTTGCTTAAAACTGCAGACATTTGGGCTGGATTCCAGTTGTGACTAATAGGGATAAAGGATTGATGCTCATTGTGGCCAAGGGTGACATTAAAGTTTCCTGCCTGATTTACAGTGTTCTTAGCCCTGGTATAATTTAGAATAGCCAGGGGCCCAGTTGGCCATGGCTGGCCACTGCCACAAAAATAAAGCTGAATGCATGTGAGGATGCAATGTGATAAATGAATGGTAGGTTTCTTCTGGTCATTTCTGGAGACCAGCTTCATTATCAGAACACATGGGAGCTGCTGTGCTGGGTCAGACCAAGGATTCTGGTAGCTCAATGGTGTGTTTCTGCCAGCACTCTGGCCTTCTGCTCTGAAAATCAGAGCTGTTCCAAAGTGACCCTGGCTCAGAAATAGTGCTCAGGATGTAGTGTCTTCTCAATACCATCACTCATGTTCTTCCTGAGAGAAGGCAGTGAGAATTGCAGATAACTTTAATGATATAGCCCCACAATGGACTTCTAGAGCAGCATGATTATGTTCTTGTCTTCTTATCTGCTTGCTTTCTAGTGAATCTGACCTTTCTGAAATTTGTAAATTACCTAAAAACTATGGTGAGATCGACAGCACAATTGTAACTAATTGAATATCAAAATTATATGCAACTCATATAACTGCAAATTCAATTCCAAAGACATTTTTTAAGATTGGAAAGGGTGAGGCTGATGTGTAAAGGAGGCTCTCATAGGATAAGTTTCCTATGATGCACAAATGAGTTTGTTTTATAATTCAACATCCTTTAGAAAATTGTTTTGATTGAGTTCAGTTGATTTAGTCAGACAGTAAGAAAAAAAACTGGGGAGGAAATAGCATACAGATGCAAAACAGTTTTCAAGTGTACAGTGTGGAAGAACTGTTAATGGATTATCTGGAAATAAATGAAATTTCCTGCAAAACCTACAGTTTATTTATTTTTTTTTAAGAAATGGTGGTGAATATGAATGCATGATGAGAAATGCTGAAACCCACTGTTTATTTGAAAAAATGTGTCAAAATGGTTGTCCTTTTCCAAACTGAAATAAATAAATATATGAAAGTACTTAAATCAATGTCCAATAAATAGCTACATTAAACAGAAAAGTATTACATAGGAAAGAAGTTGGAAAGGGTAGGCTTTATTCATGGGCTACCACCTTCTCAGGGTCTACCTATAGCCAGAGGAAAGAGAAAGGTATAGCTTCCTGTGGAGGAATTCAGAATAGGAATCTGAACTAACTTGGCTCTCACTTTGAAGCACAATTTGTCATCAAAGGATATTGTGACAGAAGACAGTGCAACTGTTTCATTAAGAACATTTCTTATACCATTCTCTGATTATGAAAAAGCTTTTTGTTGTTGAAAGCTGTGATTTGCCATTTAAAAGAATATATGTATGAATCTGGCTCAAACATCTTGTACATCACAAGTATTACTTTTTGAAGGCATAATTTTCCTTATTAATTCATATTTTCTTCATGATTATTGAATTTTGAAACTCATTATCTTTTTGCATATTTGTATTTTCTTTTACCTTTGGTAAACCATGCTATATACATGTCTGCATACTTTGATTTTACTGCTGTTTTTTTCTGGTTCCCTTGTCATATTTGCTTCATTCTGTTTTATGTATTATATTTAATGAACAACAGTTTTCACTTAGAATAATCTTTAGGCTTGTTTGAATTTTGAATAGCATGTTGTGATGGTATTAGTGATGTTACACTAAGTCCCTCATCCTGCAAAGGCTGATTCATGTTTCTCACTTTGCACAATCTGAACAGTCCCACTGGAGTTCAAGAGTTACACACAAGAGCATAAAGCTTTGTGTCCTACTTGCCTTTAGTGGACTCATTTCCAGTACCACAAAGCCCCATTTTAGGGACTGTTGCTTACATCTGAAAATGCATATTTCACTGGAAACGATTTTAAAAATATGTCCTCGGCTGGAACCTGGAGAACAGAATTTTAATCTGGAATAAATTAAGCCTATGTCTTGAGGAACATCTTGACCAGCAGCATTTTATGACTATCTGACAATCTTTTATACTCTTGAAACATAGAAATAGCTTTATTTTTGTACTAATGTTTTTACAGTTGCAGTTCATAGCACAAAGCAAGAGGCAGTAAAAGCAGTGCATTTGATTTTGTCCCCCCACTCTTCTATTCAGAGGAAAGTAGCTAGAACAGGCTAACAGGCAGTAATTAGCTTTCAGCCAAATTGTGTATGAAATTTTAGTCTGTGGACTCATTGCTCCTATGTCAGCCTGAAGATTAAAGGCTTCTTAACTACACAGCGGCACAACAGCTGAGCAAGCTGTGAATGAGCCAGTGGGGTTTGTTGTATAATAACTGGTCTGTGGATCACTGGAAGAGTCTGGATTTCTGTGTCCAATCCAGACAAAAAGAAGTCTACCTTCTTATCTCTGTCTGTTTCAGTAGATCACCATATATCACCAGGGATTTCAATGTAGCTGACACAATTTCTGCAGCGCTGGAAACATAATATTCATTGACATGGTAGATGCACACACCCCAATAAAGTTAATGTTTAGCCATCCCTGCTTTTGGCAGTGTGCTGCAGCTTACTAATTAATTTGGTTGCTCTTTGTGCTTTTTTTCTTACCACTGTGGATATAATCAATGGATATCAGGTGTTCTGCAGTCAGGAAGACAGCTGTGAAATTGTACTCTGAAGTTATATTGAGATTAGCCTTCAAGTTTTGTTATTAGCATGAAATCAGCAAAAATATTATTAGCAAAAATATTAAAATGCATTTTTAAATAGAGAGCTTATAAGCAGTGATACCTTCCATTGCAGGTATCCTAAACAGAGATAAGCAAAAGTAAATCAATCTCAGATAATTTTGCTTTCTTGACTGGGGACAGCCAAAACTTTCTTCAGCTGTACCAGACAGCCATCTTGGCTTTCCATCATGGAGCATCTGGGATGCCAATCTTCAATTGCCCTTTCTCACTGTTGCCTTTTGTTACTTATTTCTTCTGGCAAACCTATCATTTGCATCTGATTTGAAATAATTAATTTCTGTTTCTGACCAGTCTGTGAGTTTTGCTAGTTGTTTTTTCTTTGTTTGGAAATAAAATTAGGTCGATTCCATTTTGCTTCATATAACATGTAAACAAATTAGATGGTGTAGACACTACTGCTCTAACCTAGAAGACTGATCATCTGGAGACCTCAACATGCACTCAGATTGGATAAAGGAGGGTTCCCAGCAAGTTCACGTTCTCAGTTAGTATGGAAGGGTACTTTTTGATATATAAGTTTGATTTTTTTTCCTGTATTTCTTAAAGACATTGTCTCTCGGATCCTGAGTTGAGGGAGGAAGAGAACAAACAGAATTATAGTTCATGTCCTTTTTTTCTGTCTAGAGTGTTGGAAAGAAACAAAGATGGGTGGATTCATTGGGTACAAAGGGTACAATCTTCTTGAAAATATCACCCTCTCACATTGATTTTCAAAATATTGATGACTTTGGATAATGCTTCAAAGAATCAGCTTTGACAAATAGTGTCAATGCAAGTGATGGTGATAGGAGCTCAGGTGTTAAACAGGCTTGGAAAAATGTTTTGAGGAGTAAGGGACATACTATGATGAGTGTCATGGCAGGTAATCCTTTGTTTATGTCACAAATTTTACTTCAGTAGAACAGAAGTCCATACTTTTGTATGTTTTAAACCAAAGAGGTAGCAAGGAATAGTCCATGGTACACTCAAGATTTAATGTATTCTCTGAATCACGCCTGATGTTAGGTCGTGTGATCCATTTAGTGTCCCTGTGCCCCTTATGCTATTTGCCCAGTAAGGCTGAACCAGAAAGGAGATTAGAAATACTCTAGGCACCACTGCATTTTAAAATGTCTTTAAATGAAATCAGAGGGTGTTTTTTCCTAATAGTTACTTTCCAGGCAGAAATCAATTAGTCTAATAGCGTTACTCTTCTCCAAAATGGAATTGTACTGGACTGGTTTGATGTCTTCTTATAATTGCACACTGTATGGTTCTTTGACTCTTATCTCTCCCTCAGTCTGTGAATTTGAAACCATCAGGAAGATGTCACATTGGTATGAGTATTCTTCAGTGATAAGAACAGTAATTGTTGTAGGGAGACTTCTTAATCTTGGGTCACTCAAATCCCTTTTAAAGACAGCAGGTGCTCTCCAGAACAAGCATTAACTAGAAGAGATTATGAGGTAACCTGTTGTTCTTTATATCTCAGCATCTCTTGACAAAGCTTACCATCAGGCACTGTGTTCAGAAGCCAGTCAGTACAAGAAAAAAAATCAAACACGACTCAGGAAGGAACGAACGTTTTCAGTACTAAAGAGTGGATTCATTTTAAAGGGTGAATACCAAGAACTGTTACAGGGAAATTTATATTTAGATAAGATAATTATATGAGTAAATTATAAAAGCAAGAAATAAATTGGCAGGGGCTAAAAAAATAGGGCTACAGATAACCATGGTATAATGCAACCAGAAAAAAATTCTGCTTCCTCAGAAATCAAAATCTGAAACTGCATCTGGCCAGATTTGCATTATGTTGAAATTCCTTGTACATTGTACCCCTCATCTTCTTCCCAGCTGTGGCAAACATGGTGAAAGCAAGTTACTCATTCATATTGTCAGACTCTGGCACTGCTAACAGTATGACTTCATGCAGACGTGCTGGTGCTGTGGGCTGCTTAGCATATACAGGGTGAATTCTTGAAGCTGAACATGCTCAGGGTCTAACAGCTCTTCCAAGTATGATCACAGTGGAGCAGAACTGCCAGTTATTTTCAGCTGTCAAAATTTATGAAATTCTGGATCCAAATGACAACTAAATTTTGTTCAAATAAGATTTTGTTTTCTAATTCTGTCCATTTCCATCAAGATTATGACAAAAAATTAGCTGTGTAAAGCAGGTCTATGGCAATCTTTGGGCGGTCAGGAATTAAGCATAGGATAAATCATTGCATTCAGATGATAAAACCACTTTCAAAACCAGTTCAAGGAAACTTTTTAAAAAGGTATTTAGATCCAAAGGTGTAGTTAGCACTTTCTAAGAACACACTAATCTCAGGGAGTGTTAGGGACTTAACCCTTCTTCACACTACTTTGAACAAAATCTACTAGGCGCCTATCTCTGCCTCTAAGTTCCTCAAATACTTTTTAAAATATCTGGCCTTTGATAACTCAAATCCCTTTGACTTTCTGTAAGGCTTTTCATCCTGAATTCTAGATCCTCACAGGTTTTGAGTGTCTAACTCTCTTAAATTAAGATATGAGTTAAAGGCCCAGGTACTTTTTGAAAAACTGAACTTTGGTGCTCAAGTCACTTCTGAAAAATAATGTTAGACTGATAATTCCCTCAGGTGCTTGAGAAATATTTTCCTGTCACCTCTGAGAAACTATTCTAGAGGAATTTACTTTGTTAATCACTTGCTTTGTCCCAAACTTTGTATAACAACTTCGTGCAATATTTATTATGCAGAATTTTTATTTTTTTTCCCAGAAGAATGACAAAACTCTTTTATAAAATGAAAAATTATGACAAAAGTATATATTTATGCTTTCAGGAGGCAGATGTGCTTTTTAATGGAATTTAAATAAATGGAATTTTTATGATGAAAAAAAGCAACAGTAAAAGCAGTGATTATGTTTTTCATACTTCATTTGCTTCCCTTGCCCTGAAGATCTTGTACAGAAGTAAAATGAGATCCCTGGTGAAGCCTACAATGCCATTGACTCTGAAGAAGGACTCAGAGACCCATTGGTGTTTAATGACCCTTACTAGCCTCCACAAAAGGAACTGGTATGATCCACTAAAGGAGACATATGGTTCTTTGGACTGATAAAGAACCACTGTTTTCTTCATGGGTAAACCTTGTAGTCATGCATTTCTAAACACTGCCTGGTTTTAGATGACTGCTTTTAAAATGGCTGCCCAAATTTGGTGAGGAATTGCATTCATTTTTCATTAGTACTTGACCAACAGAAGTGGTATTTTTCCAATACTGCAATCATGCAATTTTAATGCTTTTATTATTCTGCACTATCATATCAGACCGAACAAAACACAACAGATAAGAGAGCTGAACTACAGAACAAAGAGCAACTGGACTGCTTTATAGGGCATGGGCACATTGTATAATGCAATCATGTGGTGATATCCCAGAGTTATAGGTAAGTGTTGGAATATTAGGATATTCCTGTATCCAATTCTTCATGAGATTAAAGTATATACTTTACTGCAGTTAGACATAGGACAGTGGCAACAGAAGGAAATGGAGGAAGGGAAGGGAAGGGAAGGGAAGGGAAGGGAAGGGAAGGGAAGGGAAGGGAAGAAGAAAGGAGCAATCAGAGTGAAACCCAATATTTAAAGGCAAAATAAAATAAAAAACTGATTTCACAATGAAGTAAACAGTAGTGAAGATTGAGTTAGGACAATATAGGAAACAAAAAAAAAATATTTTACTGCAGTCATATGACAGCATGAACAGGACAGAACCTGTTGCATGAATAGAGTCTGGTTGCAGGCAGCAATAAAGTGCTGGATATATCTAAAACTCTCAGTAGATACCACAGTGTAGACAAATTTTGATCAGTAATATTGTACTTTGTGCTTTTCTCTCTGATGTATGTCCCCAGAATGAAAACCTCTCTAGGACAGACACACCAGTGACATCTTTCACTAGTTCTAGAGATGCTGTACCTGTGGTAAAACAAGTGCAATTATCTTAGTTTCAATTTCTCTAAAGGATGTGCTCCGTTTCTAAACTTGAGCCATCCAGAGAAGAAAATATATTAAGCTATTGGATTTTTTTTCTTGATCAGCCTTTTTAGTGACTATCTTTTCACAGCTGGTTGTAAAAACAATATGATTGGTTCTTCTAGCTTATATTTTTTTTCCTCCTTTAGTATACTTCTCAATGCTCCTTACAAGAGATGGAACTGAATCTGGCTTTTTTTTTCTTTTTAAATTTTGTGAAATGTGACAATTTATGTAAACAAAGATTCCTCTTGAAAAACAATTCAGCAGCTTTAAGTAATGTACTTGTCGCATGGGAATATTAATATGAAAGAAAAATGGCATGGATATAAAAGAAATTGAACTAACCGCCTTAGAGATATCAAAAGCACAGTGATGAATACTCTGAAATATTTGTTGCAAGATCCTACCACTCTACAGTCATCAGAGATGCAAATGTTGAAAATTATTTTTACCTAATGTTATCCCAGCGATTAAGAAAAACTCTAATGTATGTAGACTTCTACATTGCATATACCATGTGTCACAGCCTTTATATTGCTGGGTAGAATCCTCTAACAAAAGTGCATGGTCCAGCTCAGATTTTGAAATATTGTAATGGGAGGAGTAGAAAAGGTGAATTTGCCTCTCACACTGGGACTGCAGGAGGGAGAAAAATGGCTAGTAGGAATTCAGTTTCCTATGATGGGGCTGATGAAATGCAAGGCAGGGACAGTGCCCTTTAAAGGAGCCAAATCATTTATTCTTCCTGGCAAGGCAAGAGTAAAGCAAGAGAAACTGTGATTCTCTGAGTACCAGTAAGACCTTTCTGCCCTCTTGTGCTAATGTAAAGGGCTATAGGATGGATTTGCATTAACTTTTGAGATACTTTGCACTATTAGAGAGTTTAAACTTGACATTTCCAGTCAGTATTCATTCTCTAGGCTGCTCCCTAGTAGTACAATTGCCTTCTCTTGAACCATCAAAGAGTTGTGTTTCAACAGCCCAATAGGATAGTAACCAAACTTGAGTGTTGTTTGTCCAAAGTATTCAGGAGGAATCAATTGAACCTCCTGCTTCTTTTCTGATTTGTTTTCCTTTTAATGTTAGTGTTGACAACCATAAAAACCACACTGTTTTGATAGGATCATGCCAGTTTCAGTATCCTGCCTGGTGAAGGCTGGGGGAAAAGTTAAAAGACACTACTGCAATTTCCCTTTAAGAAATTTAGTATTCATTTGTTTTACTTTTTGTTGCATTGGTTATGAGGTGACTGAGGTGACTAAATGAATATGAAAAAAGCTGTACATAAAACAAAATCAATTAAGAGTTATCCAAAGAATGTGAATATATTTGATACTGCATTTTAGTTTGGAAGAAACTCAAATTTGAATAAGAGGTCTATTTTTCATTGAGTATGCCCTGCACAGACATAAAAAATGCCAGTAAAACAGATGGCATAATGATTTTGGTAGCTTGACAGACTTACCCCACTGCTTCATTTCTCTCTGTGTTGACTTTGTCCCTTACATTCCAAAGATGGATAAATGTATTAACGTGTAGTTTACCATACAGGTCAAGGGATCTTTCTCATTTGACCTTGAAAACAAATGTTCTGTCTGCTCTGCATGGATAATTCATAAGATTTAGTGGCTCATCTCTGTATGTTCGGCATTTAGAAATGTTGCTTCCCCAAATGTCTCGTTGTCTTCTGCACCAGTTAGGTAGTGCACTGCAGCTGAAAGCTGGGTACACATTTATGGAGCCAGACATGTCTCACATGGTGATTTCTGGTTCTTTACCATGAAGGCACAGAATGCTGCTAGCACCATGAAAGTGTCCCATTTTCCCGAGTAGCGGGACATACTGTTTGTATGTCTTTTGGACACGATCAGTTGAAGAAAAATGCAATTTAGACAAAAACAAAACAGGTAATGGACGAGCAACAATCACTCTTACAGAATTTTCCACTAATCAGTGAAATAACTGAATGAATTTATGTATGTGTTTGTGTAGAATCATAGCTGAGAGAAAATAGAGGGGAAAGATAAGAACATAGCCTGAATTCCTAACTGTTAGAAGTTTGTGTTAGCTGAATTACTAGACAGTGATATCTAGTAAGCAACAGTACTTCAGTATAGGTAAGATGGAAGAGAAGTAAAATGAAAGACTAAAAAATACAAGAATAAGGTCACTTTTCTAGGTGAGACAACTAGAAGATGAGACACCTCTGGTGAATACTGTACAATTTTAGGGGGTATATTTTTGAAGATATTTCTGCTTTATGAGCTGCAGAATTCATGCTGGCTATAGGGTTAATACAACAAAATCCTGATCCTGCTTCAGAGAGCTTGCAGTTAAGAGTAAGGTAATCAAAGATTTGAATACTATCAGGATATACCCCTACACATCAAGAGGCAGTGAGAGAGTATCGATCTGCTGGGTAAGCAGCAATCACATCTCATCAGTGGCTTAGTCATTATTGAGTCTCTAGTCATCATAGTAAAATAAAGATTTAATATGGGACTATGTCTGGGCATATATTCACAAAAACTAAACAAGTTGTTCAGCTCCACTCTGTAGGACTATAGTTTCTGTCTAGACAGAGAATATTTGTTAAGGTACATGGATGGGAACACTCCTAATATCTTTTCTCAGACCAAATGAAATATAAAGACATTTTAAGGACAACTCTTATTCTCGAAAGCATACAAAAAAGCCCCCTCCAACTGGCACAAGATATCACTTCCATAAAATTAGGCAGTTACCGTAACCTTCTGTTACTATTTCTTTTTCTTCTATCCTTTGTGCAAATCCTTGTGCTGCTACATGATGAGCCTCAAAACCAGACCCAAACTAAAAATAATATGGCAGGAAAAAGGCATAGGATTTCAGCTCTGTAAGTTCTCCAATCAGTCCCTTGTGTCACTACAAACAGGGTTGTGCCAACAGAGGGAAGGAGGTAAGAGATTCAAAAATGAGAGCTATCACCTCTTAGGAGCAGCACTAACTTTTTCTAGCTGAAGGTATGCCTGGAACTGTGGTAGTAGAAAAGCTGTCCCCGGAAATAAGAAAAATAATGATAACGTTGCATGAGTGTATTGCACCCAATGAAGGATGGAATTGATCTTGAGCTTATTGAATATTTGCCATTTCTATAAAGTCATTGGCATACTAGCACCAGTACATTAGATATTTTTAAGAGATCCTAAAGAATTTAATGCTTTTTTGTTATATTGTGTCTGTGCCTGTTGAAATATATACTGAATACTGTGCATAATTATGTTCATAAGAGAACAGTAGTAGGATAGCAGTTGAGATTTAATTAATTTTATGGAGAGATAACAATTTTTAGTTGACAGCAAAGTTAAGAAAGATGTGCTTGACTGGAAAAATCTAAGACCAGGAATGCAGTTTTGTCCTCATGCTGGTGGCAAAGAGTAGCATACTGCTCTACAGAGATTTGGGAAATATCCTGTTCCACCCGGGCTCATAGGCCTAAAAGAGCAACAACCCCAGTGTCCACGGGCAGCATGAACAAACTGTCTGTGCTCCTTGCATTTGCTCCCACTGCTGAAGAGGAACCTTTATCTGAGCCTTTTCTCTCTCTGGTCCCTGTGCTGAAGCTGCTTCAAAGGGCAGGCACCCTGTGTACTCCGCAATTCAGGCATAACTTTAGAGTTCTTTGTGCCTTGGAGTTAAATGGCCCTGTTATGCTCAGTCACCAAAGACGTGCCCCTTGAGAGGAAAAGAGATATCACCTGTGGGACCTCCTGCCTTTGCTGGTGAACCAAAGTCAACCACCTCCTGCATCTGAGTCCACAGGGCAGGTACACTGGCATCCTGGTGCACCGCCAGCGCGCACATACCGGCATCCAACAAATGCACCAAAACCACAGCCAGACCACGGGGGCTGCAGAGGTCTTCTAAGCTGAATTTGAGAGTACATTTTATTTCATCTGTATGTGCCTGGAGAATAGTGCATTCAAATTCTTTAATTGCATGGCAGTGTTAAGGTTTGTCCACTGTTGCCCACCATGCCCTTTCCAAAGTACGAATCCAAACCAAGGGTGTAGTAGTTTTGGCAATTTCTCCCACTCTTCCCTTTCTCTTCCTACGCCTCTACAAGATGACACAGAGTGACTATAGGGGGCAATACAACCTCAGCATACACATAGAGCCTCTGTACATTGGTAATATGCCACATTAATAGGTGGAAACATTTAAGAATCAGGTTTTACTTCTTGCTGTTGAATAATTTGTGTCATGATAGAGGTAAACTATATTGTTACCTGGCCTCCACAAAATGGAAGGTTTTAACTTCAGATAAGCTTTTACTGTTTAGATGCTTTTTGTTTGTAAGTGAAAGTTAATAAATAGTGATTTTATTTCATACTACTAATTCAAATTAAAATCTAAACTAAAATGAACCGTAAAAACCAAACTAAGGTAATCTTGAAATTCATTTGACATTGATCTAAGCAGAACTGCTCCAAGTCTGTATGTATCTCATATTCGTGTAATTCAATCTATATGCCTGTCAATATTTCTGCTGTAGTTTAATTTCTTCAGATCAGCTTCTTTCCCACTTAATGCAGACTTCCAGAAGTTAGTCCAGTTTACAGGGCTTAAATTATATTCTTATATTTTCTGGTAGTTTTGTGTAAAAAAAATTTACATATTAAAATTCCTGAATGAAAATCTAATTGTCATAACAACAAAAATATACATATATTAATTTGGTCCCATTTTTCCTACACTGAATGATGTGCACTTCACAGTAAGCAGGCAAAGAATGGTAGCAAAGATAATTCCAGCTCTTCTTGCTCAATGGTGTAAAATTGTGTACCTGAGTTTTTCTTACTCAACCTTACTGCTTTCTGTAAAGGATTACTTAGAAGATGCAGAGCTGAACTTCTGTTAACATGATTAGAAAATCTGTTGTTACAGACTATTTTCTATTATTTTAATTTTGTGTCATTATAATTTTTGACAGTTACTGTTTACCAGAGTTTCCCTGAAGCAAAAATGATTTAATGTTCAACACACACATTAAAATGTGTTCCATTTTCATATGTTAAAGCTGATAGAATTATAATTTAAGCAGAAATCTGTGCTTAACAGTGCAGCACATAGAATCTCTGAACACAGATGAAACTGAAACTTCTATCTGAAGAGAAAACAAAGGCAGCAGTAATGTGCCTTAATAATTACAGTTAGAGCAGTTTGATATTTTTATAATGAAATTCAAACCCAGGTGAAGATAATGTGCTTTGGTTTTGTTGTAGAAGCAAGGCATAGTTTGAAACCTGGGCTTTCATACTTGGTGACTTTATATTGGCTCATAACCAAACCCATAATTTTCACTAAAAGTTCCTTTTCAATTTTCTCATCCATTCAAACCCAGATCAGACTGCTAGGGACAGTAAGTCTCAAATTCTAGAGGAAAATCCACTGACTTCACTGAGTGCTGAAAATTCTTAGTTTCTAATCCTCTAATGTGAGCGCTTCAGGTTTACTCAATAGCTTACTGACCTTTACTTAGCCATGTACACATTTCAGTGGGAATTTTCAATGCTTTTTCGCTAAAAATCGTGTTCAACAATATTTCCTGATCATTAAGACCTGTGTACCTAAAGCATAGACCGAGAACATCTTCTACAAGACCAGAATACAAATCTATACCTTTTCACAACCTCCTTCTTTCTGTCATTTGTCAGATTCATATGAAGTCCAGTTTTAATAACTCCTGGTATTGGATATTGCTGGTAAGTGTGACCAGTTGTTATGTATGGTGGTGTTAGGATTTGATCCTTCCTTTCCACTCTTTGTCCAAGAAGAATTCTCAAAGCTAAGCTAGAAAATAATCCATTGAGATTGACAGTCCATGTCTATCCACAAAAATAAAACTCCAAAATCCCCCAAAACTGCAAAACTGATTTTATGACTTTGAAGGAAGAAGTTAATAGTTGCTCACCTGAGTACTTGTAAAGGGAAAATAATTAAAACCAACAAAAAATATAAAACTAAAACTATATTTATATACTCACCATGGAAAAAGAGTTCAATAGTTATACAGAATTTCACCTTGTTCTTTATTATCTATTGTGCTAAATATGTTAGAGGCCAAGCAGCAGAAGCAAAATTTGTAGTCATTTTCAAGGGAAGTGCTGAGTAATTTGGTAGAATCATGTAAAAATGGAAAATAATTTAATGCAGATAGCAGAATATGCATGAGAATGGAAGAGACACTTGCAGGAAGATATGATATAGATCAGTGATGGCTGGAAAATTTCTGATATAGTGTCTGTTGTTAAAACAAGACCAAAAAGAGATCCTGGGAATTAAGACCATTGAACTCCACCTTGCTTCTGGGGAAACTGATTGAGAGCCTAATTAAGGATAGAATAGTTCAGCGTATGGATAAGTATAACCTAATAGGGTCAAACCTGTGCAACACTGGTAGAGGGAAAGCATATTTCTCTAACCTGCTAAACCTTTCCTTGCCTTGGAAAAGTTAATAAATTAGAAGATAAGGGTGACCTGGTGAACACAATTTATTTGGATTTTCAAAAAATTCCTGATACGATCCTTCATAAAAGACTATTAAGGGAAAAATATAACTGAGGTAAGGGGCAAAATCTCACAACGGAATAAAAACTGAGTAAATGATGGAGAAAAACTTGCACTGAAAGTCTTCTCCTAGAAGTGTAAAAAGGTTAATAGTAGGGTGATCTAAGGGTTCACACTAGAGCCAGTGTTACTTAATATTATTTTTAATGATTTGGAAATTATATCTACTAAAACTGGCATTAATGTTAGCTAGTCAAGTCAAGAAGACTGTGAGACTAGGAGAGATTGGTTAGATTGACACATATATTTTACCTTGAACAAGTATAAATTTCAGTACTCATTTTATGGGTTATTTTCAGTTCCAGCACCATATTTTACATCATTATATTCCACTGAGAATAATTTATCTGTTCTCTGAGTAAGGATACAATAGATATCCCTGCAGCAGCCATGTGGAATGATTTGCTCTCTCTAGGTATAGGAGTAGACAGAGTTACACAAGAATGAGGAATTCCCATCTGTCAGGTCACTGGACCTTTTCCTCAGGGCAATCAGGCTGCATGGCCAGAACAAGAGCTGTGTTTATCATAAAAGATGAAAATCCTCCTTCATAAATACTAAAAAGTAAATCCCATTCTTGTTAGGTCTTGCTGGAGTGTCTGCGTTTTTGAGGCACTCTTAATTACGGCACTGACACTGCTGCCTGCTGTCATCTGCAGCCCAGAAGGCTGTAACCCACCACTGGTGTTCTTCAGGATTTCTCTCCTGTTACTTCCCAGCACTCTCAATCCTGTCTCTTCTTCATGAAGTGTCAGTAGGAACAACATTCAGTCCCGCATCTCCTTCTGGTGGATATCTCTGCTGGCTGTCACCTACTTCTAAAGACGATCAGGAACCCTTGGCTGATCAGGTTAATTCATAAGTAACTGAGCAATTTGGCTCTGGGGGTTGGGGTTTGAGTTTGGTAAGGGTTTTATCATTTGCTTTGCTTTTTTCCCTACTGTCTTTTCTACACTGCATTGAATTTTGAATCTGGAAGATTCTTTAAAACACAACCCACTAAAGGACTAGAGTAGCATGAAGACTATGACCTTATATTAAGTATATGATATGTGAGCTACTCAGTTCATGGTGTGCTGCAGATTTCACATCCACTCTGTCTAATCTGAAGTCCACTCTTTTTTTTTTTTTTAAATAGTTAAATAGTGAGAGTTAACAGATGATATCTCCTTCAAAACTGAAATGGGTTCATCTAGTTTTAGAATAAGCAAAATGAAGTGGTTCTGTGTTGCTTTCTGTGATGTTTCTTAAAAAAAAAAATCTATTTTGCCATTTTTACTGAGCCAAAAAGGCAATCTTTATAAATGCAACATTTTGGACTATGAGTAAACACAGTGAGGAAAAAAGATTATTTCTTGGCAAAAGAAATGTGTGGAAATTGCAACACTAAAAATAGCATTTATCTTGATCAATAACTCATGCTTTTAATTTTTTTCCTCAAAAAATATTAATAGAGTTCTTCAAATAAAAAGAACCAATGCTTTTTTCCCCTCTTTTGTTGTTGAAGCCCTGTTTGTATTTACATCCAGTCATTTAATGCCCATTAAAGAAGTAATGCTATGTTAATGTAAGGGAAAAAATCAATGCTACTCAGATCAGTAGCTGTGGGGAAACAGTGCAGCAGCTGGTTTGCAAACAGCAAGCCCACATAGATCAATGAAATTACAAGCTAAATCTGCTGATGCTCACAAACTGCTTCAGCATTGTGATGTCTAACCTTTCTCAAGTTCAAGATCTCTGGCAAGCCAGCAATAGCTAAATGAAGAAAAAAAAAGAAAAAAAAAGGCAAAAAGAAAAAAAAAAAAAAGCAAGCACAGAAGAAACAAAGAAAGGACATAATGGGCTGGTGGAGAATTTTAGCATGATATATAATATTCCACTTTTGAAGTTATCAGTGTAACTGCAGGTTTGTAACAGATATAAAAGCCACTGTAATCTCCCAGTGAGTAAAGCTGCCATCCACACACTCTGGAGATTTTCTTCCTTAAGAATGTTAAAATCTGTCACATATTACCTTGAACTGTAACACTGGAGGGATAGAGAGCACTTCAGTAATGTGGTTGTTAATGTGAATTCTAGAAAATAATTTATCAATGAACAAAAGTACAGCTTCTGCCATGTGCTATGCCTTTTATTTAATGGTATGCTTATAGCTTTTAAAAAGGCTTGAATTTTGTTAACTTGTAAATTAAACATGCAGAATATTTGACTTGTTGAATGCAAGATTCATTTGCATATTTTATGCTATTTGTATGGTAAGGGAAGAAGCCCCTTTTACCCCAAGGAAAACAACACTGGGCTTTATCAGTATCATGTGAATAACATGCCTGTCAAGTGATTATTTTCTGGGCAGTCCTCACCCCATTTGTGCCACTTTTTTAAACACAGAAGCACTTTTCAGGCATTAATCAGCAAGAAGATAGGAGGATCCAATCTCTGAAGATTGCTATAAAATGGAATACGTTTTATAAAGGGAAATAGGTTCATTCCAAGAGCAGAATAAAAGACATCTTGCATTTCCTTCAAATATTGACAGATGTATTTTGTGGGGAACAAAATGTGTACTTGGCAAATATATAATTCTTATTGTCTACTGATGTCCTATTGCTTTACAAATATTAATTAAATGTCACAGTTTGATTCTGTTCTATTGTATGTGTTTTATAGGTTGTAAATAAAAAAATATCTAGAGGTTAGAAATATCTTTTTGGTCTTCCATCCAGGGAGTAGCAAAACAGAAAATGGAAATCTTTTTACCTGTCTTTTGTTACTATAGGCTTGCATTATTTTACACACCAAGTGCTCTCAAGAATCAAATCAACAGTGAGGTGAAGTGTGATTATTTCTTGTACTGTCAATTGTTTCTGCTGAAATGACCATTTTTGGATTTTGACTTAAAAGTTGCTTTTCTTGTCTACCTTTCTCGGATACCTAGTAATAAAAAAAAGAAGGAATATTTAAATTTTGAAGTGTCACACTTCTGTTTCTCTTTTTATTATAGATATAGATACATCCATTTTCCTTCCATTCTTGATCATTACGTCAATTCATTCCTTTATGGTTCTGCTCAGCAGTGCTGATGGCCAGATATTTCCTGCTGGATGTGTGGGGAAGACTGATTGTGGCAATAGTTACTAACAAGGTGAAAAGTGACTGTATACAGTAACACTGCTGGTGGTGTGCAGGCACTGGTGGAAATCTCTCTTTCTATTAGACATATTGGCTAGGAATGAGAGAGATGCCCAGCAGAGGCTAGGATTTTTTTCTTCCAAGCCTGATCAAAGATCCACAATGATTGTAGGGAAACACCAGCATTTCCTCACAGGGTCATAGATCATCAACACCTAGGTGTGCTTACATGCAGCATAGGACTTATGAAAGCTTTGTCTTCAGATTTTATGCAGTCCTCTTTCTTTATTTGGAGCTTATTGAGAAAACTCTAGTGAAAGTACTGAAACTGCTGAGACACTCCTGAGCTAAAGAGAAGGGCCCTGTTGATAACAGCATGACCAGTATTTCTGCAATAGTCTTTTTCTTTCAAAGCAAAATATGAATTTGTGATGAAGACTTTGTGGTCACCATAAGTAAATGAACAAGCTTCTATAAGGAAAGCTGTTCCCATGAAGAATGTGAGAAGAAGCAAGTATGTGAAGAAAAGCAGTTCACCCAGCCTGTGTGCCTCGCTCAGGTTTGCTTTGTCCATCTGGTGAGCAATACTAGCCACTATTTTGCTGGTCTCTTTCTGTGCATTGTAGTTTGGCAATCAAAGTATAAGTCTTGCACATCATAAAGAGTGCATCATTGCAGTGGAGAAACAAAAAGGATAATTGCNGAAGAGGGGGGGGGGGGGGGGGGGGTGCAATTGCATTGTTCAGTTTTTTATTATAACAAAAACATCACCATGCTTGGAGAACCCCAGCAATAATTCCTCTTGACTGCAATAAGTACTTTTGAGGAAGAGAAAGCTGATGAGCTGCAGGCTTCCCTGCTGCTAAATTCATCTAACAACCCACTCATGATGTTTTCTGCTTTAAAGACCAATAGGAACTTTATAGATTGGTTGGATGCTCTTCTTTTCAGTATAGCTCAGATCCTGAAACTTTTCTGTTGATCTGAAAAGCTGGATACATTTGGTTACTAGGCAGCATCAGTTGTGAGCATTATTCAGTTACACTATCACACTGGCCATGGAGTTACATGCAATTTTACAGAAATTTGTGATTGTGGATCTGCCCAATCACCCTGAATGTAAAAGACCTGTGGGATTTGGAGTTTGGCTTTATTTCTACATTTTCAATATGATGAGACTTCATCTCTGCAGGGATAGAAATCAAAATCCTGAAATTAGCATCCTGAAGTATCTCAAAACTTTGAATATGGGCTCAGACCAAACCTGAATTTTGGGGCTTATGCTTCTATCTTGGTTGTCATTTCTGATGGTGATCAAAATGAGAAGAAAGAAATTAAAATATGTTTTTAAATTTTCTTTAAAAAGAAAGATCATCTCCTTTGACAAATAGGAATATGGTTGGGCAATCTTTTTCTCCAATCTCTGTTATCGTCAGCAATGTATTTGTACTGAATTGAATCTGGATGAATAAGTGCTATGACAAAAAAGCTATACTTTTATTATATCAGAACACTGCTGGAAAGTACAAGCAGAAACCATGAAAAATGCTGTTTTGATGAGACAGCTAGGCCTCTAACCTCAAAGAGCATATACCCTGGGTGTTCATTTGGAAAGAACAAAATGTTTCACATCCACTCAGTCATTGTACAGAAAAAATACTTCTTAAAAAATATATTGGTAAAATCATACAAATTCAACGGAATTATGTATTGAGGTATTAATTGTATTTGTATATGTACTGCAAGATTTTATTTTAGTCAAATAACACTTTTACTGATTGTTTCTGGCTTAAATGCACCCATAATAGCATCATTCAAGAGACAAGCAAAGTTGCACCTGCTCTTATAGCCTAAGGTTCATTTTTTCCTGAACCCTAGAGAACGTGTTTCTTGGTGTATGCCACATATGTGCAGCTTCTGCAAGGTTCTTCTCATGCTATTCTGGTTTCCCATCATGTTGTGACCCAGTATGGCCAGGAACACCTCACTATCCTCTTTTCAAGAGTTGGCAGATTGGTGAGGAGAGAGGACGGCCTTGCACTTGATGTGCAGCTGATCCTCTGGGATAACTTTTCCAACTGTTCTCATCCAAAAGCTACTTCTGAAATTTGGCATATCCATTATATGCCATGAGATGGTCTGTGTCCCCTAATGTGCATCTCTTTCTGGTTTGCTTCACTGCTGGCAAAAAGCACTTAGAATAACTTTTATTTTCACCAGAGTGACCTTAAGGTCTGTAATGGCTGATCCTAGACACTTTGCACTGGTTTTGGCTGGGATAGTGTCAATTTTCTTCACAGTAGCTAGTATGGGCTATGTTTTGGATTTTTACTGAGAACAGTGTTAATGCAGGGATGTTTTCATTACTGCTGAGCAGTGCTTGCATGGAGTCAAGGCATTTTCTGCTTCTCACCCCAGTCCAACAGTGAGTAGAATGGGGGTCACAAAGAGTTGGGAGGGGATGCAGCTGGGACAGCTGATCCCCACTGACCAAAGAAACATTCCATTCCATAAGACATCATGGTCAGCATATAAAGCTGAGGGAAGAAGAAGGAAGGGGGCAGACATTGAGAGTGGTGGTGTTTGTCATCCCAAGACACCATTGAGTGTAATGGATCCCTGATTTCCTGGGAATGGTTGAACACCTGCCTGCCCATGGAAAGCAGTGAACAAATTCCCTTTTTTGCTCTGCTTGTGTGCATGGCTTTTGCTGTACCCATTAAACTGTTTTCAGCTAAAAACAGGGGTTTTCTTGCTTTTATTCTTCTGATTGTCTCCCCTGCCCTGCTGTAGTGGGAGTGAGTGAGTGGCTGCATGGGACTTAGTTGACAGCTGCAGTTAAACCACAACACACCTTCTTTTCCAGAGCAGGATTTTCCACTTACAAAGAGCTGGGTTTCCATTCTGTCTCTTTGTCAGTAATCCGCACTTAAAGGCGTTGGTTTCTGCACTTCCACTGGCTCAGCAATCTTGAGCCCACAGTGAATGGGCAAAACACTACAGAAAGGAAAAAAGCTGTACTTCCCATTATGAGCAAAGATTTGTTCTGCAGCAAGGGTAACTTGCAGTAACAGAAACTCATATATAAATACACAGGGGTATAAAAACATTGCCTATACCACATTGAGAACAACTGAAAAATAGCATAAGAGATGTGATCAGTTAAATATATGTTGTATATTTACAATACTAGGACTCCTTTCTCTGTGTCTGTGTCTGTCTGTCTTGCTGTGCACATCCTGTCTCCCTGAAACTGGAAATTAATGTGTTGGATGAGCTGTCTTTGACATTCATTTTCATCATTCCTATGCTTAGCAATCCAAACCAACTTTCTGATAAGGAAGTTCATGTTAGAAGGAGACAGTGGACTTTCATACATTAGACAGTCTAATTTGTGTGCGAGACTAGTACTCCTTTACTTTCTGTTTGTTGTAGCAGCACTGCTGAATCTGTGCTGGTTAGTGGCCTTGTCAGCATTCCCATTACAAATTTCAGTCCAGTACAGGTTCCATTACAAATTTTAGGGCTTAAAAAACAACTCTTGCTCTTCATCAGTGGTGCTGCTTGATACACGCTTAGCCAGCAAGAAAATGATTTTACAAATTTTGTGTTTAGGTTGTTTTAGCCATTTAGCTCTTTGATTGCAGATGCCTCGAAAATACAAAACAATGTGGGAAAATGGGAAACAAGTGAGGGTTTTTTTGCAAAGCTCAGTCCTGAAGGTGGTTTAATTGTTCTTCAGCCTGCCAGTTCATGTGCGGTTGATGTGTTTTATTCTATTAAGAGGCAGTTAGTTTAGGACAAAAAAAGATACTCTAGACTGGAGGCTTTGGGTGTCTCAGCAATGACAATCTCACTGACAACTGTTCCCCCATTGCTAAGATATCCATGCATACCTGATGAGGACCAGACCTGGACCTATTCAGATGCCAAATCTGTCCATCTTTCTTAATTTCATACATGTGAAAGTTGGCCTTATTACTGAACTTAGTGAAGGACATCCCTGAGCATCTGCTTCCTCTATCAAATCTTCAGCACTGTTTTTTTTCCCCTAACTTGCTTTAACCTTCAAAAATGGTGACAGACTCCTATCCCTAAACCAACAGACAGAACACGTTCACCTTTATTTTACCCTCAGCACTAACTCCTCTTTCTCGCGGATGGTTTCATGGAATAATGTTGCTGTTATTTCTGCTCAAGGTACTTTACAAGCTGTTGCCTTGCTGCTGGCATCTTATTTGGGCTTCAGGATGGCAAAGGTTGTCATGTGGGGCAGCTGGCCAAGTCAGTGCTCCAGGCAAGAAGCCAAGGCTGTCCTCTTTCTAGTGTTGCCACTTTCTTTCCTCTCTGGAAGATCCCTCTCTTCCTCTCAAACTGATACAGAAAGACTATTAGAGAATTAATCATACCTCAGGTGTCTTGGGGAATATTCTTGATTTTCCAGTCACTAATGTGTGAAAATCTTACACTGGAATAATGCCATATGTCAACCTGTGGCAATATCAAGGAAATATTGACAGCATTTCATTAATGAAATGTTGAGCTTGAATGACCTGTAGGCTGAAAATTGAGGCTACATAAATTTAAAATAGTCTCTCAGCTATCATTTGATCTAGGGTCCCCGCATGAACAAAAATGTTGTCCCCGTGGCCACCAGAAAAAATTATTATTGCGATACGGTAAGAAAATCTTGCCCAAAGACTAAAACTGAGAAACCTCTCACATTGCTATGATAGAAGGACTTTTAAATTTTATAGTGGCTTTTTATTTTTTTCTTTTGTAGCCCCGTGATAGTGTTCCCAATAGGATCTCCCTAAATAAACTGAGTGTATGGGTGCATGCCACTGAATTTAAGTTCTTTATTGTGAATTTCTGCATTGATTATGTCATGTGTGTCTTTACACTAAATTCATGGCAGAGTAACCATTATAATCTAGAAATTATTACTACAGAAGTATTGGTTTTCAAAGACTGTTACTGACAAATTTTACCTGTGTGTCTTCAAAATGTAAGAAAAAGAAGCCATGAAAAGCCAGAATAAGAAGTGCAAATTAAGCAACACAGAAGAAATATTAATTAAAAGAGGTTAATTGGGTTGGGGCAGGGTGGTGGGAACTGCTCTAATCCTCTGCATTACCATGTGATGTTTTAGTGCTTGATCATTCTTGAGGCCAAGAAGAGAAGGGATTGGAAATTACAGCATGGAGAAGAAAAGAAATGTAATCAACATTTTAATTTCTTATTATTTTGCACATTCCAATGGGAGGCAGAGTGCTTGGGTAGCCTGCTTTAAAAAGAGGAGAGTGTACGTAGCACTGGGATCTCTTCAGAGAATGCCAGTGCTGTCTTGTGCAGTAAATTCTTGTGGCCAACCCCACAGGGTAGCTGGAATTGTGAAATAATTAGCATAGCTAGCCCTCAACAGATAAATAGGTTTAGAGTTGTTCTTTCTTATTTTTGACCTTTCCTTTGAAATTAATTTTGCTTATTTGCAACTCTTAAGTGTTTTTACCCTGTCTTTGTAAAACAAAGTAAACTCAATCTTTTATTCTCTAATTCTTTTTATTAGTGACCTGATAAACATTAAATTTTCCCTAAGGACCAAAAAACAATACTAGTGTGCACGATTATTTGTAGACTCCTGTCTCCCACACAATTTGTGAGTTTGCAATAACCTACTGTGTCTTTTTTCCCTTAAACTACGAAATCCTCAATGTTGAAAGAAAACATTTAGTTCAAGAGTTTTCAAAAAACTGCTTCTCTGCAAATAATAGCTAACAACATGCAGACAATATGAAACACATGATTTTAATAATCTGTCAGTGAGATTCAAATCTGGATTAAGACATGCTTAATTCAAAATTGTGTGAAAAAATCTATGTAGAATTTGCAAAAACATAATGATTTGCAGGCAACTATAAGAAATAATTAACCCTCTCAGAAGTCATCCCCTTTTCTTTCAAAGGTATTTTAGTATTTTCATTTAAATCAATGTTTATGGACCCATAAGGCCATTCTTCATTTCCTAACTTGCAAATTTCTGTTTGACTTTTTAAAATAAAAAGGCCAGATTGGATGTGGTGGATCTGAACAACCTGGTCTAGTTGAAGGTGTCTCTTCCCACAGGAGAGAGTTTGGAAGTTGATGATCTTCAAGGTACCCTTACAACCCAAACCATTCTACAATTCCATGATTCCATAAGGGTTTCTCTGCCAGATATTAGTATTCCTGACACATGGCTTTGTTTCAGTTTTTAAAAGTCCCTGGATGACAGCTGGGATGTTCACAGTCTGGACAGGAGGGCATTTACAATCATGGCTGGAAAGCCATCAGGGAGAGATTTTATGCAGTATTTTTCTGGGCAACCAGTTGTGGGTTTTGTTGTTGTTGTTGTTGTTGGTTGGGGGATTTTTGGGGGAGGGAAAGGGTTGGTTTGTTTGGTTTCAGTGGAAATGGGGCTGTAAAATGATACTTCACTGCAGAGATAATTGTTGTGGGTGAATAAAATGTTGGTAATCAATTACCCAATACTTAGAAAAGCAAAATCCCAAACTAAACAGTCAGATTAAGAGTAACAATCTACAGGAACCTGACTCACAGCCACTCAGAAGAGCTACCCTGCTATGTCTTAAGATATATGTATATATGAAATTAAGCAGAGAGTGACAACTTAACTTGGATTTTGTTTTCCCTTTCCTCTGTCAAATTTTTTAAGTTTCTCTTAACCCTCCAATGATGCCAACTGGTGTTTTGTCAGCTACAGTCTTAGGAGAATGTCAGCACATTCTCAAGGATTTTGGTTGCCATGGATAAGTGTATCTCTTTAATTTTTCTGGGACATTATATATTAATAAACAAGGTATTTTTGTTTACTTTTTTATGCTTATTTAATTTTGCAGCCTATTCATTCCTTTAAATTTTGACAGAAAAAGTATTGCAGAGTGTGGGGCCACCTTGAAGACTGTCAAACTTCTGCCAAACTTTAAAGGTCAAAATCAACTGTGACACCTACAGTTCAAATGTAATTAGTTGGAGATTTACTGGGTTTTTATGCCAATCTCCCAGTAGCTTAGGAGTGACATGATATCCAACCTTATGGGATCCCAGGAGAAGTACAGGTGGATGTGAGGATAAACAGTAAAATATACTAGCTAACATGCTGCACCTTTTAGCAAGTCATCAGTCTCCTACACTGTGCAAGGAACAAGAGCACATTCAGTATTTTATTTAAAATAAATAACCTGCCAATCTCTGACATGGCCATCTAGTACAAAGTTGATGTATTTATTTAAAGCTTAGCTCATTCTGTATGTTCTTGGATCATTAAACTGAAGGACTTGTACAGTCGTGATTTTTAATGAAGCATGTTTGAATAATTATGCTAATTTACAAAGCACTAGAATCAAATCAAGTGATCAAAGTTTTCATGATTACTATCGTGTTTTTGTAACTTCCCCCATCACTGATTTCTGGATAGACTCTAACCCTGGCTGCTTTTTTTTTTTGTCATTTATTTAGAAATTGCCACTAATCAATGTAGAAAGTTTAAAAAAACTACACTAGAAAAGAAACACTTTTTGTGTTATGTCTCCATAGTGGACTTTGTATGAGTTTGAAAGTAATATAGCTCCAATAGACACCAGCCTAAATACAGTCTACAATCAATACTGTATTCTGCCTTGACAGAAAGCTGAATTTTTATCTGTTAAACGTGTGAGCTTGGGGCAGCTCTGTGTCTGAAGTGGTTTAAATCTGAAATGTGATGTGCTGCAACGAAAGTTGATTGACATCTTTGTTTATTGAAAAGTATTACATGAACAACAAAACACGGCCAGATACAGAACACTCCATTGCAAAGTGCAGCTGTGTTATTTTTCAATCCTATGTGTTCTGCCCCTTTGATGCCTGTCTGATATAATAAAACTGCAAGGACCTTCTTTGATTCAATAGTAAAAAATTTGGACAAGGGTGAGATATGGAGATATATATTGGTTGCAGGGGTTTGGTGAATATCTTTTAAAAAGAAAAGGGGGTTTATGTTTAATGTTTCCGAAACTGAAAATAAATTAGTATACATTTAATAAGCAAGTTGTCTGAGTCTGCTTGAAATATTTTTAAGTATGCATTGTAAGAGGGAGAAAAGAACAATGATGACTAATCTTAAGGCATTAAATATGCAGAATACAGAATTAAGTTACATTTAAATTTCATGTTAGAATAATTATGCTGTTCATTGACATTTTCCCATGTTTTATTAAATCTTTATTATGTCAAGGTAAATAGAGGTTAATTCTGCTGTTATCTCTTCCAGTAAAGTATTATCTTTAATCTTGCATTAATAAAACAGTAGTAAGTTGCACAATGTGGGTAATCACCATAGACTAATTTAGACCATTGAAAATCCTGCCTTACAGTACAGTGTAGTTTAAAATAGATGTTACCCGAAAACATGGAGCATAATTTAACTTATAGAAAAAATATGTTTTTCTCTAGGTAATTTATAGCTACATTTCCTTAATACATTGACTTATTGGCAATATACACTACAAAATTCCAGCTCTGCTCTTCCTTTCTAGTGTTACTTTAGTTACTGCAAGCTCCTTTGACTTGCCTCTGACACAGCACAAACTGTTAAGTAGAAGTCTTTGTCTTTAGCACTTTTCTGTAGTGTCCTCAGTTTGAGCATTTTTCTGTGGTCAGCATAGAATGCAAAATCCAACATCCTTGATTCCTGTGCATCCCTCTTCAGTCATAGATACCTAAAGGGGTTCACCAAACTACACTGCACTCTAGTGAGGGCAACTCACTGCAACATTGCTTATGTCTGCCTGCACACTGCTCTTGACTCACAAAGTCTCAGCTGGCTCATCCTTCACCCCTAGGCAGAGCTCCAGGCATCTCTGGTGCTTTCACATACAGGCAAACTCTTCCTCCTTTCCATCCTAGCCCATCCCTCCAGAAGATCTGGTATCCACCTATTGCAGCTGTGGAAGCTATCCCACAACATCCATGCAATCCCAGTGAGTTCCTAGCCCTGCAACTGCATGCACACCTCAAATTTCTACTCTTTGTTCATCATGCCATGTGCTAATGCACATTTAGATGCACTTTAAAAAATTTCTTAGAAAGTCCTATCCATTAGAAAAACCAGATTTCACAACTCAGAGTCTGTGCATGCACATCTTTTTCCCTCTTTTCAGGAGGGGTTTATTCAGCTTAAAGGGATGATATGCCTCTTATTGCACTTTAGCCTGCATGCTCTGGTGGTTTTGTTGTTTACTTATACTAATATAATTTTGTTTTTTATTATTAGCTTTAATTTTTGTTTTCATCAAAATACAAAATTCCCCATTGAGTTTCGTCAGGTTTGCATAGCAAATCAATCCTCACATCCTTCCTGCACACCACATTTTCATTTTGCCAGCTTCTGTGTAAAGCTCTCCTCAGACTCACAAGTAAGTAGATGGTCAGTTACATTTTCTCATGAACTCTATTTCATTATCTGGAGTGTCCATAAAGTTATTATTTTAAAAGCATGAATGTCAATAGATCTGTAAAAGGCATTTACCAAGCAGCTTCAGTGCTGATAGGAAAGAAAGAACTCATTTTGAAAGTGCACTTGAGATCCATGCAGAGAGTGGGATAATTCTGTAGTTGCACGCTAGTACAGCAATATGATCATAGCACTAGAAGATATTTGCTGCTGCATGCAGGACTAGTTCTCAAGACTTTCTTCCAGTGTGTCTTTTCAAGATAAAACTCAGCTGAGAAGCACTGAGGTGTCTAACCAAAGTTACTCAACTAAGCACTGATAGATGTCCAGAGGATCAAACTACAAAATAAATACTTTTTTTACAAAATAGTGTTACAGTGACATTTTTTTTTTCAGCCCTACCTGTCTGCTATGAATCATTATATGGTGGTTACATGTAGTCTTATTTAGATATTAAATATGAAAATTCTTTGCAATAAAAATGAATGTATGCGAGGCTTGTTAGAACTCAGGCTTATTCACAGACTTGGAGTGCAGACATCTCATGTTGAATCTTACTAAAAGTCATATCTTGTTTGTCTGAAATTAACCCATCTAATACATGAATTTCTACCATTATAGCATTTAAAGACAAAAAGAAGGCAAGGGAACACAGAGTTTTTTGAAAGAATGGTTGGGGTTTACTGGTTTTGCCCTGGCTTCTTTGGTATACATGAACTGCTGACACCTGAAATGCAAATGCAAGCCTCTGAGATGGGAGCCAACTGAAAGGGAAACAAATATTTGCATAAATCTCCAAGAGGTGTTTTACATGGTCCCACCTTTTCTTTTTCCTTAATTGTGGGATGACCTGAACCAAGATTTTTCTTGTTGGACGTGTTTTGGGCAAGGAGCCATTTTCCTTAGTGTTTTACAAGCTCTGGTGCCAGTGAGGTGGTACATAGAGTCTCAGTAAGTATTGAAAGCCCTCTTTAAAGTGGAAATATTCAAAGCGTGCAGGAGTCTCTAAGCGTCTGTTCCAGGGACACATTAATGCATTTGAAAGGATATTAAAGCTTAGCACAGAGGGAAAAAAAAGTCCTAGTGGCAAGATGTAAAACTGCTTAACAGAATTACATCCAGAACTTTGTGTATTTGATCTGAAAAAAAATAAATCATCTTACAGTTGCTCACATTAAAGCTGCGTGTCAGTTTGGGAGCTTTTAGGATCTTGGACAGGTTTCATTTCTCTGGTTCACGTAAGCTCTCTGTGTATTTGTGCAACTGCTGAACTTCAGAGCATGATTTCTGGTGACCCCATGCACTGTTTGAGGATTTGCCTAATGTGCAAATTTAAGACAATCATTGCATATAGTAAAAAATTATTATCCACCTTTACCCCAGTACTCAGTTGCTAATAGCGGTCATGGCTTGATTCAGAATCCTTCTCAGTTTAATGCTTCCAATTAACTTGCATGATTTTGTGGCTCACTTGATGGCCCAGATAAAGCCTGGGCTCTTCTGAGAGAGATACCAAGCTTCATTTCTGGACTATGGGATAAGAAAAGCCTTGAGCCGTGGTTCAGCTCTAACTACTGGTGGATTAGGAATGTCATTCAGACTTGAGTAACTCTAGAATTGTTATAGGAGTCAGATTAAGATATAGAAAAGTGGAGCACTGAGACAGACTGAAGGCATTTGCGACAAATGCAGTAGCTTGAGACTTGCTCTGGGTCCAAGTGGTCGGTCTGCAAGGAGATGAAGGGCTGGTAAGCCCTGGAGGATGGAAGGCAGAGGCCATGAGTAGCATGTCCCTCTGCTGGCCACTGGTCTGTTGGTGACAGAGGCAGGCATGAGACTGAAACCTGTCCTCTGAGTTAAAGTTGACTTTGCTGTCAAAATTAAAAAAAAAAAAAGAAAGCAAAAATATTGTGAGAAACAGAACCTTATACAAAGAATACGCAAAGCAAAATTCTGTTCTTGGCCTTGTGTTTTCCTGAGCCTCATGATTTAGAGATAACAGTGAAGACAGGTTTTTTTTAGTACATCTGTCCCCTTGCTGCTAAGGGTTTTTTTTTCGTTAAACCAAGAAAACACAGATAGTTTGAAATGGCAATCTCTTGTACTACATGAAATAAATATTACAAATGGAAAGAGCAAGCTGATTACCCTAATATTAAGAGCATCAAGAGGAATTTATAAATATTTTTACGTGTTCAACACCCAGTCCTGCACAGGGCATGTTAATTCTTGCCACAGAACTTGAAATTCATTTAATCAGAACAGAGCCTTTGAGATGTTTTGCACCTGCAAGTGCATCAAGTGGCTAAATTTTACAGTCATTCTCCATGATATGACCTACATATCTCATTACAACACCATGTTCGCTACAGGTGCTTCCTACAAGAACATTTGCATGAATAAATACCTGATTACTCTCATATATAGTGAATGTTAAAAAGTGTGCTACATATAGATGTAATATCTAACAGGTGTTGTTATTTATATTTCTTCTTAATTTGGGGTAATAGTTAATATCAGTGATTAAAGGACACTTTAACATTTCCTCTCTTACATATACCCTTTTCTTAAGGATGAGTTGATGGTATCTTATGTATAAGCAGAATACTTTCATTAAATAGGAAAAAAAAATTCTGTAGATAAATGAAAACCAGTTTTAAAACCTCTTTTATTTTTTAGACAATGAAAAACCTATATCTACCTAAATGCTTTGGTGTGTTAACCATTTCTGAATGCTTAATGTTGACTGCTTTAATGATGATTGTTCAGTACCCATTGCCCAAAGACTGCACCAAATAGTATCTTGTTTGTCTGTATGAATATAATCTGAAGGCTTCCACAACATCTAATAAAACTGTTTCCACTCACAGAGGCATATAGGAATAAAGGGCTGTTAAAACACATAGCATCCAAAAAGAAAATCACCACAGCCAGTAATGAACATACATGTCCTTTATTCAACTTCTGATAAGTTTGTACTGCTGTTTATAAAGGTGTGATTCATTCCCTTTCACATATATTGTAGTATACAGGTAGATTGCAAGATGAAATGGAACTGGAACTGGTCTTTCTGCTGATACATCTTCCTTAAAAATATTCAAAAAAATAATTCATAGGAGAATTCATAAGAGCAGATCAAAGTGTTGAGATCTGTGTATATATGCACATCAGGACTTTAACAGTTTCATATCTTCCATGCTTCTAGTGAAGAAAACTAGTGCTGTCTCCAAGGTCACCAGTGTCATTTTTAGGGCTAATCAGCAAGGTTTTAATGAATAACCTTTGTCCTCCTAGTGACTTGGGTTCAAGTCAATCCAACCTCTCCATGTAAGCAATATGCCAGTGATGCACGACTCCACCCAATACTAAATCTGAAGTCAGACAACAAGGTATAGATGGCAACTAGGAGCTTTGTTTTTCACAGCAAAAGATTTTACACACGCATGTCTGCATGTAAGTGCATCTTCATTTAGATATGTGCACATATCTCTATATATTAAACAAAATCATATGCTTCTTACATGTGTTAATATTTAAGATGATTTCACAATAAATGGAAGCAACAGCAGCCATTAGTTATTTGGCAATTGAGATTAATGCAGTGTTCTTCTACATTTGGAATACAGACGAAGTATAATAATTAGATAGGTGGGAGATTCAGGAATCTCCAGAATGTAGACTAACTACTTGGTGTAGTATACAGAAATTGGATGTAATTGTACACATATATGCTTATCTATTTGTTTTCTTTCCAGTGAGGCAAAGACACTGCAGTCCCCAAAGGAGTTTTTTTTCCCTGGTATGTTCAACTATTTTTAGCATTCCTCAGCAGTGCACCAAAAAGGAGAATTATTTTATCTCTGTGGGGGCCTGTGAATTTCATTCAATGTGGGCTTCTGTGAACAGAGTTCAAAATGTATTAGAAAAAACAGGTTAATTTTTACAGTAAGAGGTTGAAATGTTGAACTGCCCTGCTGTGGCAGTGTGAAGCATCCCACAGATAAACGGTGGGGGAATGAACTCCTCAGAGCTACACAGAATATAATACTATTTACTGTTTTAATTGTGGGCAAGAACTCTATTCCTTTTTTGGAATTTGTAGTTCCCCTAAAAGTAGAAATAGGGTAATACTTCAAAATCTGCTTAACATATTTAATATCCTTAATTTGATGTTTTTACTTTCAGATTTGTTTGTATTCAAAATAGCAGTAATTGGCAGCTGAAGTTGAATCATAGCATCTGGGTTCTAGTCTATTCATGACATCAGTATATTTTTACTGCTTGTAAACATGCCCTCAGATCATCACAAAATGTCACGGAATTTGAATAACTAGAAAAAGCAGAGAGAATTTATGCTGCCATTGCTCCAAACACTACACACAGCTTGTGCTGATGGGAATTGAGTTAGAGAGAAACTGGCCCAGAGGAAAGGCAAGAGCAGGACTTCTTACAATGCTCTTCCTCTTCCACCACCTTCAGTCTGAAATTCAGACTAGTAAAGAGGAATAGAAGAGTTTGCACTTACAACTGGTATGTAGACTGAGAAGGAAAAAGAGGGTTTTAGTCTCAGAAAGGAGAAGACCCCATTCAGAAAATTGGAAGGAACTCTCTAGTGTCTTCAGAGGATTTTACTGAATACTACAGGTTTACTACAAGCTTCTGTCAACTGTTTGGTTACTCTGACAATGAATGACATTTAATCCTGTGAGGGTCATACCCTGGGGACTGAAAGATACTATTTTTACAGTGCAGATTAATAAACTTATTGTTTTGGGCCTGTAGGCACTTTTTCCCCCAGTATCCTTTTTCAATTTAGGAAGGACGTTTGCATTGTAAACCTTGAGGCAAATATATACATATATTCAGACCTACACATGTACTATGCAGAGGTCCTGGCTGGCAATTTAAAGGGGAGCCAGGAAAGCCAGCAACCCCATAGGTCATAGAGTCCAAACTCCTTGATGGAAAGAGGCAAAATCCTAGCACCACAGCAGTCTGATACTTAAGGCCAGAGAAAAGCCCTTGAGACATCAAAATGTGCAATTACAACCTGGTTTCTAGCAGGCAAGAAACCAGTGACAACTATTACAGAAATATGACTACTTTTTATGCTGTGAAAATGCAGGCCATATTTATAACTAAATGAGACATTTGATTCTGAAGTGTCTGGAAAAACTGAAAAGTTCTTTCTTATGTCCAAGTTGTTCTTGGTCAAATATGAGTGTAGGGGGGTTTTTTGAAACTCCATTAGGGTTCATAATCAGTGTATGCTTCCACAGTGTTCTCTTGGTTCTGACTTTTACAGGTGGATGAAATTTGGTGATCGCTATGAAGTCTCTCAAAAGGGCTACTTCTGAGAACCTACTAGATACCCTGAAATGTGAAAACCCAAAGTGCTAAAAAGTTAGTCTTTAGGAAACACTATCAAAGTGTTTCCTAAAGGATATGACATGATCCAAAATAAGCAAGATTCCTTTCTGTGAAAGTGCAAGATTTGAGATCAAATATGTTGTAGCCAGATCTCAGCTGGGAAGGGGAAGCCTATATTGGTAAACAATATAAATTTGCATGTCTCTTGATTATGGTTTAAACAGAGTACTAGAGATCATGGACTAGAACTCCAAGTATCATACAAAATCCTGAAATTTTCCCTCATGCCTGACATTTCCCCTTGTGCTTGTTTCTATACTTGGAACACTGCAGGTTATTAGACAAAAACAAAACAAAACAAAACAAAAAAATAATAATAAATACCACCATGATTTTATACAAAGATCTATGGTAGGTCACTTTTAGAAACCTTTATGAAATATCATACCTCTATCTGCAACTGGGCACTTAAGAGAAAGAGACATAGTATTAATTGCCAGTAATTCCTTAAAAATTATAACCACCTTTAAAAGATATTTTGAAATAAAGATGTGTAAAAATATCCACATGAAACCATTAACATTTTCCATTTCCATTTCTTACCTAGGATAAATGTTATCATGCTGAAAGGAATGAGCCCCGATGACCTGGGCTTTTGATTGTACTCCCTCTCTAATTATTTGTGGAAAGGGTGCTCACTAGGAAAGGTACTCAATGGTTAATTTTATGTGTAGTTTACTTCATTCAATGAAAATCTGGTTAAGTTCTCCCTAAAGGAGTATTATAAAAAATATTTGTATAAAAAATCATCTTTTGGATTTGGAACTTACCATCATTTTCACAAAACCATCAGGAGTTGTTAATATATTGATGAACATGTGGTGACAACATTAGCTATAAATCCCTTTGTGATTTACTGGGAAAAAAGAGCTCTCCAGATTCAAGTAAAACTTATTGCTTTGCTAGCCCAGCATGAGGAATTCCTGATTCCCCACTTGTCTGCTGTGTTTAAATATTATAACTCAAATATGCTTACATAAAAGCTTATTGATTGGAAGAATCACTTGCTTTTTGTGCATTAGTTAACCAGGCTGCTGTTTTGAAATCTGTCCAGGAACCCACAGTGGAACCTTTCCTAATCCATCTGTTTAAGTCTCAAATGGTTTCACTGCTCCAGTCACTTACCAGCACTGCTGGAATGTTAGTGCTTTATGATTAAAGGATATTGTTGTTCTTTTCATCCATCATCCTGGAGTTTGCTATTAATAATACAGTCCTTTCTTCCTTTCTTTTTTCCTTTTTTCTTTTTTTTACTGTTTCCTTAAAAAGCCGCATAGATTTTCCGTTCTTCTCTGTTTTCCCTTATTCAGATCAGTCATTTACAGCAAAGAAGAAAGATGGACAAAAAAATAAATTACATCAGTGCTCTCTGGAAAATAGGCACTGCTCTGCAGTATTTGAAAAATGAGTGGAGGAAAGACAAAAGAAAATTAAGCTAAATGCGAGAGAGGAAAAGATGGAATTGTAATTGGAGACATCAAACTATGCAGAACTCTCTGTGACTCCAGAAACATGTTTGGATTATTGCTTCCCACTCATAGTACTGTCTAAATGCATTTTTTCAGCATGTGCTTGTGATTAAATTATATTATTGGGAAAAATCTGAGATTTAATTGCTATTCAGGTCTACTATAGTATGTGAAAAAGAGCCCAATGTACTTCTCTCAAATAGCTAAGCTGTATTTGGATAAAACTGTTGATCAGTGACATTTCAAATAAAATGAGGAACCTTCTTGGTTTTTTTTATCTCTCTCCAAAGGAAACGGGACTTAAATTAAGAAAACAATAAGGATTTTATTTTTTTTCCTTTATAGGTGGATAAGAGTCATGGATGTTAAAGGAGACATTAAGCAGGCTGTTGTGAAAGGTCTGATACCAGCTTTGGTCAAAGGGGACGAGTGTCATCCTGAGAGTGCTCCTCTCTGGGACAGGAAACCGACGGAGCGAAGCCCTGAGAACATGCCGCGACACTTCACATTCAACCCGCAGCCCTATAAAGAGATGAAAAATGAGCCTTGTCCAGAGCTCCTACCTCAGCACCCAGTGGCAAAAATAAAATGTGAGCTTGGGACCAGGTCTCTTTGAAGCTGATTTTTTCTATTTTTTTTTAAACACTCCAACAGGCCTCTGGTGGTTACAGGTATTGATCGTCAGAAAGTAATCTGTTCAGGTTTGGGGGCATGCCAGACTGAATCCTGGAGTACGTTCCTTCCTCTCCAAGGACACGTTGAGCTTTTTAAACTGTCCACACTGGCATGCTTGTCAGCTGTCTGGTTTCTCTGCCTTTACTGCTTTCCCTGTTTGTGAAAAGCATAAAATTAAACCTCACTTATACAAATATTATACATTACTACTCTAGAATTTTCTGCCAGTGCTGAAGGATTTTTTACCCCATTCTTTAACCCTCATTTTTCTTCTATAATCATTATTTGATCCCCTCCGGCCGCCTGCTACTTATTTGTAGTAGTACCATTCATCCATTGAGACTTTTCCATCTGTCACACAGTTTTGCTTTCTCTCCCCAGAAGCTTTCTTCTCCTACTGTGCCATGCTTGATTTTTTGGGTTTAGTTGCATGTTTGTATGCCCTTTTTAGTATTTGAAAAAATGCCTCCATATTCAGAAAAAATACAAGAAGAAGAGAAAAAAAACCCAACATAGCAAAGAGCAGCTCAAATCCAATACCCCTCACAGAAACAGGATGAGGAGACTGAGATTCCTGGTGAATTAAAGAATCAACACATATAGCCAGGGCAGAACTAGTGGCCAGACCTTGCTCTCTCTGGATTGTTTTCACTGCCTTCAAAATCTTTCCAGTTTTGTGCTAGATAAATAGGTGATGTCAGGAAATGTTGCATTCCCTCTCTGCATTGGCTCCCTTTGGTGCACTGATTATAAAGACTACCTGAGGAAAACCAAACATACTGAGGTACAATACTGTGATTACTTTAAAAAAAGAATGTTTTAAAGTGTCAAAGTCTCTTACTAAAACAAGATCGTGGTCATATCCTACATTTAAAATTAAATGAGCAATTTTTGTTTGCAGTCGTTAGATATTAAAGAAATGCAGCACTTGTTAGTGTTTCCCAGGTGAAATGCAGGAAGGGCTAAAGCCAGCAGCACAACTCCTAAGAATTATTGTTTTATCTCTGTGTATTGTATCTTCTATTAAAGCAAATCTTTGTTTTTGATGTGAGCAAGAATAGGAAATTTAACAGCAGCTCTACAGATCACTTGCAATTGAATCAAATCTCAAATCTTTACTCTTGGAGAACTCACAAAATTATCTGCTTTCGATAACACATTTTGACTATCTCTTTATTAATTTTCTCTTCTTTTCCTCTCATACATCTCATTGTATCTTCTTATGTTCTTGTTTCAAAAGTTCCTGCAAGTCTATCATTATTATTAGGACTAAAAAGTATGTGTTGTTTTTTCAAAAATCTTTTTTTTCAGCAGAAATGCTTCCATTGTTTATAAAATTGCTTCTCTGGCTGTATAGAAAGAGCTGTTAGTCTCCAAGTAAACACAAAAGCTGTGAGTGTATCCTTGTTTGAATGGCAATCCCCAGAAAGTTTCCTTTACTACCAGGTACTTCACTGCAGCATCTGAGAATGAAGGGAATGGAAAAAAAATTGGAATCTTCAGCATGTACTTGTATAAGCAAATGTCTGAAAATGTAGGTGTTTTACAAAAATCCTATTTATTAAGTGTCGTCATGTGAAAATAATGGTCATTCAGACTCCACTTTTACTTTGCCTGAACCTTACGGTGCTTTACAAAGGGAAATAAATGGTTCCTTTTCTGGAATAAGTTATGAAAATAAAATTTAAGAAAATGAGTGAGAAGGTAAAAGGGGAAGGAATGTGAGAGAGACAAACAGCTCCTGCAGTCCCTCCTGTGCGTTGAAAACTCTTCTGTGTTTCTTCTCAAGAATAAATGATTAAAAAATAATAAGGGTGAAAGTGGTTTTTTTTGCATTTGTGTGTGTAATCACAAATTTGATGGTCCCACTGTATGATCAATATACACCTATATCATTCAAGTCTGTCCTGCCTGGTCTGGAAGACACTCAGTAAAATTTCACTACTGCACAGGGAAGATAGTCCAGTGCCTTATTGAAATCACTTTTTCTTTCAGAAACTTAGGCCTATTCGTTTTTTGATTTGTTTTTTTTTTTTTTTCCTACCCAGAATAGATTAAGCAAGTATATAATTATCTTCTACACTGTAGTCATTGTTCAAATGCCTCCTTCCATTTTCTTTGGTTTAAGATTAAACAGGTGCAGTTTGTTTGGGCTTTCCTCACAGGCCTGATGATTTACATTTGACTCCTGCTGATCCACTTCTTTCCAACATGAGGGCTCAGAGGAACCTGCAAACCTTCAGATGACACTTCCTGGGCTGCACAGATTGATTATTTCATCTGCCTTGCAGATGTTGGTAGGGTTTTTTCATGTAGCCGCATCACATTCTTTGACTTTTTGGGGTTATTCTTAAATTTCTATTCATTTGTTTGTGTATACTGCAAAATTTGGGTGGCAGTATGATGAAAGAAGTTGGGCAGGGACCTTACAGCCATGAAAACCAAAACTAACCCAGCTGGTGGATGTGGTAAACCAAACAAATGGCCTGTATGGTCTTATCAGTTAGTTTTTGGTAGTCCTGTGAGGAGCAGGGTGTTGGATTCTGTGATCCTTATGGGTCCCTTCCAAGTCAAGATATTCCCTTCTGTTCTGTGGACACATGAGGGGAGGCTAACACCAGTGGGAATCTTTACATGTGTAGGAACACATTCCCATAACCTCATAGAGTCAGGAGCTTGATGTGAGAGGCTTGCTATTGGCCCTGCTCTGAAAGTGTTTTATTCCCATACGTGTAAACTTAATGAAATGGAAAGGATGAAGAAGTAGAGAGGGATTGTTGCTTTAGCCTAGGGGATCTGTAGCACAGGATGAAGGAATTTCACTATGTACTGGGCTTCTATAGTCTTGGCAAGAATAAAAAAAAATAAAATGAGTACTGCACCCAAATAGCTGAACAACTTTTTTTTTTTTTTTTTTTTTTTTTTTTAATACAACATTTAACAATACTAAATCTATACCAATGTCAAAAAGTGACCCAAGTGATGAAAGTAGACTTCAGGGAGAAATCTGGACACTAGAAGGACTGTATGTATCTTCAAGTGTAGGATCAAGTAGGCTGTTTTTCATGTGAGGCAGTTATTTCAAAGTTACTATTTTTCAGTAGGATTGTGTACAATCTGAAAATCTAGTTCTGTCTTTGTGGCCAGTACTTTGTGTCTTTTTCTTTTACAATGAACTGGAGTGGCTCTACCCATTCACTGAAGATTTTCTTTTAAATGCTAGTGCTTTTTTCCCCCTTCCTTCCTGCTTCATGCCATCACTTTAAGATTTCAGAGCCATAGACCAGAGTGCTTGTGTTAAATGAAAATATTTGACAGGAGTTAAGTCTTTTGGGCATTGCAATAGGTTTTCCTCATCTTGGCATGTGAAGACTGAGAGTGTTCTTTGACACCAGCAGCAGAGGATGTGAGCACAGCAACTTTCAGGGCATCAGAAGTGTCAGCAGAAGGAAAAATCAGCAAAAGTAGACAGTGTTGAGGTAATTTTTCCACACCGTGCCATGAATTTAGCCAACTGGTGCTCCTGTGAATTCTGGGCTGACAGAGTTTCCTTCTTTGTTGCTAAATATCACATAAAGTGTTCTGTCAGCATCAAGACTTGCTCACTCCCCTTATGTAGTAAAATAAAAATATAATCCTTATGCCCATGTTTGAAATTTGAGCATTAGTTAAAGGAAAAAAAAAAAAAAAGAATAAACCTTTCCAACAGGCCAAAACTGCATTTTGGAGGTTCATTTTTCAGAACATCATGTAGTCAATGCTGTCGAGAAGAGCTGAAGGCGAAAGATATGTAGGGCACAAGTACTAAAAATTGAAAATCTTACTCCCATTAAAATGCATGGGAACTCTGCCAGTTGCCATAGACATCAGTAGCAGCAACATCCTCCTATTTTTTTTCTGTTTTTACTTTCTGCTTTCCTCATATTTTTATTTATTTTTGAATCCTGAGAAAATGAAACAAAACACACATTTCTGGAATGGTTTCCGGAGCATATATCAGAGATTTACTAATGTTATTAGGATTAAAATTATTTAGTTATGTTCCAAATTTCATAGTGATGATTAGAACCTATGGTCAGGAGGAATTCTAATCACAGGTTAGAGATATCTGATCTCATGGGTGCGGATAAATATGATTATTGGTCTGAGTTTTGCTGCACCCAGCTGGGATTTAGCTAAGGTACTTAAGGGCAAAAGTGAAAGGCTGGGCTCTGTTTCTGTGTGGCACAAACATCAGAAGAGAAAGTGAAAGCTCTGAATCATCAGAGAGATTTCAATTTTAGCATGGCTTTGAAAAGGAAGATTTTTGCACCTGAAGAGTTTTGCATATATGCATGACTGACAAAGTATGACTGCACATTTGTTTGCACAGTATCATTTCTTCAGTTTTTCTTGTTCTATTTTAAATTTCTAACCTCTTTAGTACTGGTATTTTGCATGTAATCTGGATCTAATATCATTCCTATATGCGCCACGACCTTGAAGTGAAGTAATCCATTTAAAAAAGGGCTGCAAAAGTTGGTCTTTGGAGGAATTTCCTCTCCCTTTCAATGTCCCATAAATGTCTCTAAGTCAGAATTACTGTTGCTTCTTTTCCTGCTTCAGCAGCTGAGATGCTTAGAGAGATTGTCCTGCATCCTCCATCCCAGCCACTGCCTGTGGGACAGAATGAGGCCCAGAAGTTTCCTCTTTGTCAGGGTTTGCCACTGCCACTTGACAAGAGCAAAATGTGTGTTCTAGGCATAGGAATCCAGATATTGGCAATAACTTGGCTGTCTTCCTTGGGAACTTCTGAGTGGCTATTTCTATAAATATATCTCCATCTCTTTAGGACTTTACTCAGGAAAAGTATTGACTGAAAAGTGTCAAAGAAACACAAAGACCTTGACTGTACTCAAAGCAGTAAAGGTTCAGAGTTGGGAATAACTTTATCCAGTATGGAAAGAAGCCTCTTAGTGTATTTTTCTCAGGTGTCTGACAATTGCCTAGATATCAATCTTTGACACTTGTATTTATCAAAATGAAGAATGTCCTCCTACAACAAAAGAGGGATCCTGACTTTCCCCTTTCACTCTTCTTTCTGTCAGTGCTGTTCTGCAACTGTCATATAAATGGATTCATTTAAACTCAGAGTATTATATAGGTTCTTTCCCTTTAGGTGTTAATATTTTTTATGCTAAAAAAAAGGCTTTAAAAATACCTTCTTGTCCTTTTGACCTCTAATAAAAATGTCATGATTTTTCTCAGCATTTTTGGTTAGAAACATGAAGTCAAATGGATTTATTGTGTGAATTGATTAAGAAAAAACAAGAAACCTAGATAATGTATTCCTGAAAACTTAATTTCCTAAAAGTACAATATTTTTCTATACCTCATAAATATTATACAGGATCAGCCCTTGAAAGTAAATAAAATGTAATTACTATTGATGCTTTATATGATGTTCAGCATCTTTAAATGATGATCCAGGATTAAATCTTTGTATAAACTAAAGTAGTCTGAGTAATTTCACCTTAATTAGTGTGCCTTTTGTTTGTGTAACAAACTATGCTGATCTTTTAAGAGCAAGTTAAATACATGGAATAAAACAAGCTGCAAGCACACAAGTTTAAGGATACTTGAACAGCCCTTACAGTGCTTCTCAAATTTTTTTTTGTATGGAAAGGTCCGTAGAGAAGACTGCAGAGATCAGTTTGGAAGGGTAAGTTACTGCAGAATGTGTGGAAAACCACAAACCATGTTGTGGTCTTTGTCATAGCAAATTGTTGGTACCACTTCTGGCAAAAAAAAAGGATACCTTAAGCTTCTCTGCTTGCAGTGTAATCAGTTTTGGGGCAGCATTTTCAGTTTAGGGCAAGAAATTACTCAACCATGTCCCTCTCCAGCCTCCACNTGACTGATAAAACTGTAACTAGGTTTTCTGGGAAAGTACATCATCCAGTGCTTCCCCACGTCTTTCCTTGAACTACTTCTTTTGTCTGTCTCCATTACACCCGTGTGCAGTGACACAATGTTTCTGCACAGTGGGAGCTTGCAATCTCTGAAGAGGCTTTCCAGCATTGCTTTTTAGACTGAAATCATTACAATCTTCAATAGGTACTTGGATTTGAAAAACTAGCACATTATTATTCTTTGGACTGTCTGGATGTAAAAAGAGGCTATTTTCTTGCTTCCTTTTATTTATTTATGTCCCTGGGTACACATTGCCCTTACACCTAACTTTAGTTTGTTTGGATCTCAATCGGAGCTGCAATTCAGATGTCTTGTGCTGTTTGTGTTTTTCTTTCATGTAAGGTTTTACATTATAAATGAGAACTCTGTCAGAGAGATTTATATTTTGGTTCTACTTAATGCTTCTAAGTTGCACATCCTTTTTTGTATGTGTAATTATCATAGTTATTATTATCACCTACACGGTGCAGCATATTGTACAGTGTGTTACAATAAATGTTATGATGTGTAGCATAACAGATGTTTGTTAATATGTCTATGATTTTTAAATGCCAACAAGTTGCATAGCTTCAGAGGACATTCAAGTTATCTCATCTGATATCCTTTAAACCACAAGCTGCATCTGTTGTACCAGTAAGACATTATCCTGAGCCCAGGGACTCTGGTTAGGTTAATTTGTCATGGGACACAACAGTTGTTTCCTCTAGCAAGAGGCAGAGAGATCAGGATTCTAGCAGAACCTGAGGGCTGTGCTGTGAATGGAAATGGATTAGGAAAGTCTTGCCCAGATGATCCTGGCTATGCTCGGTGGCCCTTTCTTTGGAAAAAAAGACTCCAGACTCCCCCTGAAGTCCTGCTGAATTCACCACGAAGGAAACTCCTCTCTAGCCCTAAGCCTGGTGCATGTTTACCCTGGACATTTGAGCAAGTGATGGTCAAACATTTCAGAAAGTTAAGGAAATTAAAAAGACAGTGCCACCAGGTCAGGGAACATGTATCAGCCTTGTTCCTTTTGTGTAACAAATACAAATCCTCCCTGCCTCAACTTTCCATTTTGACTGTTTAAAGGCTGTAACTCAATAGAATATAAAAGATTCATAGTATAGACTTTTCTAAAATATGCAAAATGGAAAATCCAATTTTTTTTTCATTGCTATTTCAACCATATAGCAAAGCAAGAAAAGATACAGACCAGCCTCTACAGACTTTGTTTGGTCTTGTAATGCTTACAGTGGTTTTCTCTTAGAGGATCAACTTGAGTTCTGTTGAATGGTTACAGCTCTAGGAAAACCTGTATGACAACAGTTGCATAGTCTTTCCAGGGAAAAAGCACAGATCAACAGTAACAGCTGAGAACAGCCCAGGTTGGAAATTACTCACATTGTATTTTTCAATGACAGTAACAAAGATGCATCAGAGCCCTGGTTTGTTTAGAAGTAATGTAAACTTTAACCAATTTTGTATTGGCCACACCTGCAGAGACTCTGGACTAAATTACACAGCTCTGAGTAACTGTGGATGTCTGTCTGCTGATGCTCAGGAGATTTTTATTTTGATGGAACCTTTACCTGCACTCAAAAGAAAAAAAAAATCAGGCAAAAATTCCTGCAAGTGATTTTAAAAACTGTCTAAAAGCACTCTGATGCTCTCATTGCTAATAGGTGATAGAAAATTCATTGATGCAAAGGCCTATATTATTCCTGGGCATCAGTTTGATCACTAAAAGACCAAGAGGTATCTTGAAGCAGTGAGAAGAATCAATTCTTCTATCCTGTCTTGAATTTTTACTCAGGCCCAGGGAAAGAAGAACGGAGCACAGCATTTTCTATCAAAATGACAGAGCTGAGATTTGCTCTGTTTTCTAAGCAGTAAGATTGCAGCCAGTTGCATTTATTGATATGTGGCTTATTGTGTTTGTGCTGCTTCCCAAGCATCAGTCCTGTCTTGCATTAATTTTGTGGCCTTTTGAGGGGGGCACAACCCTTACTAACCTAAATTAGCATAGAATGGGTGCTGCCGACTGTAAGCTATCACTGGAATTTCAGTATACAACTAGATTTTCATAAACATAAACACTGGCTTGAATGCCAGTGTCATTCTTGCTGTCTCTGGATAATATAACTCCGTATAGTAAAGTGTGTGTCATGTTTTCCTAACATCTTACAGTTACTCAGCATTAACCTGCTGGGCACACTGGGATTCTAAGGAACCTGGACAGAAAAACAAGCTGCTGCTGAAAACAACACAGGGATCAATATCTTGTGTTACTGTAAAAATCCTTCTGGGCTTAAAACCTTATTTTCTTGTGTTTGGCAGGGAGCCCCAGAGAGTAGCACGGAGGGTGAATCACAGCAGTTGTAGCAAATGTGTACCAGCAGAAAGTGTTCCTGGGTTTCATGGATTTGAAGGGTTTTAAGGCCAGAAGGGGCTGTTGGATTGTCTTGTCAGACCTCCTAGTTAGCACAGGCTGTAGGACATCCTGGTATTAATCCTTGCCTTACATTCAGTAACTGCAAAGAAAAGGCTGTACCTTTCAGAAAGGTGACCGATCTGGACATCATTTTTGGCAGTGTTTTCTGCTGTTCTGATGGCTAATTGTCCTTACTATGATAAACGTGGGCCTTATTTTCCATTTACTTGTCTTTGACTTCCAAAAAGCAGATCTCACCATGCCTTGTTTAGACTAAAGAAACTTTTAAATGTGGTTTCTGATTTTTGTGTGATCAGCCTCTCCCTTCTCTAACTCTTTTCTTGTTAAGGAGAAAACTGTCTCAAGGCCTAAAATGAAAGGTAAGTATTTCAAAACTTTAATTCCTCTCATCATTGTTGGTCAATTTGGACACATTAAATCACCTTCATGTTTTAGATTCCAAACATACACAAGGTGTACAAGATATTCAGAGAGCTTTTAATGATAATGATGATAATAATAATAATTATAATAACTATACAATAATCATATATATAATATGATATAATACTATATAATATATAATATATAATATATAATATATAATATATAATATATTATATATTATATATTATATATTATATATTATATATTATATAGTATTATATCATATTATATATATGATTATTGTATAGTTATTATAATTATTATTATTATCATCATTATCATTAAAAGCTCTCTGAATATCTTGTACACCTTGTGTATGTTTGGAATCTAAAACATGAAGGTGATTTAATGTGTCCAAATTGACCAAGAATGATGAGAGGAATTAAAGTTTTGAAATACTTACCTTTCATTTTAGGCCTTGAGACAGTTTTCTCCTTAACAAGAAAAGAGTTAGAGAAGGGAGAGGCTGATCACACAAAAATCAGAAACCACATTTAAAAGTTTCTTTAGTCTAAACAAGGCATGGTGAGATCTACTTTTTGCAAGTCAAAGACAAGTAAATGGAAAATAAGGCCCACGTTTATCATAGTAAGGACAATTAGCCATCAGAACAGCAGAAAACACTGCCAAAAATGATGTCCAGATCGGTCACCTTTCTGAAAGGTACAGCCTTTTCTTTGCAGTTACTGAATGTAAGGCAAGGATTAATACCAGGATGTCCTACAGCCTGTGCTAACTAGGAGGTCTGACAAGACAATCCAACAGCCCCTTCTGGCCTTAAAACCCTTCAAATCCATGAAACCCAGGAACACTTTCTGCTGGTACACATTTGCTACAACTGCTGTGATTCACCCTCCGTGCTACTCTCTGGGGCTCCCTGCCAAACACAAGAAAATAAGGTTTTAAGCCCAGAAGGATTTTTACAGTAACACAAGATATTGATCCCTGTGTTGTTTTCAGCAGCAGCTTGTTTTTCTGTCCAGGTTCCTTAGAATCCCAGTGTGCCCAGCAGGTTAATGCTGAGTAACTGTAAGATGTTAGGAAAACATGACACACACTTTACTATACGGAGTTATATTATCCAGAGACAGCAAGAATGACACTGGCATTCAAGCCAGTGTTTATGTTTATGAAAATCTAGTTGTATACTGAAATTCCAGTGATAGCTTACAGTCGGCAGCACCCATTCNTAAGGAATTATAAGTGGGTTTTTCAACTTGGCATTTTAAATGGTAGGTTAAATATTTAGAGCTGGCACCCTGAAGAATTACCTAGTGTCCTAAATGCTGTTAATTTCTGTTCTTCTGTTATGTAGGAAGGAGAAAGGAAAACACTAATAAGGTACTTCAGTCATATATGCTGAGAATTTTTCCAAACAGCAGAAATCTTTTCCTTTCAGAGGTCTGGATTATTTCCCAGTGCATCACCATTAATGTCTCTGTTTATCTCAGTTTATCATAACTTTGAATATGAAGTAACTTCTAATAATTTTACTTTTAGCTTAGCACTGCAGAATCTATTATTGCAGGGCTGGAATCACATGCCATCTCAAAACCCAGTCAGTGCTGCGTAAGTGCTTTGAATGATGACAGATCAAGAGAAAGTGGGTCTGAATACATAATTGCTCCAACACACAGTTAATATTGGTGGATAAAGCTATGGACACACAATTAAGAAAACATGCCTGATAAAACAGCTCATTTTAAATAGATGGGAATGAACTATAACTAGTTACAAAGGCTTGTGAACTTCCCTTCCCTTCCCGAATGTCACTGCCTCAGATTGCCTTGGCAGCCTCATGTATAGTGTTTGCTTCATGCATAATGATTTCCCTCTTTCCCCCTTTCCTTGAACGGTTTTGCCTTTTCGACTAGTTACTGTTACCACCATTTAATAAGAAGCCTTTCCTTGGCTTTCTAATCGAAAACTTGCTTTTATCTTTCTTCATAAAAGAATTGAAATGGCTTCTCTCAGGTTTCTGTAGCCTCTGGGGAGATAAGGACCCTGCGGTTAACAGGATGAGAGATTTTTGTTTAGAAATTTTTATTTAGACAATGAAAAATGACCTCTGTAAACTCAAAGCGATCTTATTTTGGGGCTTTGGGCTTCTGGCAGATAAATCAATTGGGCCCTTGGGACAGCAAAGGAAAAACCTTTGCAGTAACTATGTCAGGACAACGCAATAGATTTGTTGTGAGGATGCAGTTGTGTTGAAGGTAGAATGCACTTAAAAATAAATATAATTTTATTTTCTATAAAATATTCAGGATTTGGATAGTAAGCTTTTCAGCTGCCACAAGAAAATATATTTTTTTGTTTGATATAAACTTGGGAAAAAGCCTGATTTCTTCTGGGAAGGGGGAGGTGGAGGAAAGGGGCTTGGGGGGATACAAAGGAAAGATGTTTTAGCAATTAAATATTCAACTTCACAATAAAGAACTCATGAAATTCTATATTCTCTATTCCTCTTTTAAAAGAACAACTCTTTTTGCTGATATGAAAGTACCTTATCTGAATACAAGGTCTTAATTTTATTATTTTAATTAAAAAAAAAAATGATTTAATTATTACCTACCTGAGGCTATGGCTTCAACAGAGTATCACAACAATTTTCACACCTATGTGCAACCCTAAAGAACTTTTCAGATCTTCACAGCATGAACTTGTAGAACATATTTGCTCTGAAGAACAAGCATAGCTTTTTGCTGTGCATTCTCTACCTGTTTCATGCAGAGTGCAGCTACAGAGTGAAAAGTTATGCAGACATAAATTGCAAATTTGACAAGGGAGCAAATGAGGAAACAGATGCTTAACTAAAATGTATTGATGTGCAATTGTCAGTGAGTTGGTGGGTGTTGAATAACGCAGTTAAGATGCACCAATGAAGCCTTATTTCATCTTAAATAAAAACTAATGTAAATAGAATTGGAGAGTGTGATAAAGTAATGAAAGGCAGATAAATGCGTGTGAAGCTATTGTCACCCCACCAGATGCAGTCTGACATTTGTTTGTGCAAAACACCCACCCCTGGCAGTGGGCTCTCAAGCTGCCAAAAAGAAGCAAGGTCTGTTGAGGAGGGTGTCTTATGGATCCAGTTTCCCATTAGGAGGCAGCTGAATTTGGAGAGGTGACAAGTTATGGAAGGTGTTTGGTAATGGTAAATGCCACAAAAAACTTCATTACTATTTACTTAGTTAAGGAAGGCATGACACATGAGCAGAATATTTGCAAGTTTGATGGTTACAGAAGTGGACTGAGGATTTACATCCTATGTAGTGCTATTGTTTCACTTCTGGTTTATATTCAAAAGAATACAGCTTCCTATTTCTCTGATACATTTTTTTTTTTTCCTTAGGAGAAAGACAGCTTCAGATAAAAATCTAAGAAATTAACACAAGTGCCTTTTACACCATAATGATGCCATGTGACCACTTAGCTATCATCTAGTTGGGGTTTTTTCAGAGCATAAAGTTAGCCACAAAGCAGCACTTACCTGGATTCCTCAGTACCCTTCAGCCTACCAATAACACTGGTGCCTTCTGTATCTCATTAACCCTGGGGCACTATGAAACAGGCTTGTAAATAAGGTATGAAATAATTTATCAGAATTGTAACAATCAGCAGAACTGGACATACTCACATGTATTTACTATGAAACAGTAAGCAGAATCTCCTTGCAGTGAGTGAAACTGAAATGAAGCAAAGTATCAGAAAAATGGTTATTTATAAGTTTTTAATGCTCCAATCACTGATGTCCCAATTTATATTTTACTATTACAGGAGGAGAGAAAGAGTGTTTGAGAATGTTTCCATTTTTTCTCCGTTTTGCAAGCATTAACATTGAAATTCAGTCCAAAATTCCACTTTTAAACAGAAGGCTCTCTTTAGAAAGCCTGGCAGTGCAGTTAAAATCAGACAAAATACATTAATTCTGGTTTAGCCGATGTTCATCATGCTTGTCTCTCTTGCAAGACAGAGATATTCTGGAAGACTGTCCTTCCGTGGTTTTATTTTTAGCTTTGCCTATGAAACCAAGGACAAATTGTATTCTTTTTGCTAAATAAATGTATGTTTATGACACCACAGAATTGCATGTGGTAACTGTGTGTGCAAGTGACTTCTTTTTGAGGCTAGTAGTCCAAATTTTTTTTGTTGTTTGAATCCCATGGATTTCTGCTCTGTAGTCATAAGGCATTTTGTGAACATTAGAGAATTCAGCCTTGCAGCCTTATGACACAGGCTGCAGTTTTGCTTGCAGTGTAACACATGATGTGCTGTGGTGGTCAGCACAGGCTCCAAAACACTTTTGCCTTTTGAAGAGTTTGGGTATTGTTCCCATGCTGGGCTTATGCTGCAGGAAAAGCAGTCGGGCTCTCCTCACATGAAACATTAGTGGAAAATCAAATGCATGGCAAGATGAGAAAGCAAACTGGGAAAGACTGCTGTGAGAAACAGCACTGGCATCTTGGATACACTCTGCACATTCAGCTGGGCTGTGGGGAAGCAGGGTTCCTGGGGAGCCACCCTTACTGTTCTCTTCTGGGGCTTTTTTCCTTTTCTTCCTCTCTCTTTTCCCCTCTGAGATATGTGTGTGCGTTTGCTGTAGGGTTTGCTGCGGGTTTGCTGAAGTTTTGCTGGTCTTTTTGAAATCAGCCAGTTCCTAGAAGAGTGATTATTCTGCTCATACTTCATAATTAGCAAATTTATGTTCCCTTACTCTTTCTGAGTGCTTTTTCATGGGGCCCAAAATTCCATTTCTGAAGGCATAACATCAATAAATACAGTAGTTAAGGATGACAGCAGAATGGAATTTTTGTGCTGGATGATTAGAACCTGGAAAGTCCTTCTAGACTTTACATTAAGTTCTGTAATGTTATTTAACTTGCTTGCAATCTGTAGTGAAGGGTCAGGGTAAGAAGCTGAAGACATTTGGCTCCATCCTGCTGGTCTGCCTGTGTGTTTAGCTTTTTTTTTTTCTGGAAATCTGGATGATGTGCTGTAGCCTGAAACCAGACTTTGTGCTAACACGAGTTTACACTGATGCTAAGGAAGTTTAGGTTTAACTGCAGGCTGGTCTAGTACAAAAGATTAGTGTGGACCACAGCCTGAAAGATTCTTTTTCACCAAACCTTGTCAGCACTCCCATTTTAGTGCCTCTTTGTACCACAAGAAAAATGCTGAGGGATTAACAGCAATAAACTTCTTCAATGCCAAGGAGGTAATTCTACAAAGCTACCATCATCTGTTTCTGAGTTTTGAACTAAGAACTAAAGAATATTTGGTAAATGGCTTCTCTTTTCCAGTGGAAGCTGGGCATTCTGTAACTGTAATGGCTACTGGGAAAATGCTTTCCAAGGAATTTTTGTAATAAAATAAAGAACCCATAGCAGACTGTAACATCTAAGGCAGCAAGTAATTTCCTTTCTAAATTTTTCTACATAAACAATGTGGACTGTAATAAAAAGAAAGAATTTGTTTGAACATTTGACTTTCTCATGAAAGATTTGTCTGAACTGGGCCCTCATGCTGGTTCATGTCCACATAACTCATCCTTTACAGTCATAGACTGATGTGACACAGGGTAATAGAAAGTGATGCATTGCCTGAATTTAAAGGAACACGGACTATTTCAGAATCGGCTGTGCAGTATGAGATCTGTATCAGATTTGAAACAAAGCTAACCAAGCAGACAGAGCAGTAAGATATCTATAGCATCCATTAATCAGTATATACTATGCTGTTGCTGGTTTCTTTTTTTCATTTTGGCTTTTCTGTGTGTGTTCACCATCTAACATTATTTGCGTGATGCCTTTTTAAAGAGAAGACAAATATACAAGGTTACTTGGGAAACCATTTACAAATCTTCTCTCCTTTAATTTCAGGGCAAGAAATCATTCTTTTCTAGCCACAAATACCACACCAGAATATCATCTGTATGTCTACATAAGCTTATAGTTGTCAAAACACAAAGAAGTCTGCATTTGTTGTTGGATTGTGTTGTTCAAGTGCTCTTTCTGTACGTGTGTACCTGCACTTCCATGCTTTTACATTTGACAGGAGATAATGATGGCAGTGCCCACATGAGAACACTCCTAACAAAACCTACCTTGCCCTTAGTTAGATAAAACAGTGATATTTGTTTAAATTTCCTTTCATATCAGTAAACTCCTTGGAATCCTAGCAGAGAAGCAACATAGCTCTTCATCGTTGAATGGTCAATGCACTTTGCTGTGATGTATATTCAGATGAGATCTTAAGAAGTGAGTTTATAATCTATATGCTTCTGAGGAGTTAAAGCCACACTTTGTGCTAGGAAAATGTTTTGTATTATTGTCCTCAGTTTTCCCCTCTGAAACCTACTTGGGAAAATGCACAGGAGCTCCAGGCATTCTGTATTTGTCTTCTGAAGGGGCAGCTATCAGTGCTGGTGCTCTGCTCTCTTTCCTCCAACAGCCAAGAGCTTACTTTGTCTTTGCATCAATTTGTCCTTTACCTTTGTTTAATCCAAGTTCAGTTGTGCTACATCCAGAAATCTCAGTAGAAATACTGTCTTCAGCTATGACAGCCTTGGTGGAGAATAGTTCAGTAGACTGCTTGTAGTAACAAGTCTGTTATTAAAAAAAAAAATAAGTAGATTAGCTTTTTATTTTGCATTTGGTTAACTTGTAAGCCCTTTATTAGAATACCATGGAGGACAAAGCATTTTTTTGATGCACTACAAAAAGCCTTACAAAACAGATATATTTTTAAAAAATATTTTTGTCATCCAGTATGTCTTCCTTCCATTTAGAAATTTCAAACTGCACTTCCTCACTGTTCTGTTCCCTTCTATCACCCCTCTCTTGGTACGGTATATGATTTAAAATATTTTTCCAGGAAAGTTCTTATTAGGAGCACCTTAACAATGTTATTCTTTACAAGTTGCTTCTCCCAAAGGACTACTCAGCTTGCCCAAATATGAACCAGAATAATATGAACCAGATAATCATCAACGCAGTTTGTTTAAAGGAGCAGAACTTTTTCTTTGAAAGTTGTCAAATGTTGTCCATCAGAGACTTTGCATGTTAAAAACCTTTCTGCTGACATTATTGTAGTAGAGACAGCACAATCCTTACGCTTAGCACAAATTATGTATTTATCAAACAAGCAAAGAGGTTGTGTGCCTTTAAAAAGTTTTTCTTAGCAGTGTATTTCATATTTCCTTAAAAAAATTAATGCTACTTTTTCCATAGTATTGCTGTGACATTGTGTACTATAAAGTTTTAAAGCCAGACACCTTCTAGCAATAAGAACTTCAGAAGCAAAGCCTGCTGAAACCATCTGAACTGCTTCAAAAAGAGCATCCTCCTCTCAGGGATCAGCTATTTTTCCCAAGTTTGAAATTCTAACCTGGTAAATAGCATCAACAGGGGACTTTTCCCCCAACTCTTTTAGAGAACCCCACAGATATGAATATCTTCAAAGGAGGATCTGTTAAAAAATGTAACAGTCTTCAAAGGGGAAACACCACCCTCAGCAATCTGAAGTTCTTTAAAGTGAGAGCCCACCAGCACTATGAATCCTCAGAGGACTAACTCCCAGAGCACTGTGGAAATTTGTAAGAGAACAAGCCCTCTCTCCCAAATACCCAGTAGGCCATTATTTTCTTTTAAAAGGACTCTTACATGTGTACATTTATAATTACAGAAAGGGTCTTATTTAACCAGAGCCCTGTAGAACTCTCTTACTTTTAAAAACAAATATTGATTAAAAGAAAAGAATGACACAGGAAAACAATTTGACTTTGCTATTTTCATTTTTCTTCTTTTATTTATACCTGATCTCAATATAATACACCAATAACACTTGGCTCGTGTAGGTCTTTTGATCTCTGTAACTCGAAAGTATTCTTTGAGAGTTGTGAAGAAATATTCTCTGAGCACAGTTATCCACTTACACTGCTGGTTAACTGGGAGTCCAAACACACTGGCAAGAAGCACATTTATCACCACTGTAGCATTGCTGGGTGTGTCCTTTCAAGAGGTACTTTCTCAAATAAATATTCAAGGGTTTGGAGTACCGGCTTCCACCCTCCCCCTCTGTGTGAAAATTTTATTAGGAAGGGGTAGCAAATGTAGGCATTAAAGTCATTATCATTTGGCAGATTGATTACCTTCCAGGCATACCATGAGTGTCCAGATAAGTTGAGCAATGAGGCCAGCTGCCTCCAAGAGATGCTGAGGTGGCTTGGGCTATTCATGAGCATCCTTGGGTACCTTTCCAGATATGGATGTGGGCATGTCCTTCAAGCAGCAGGGAATTTATCATAGGCTGTTGGGAGGCAGAAGAGCCCTGTTTTGCTGAGATGGAGAATGGGTTGTCTGACAAAAGGGCCTGTGTCAAAGCCAACAACTGAAATCAGTTCTCCTGAGTCTCAAATCAGAAGAATTGTTAGGGCTTTTTTGCATGTTTTTGCATCACCAGTCAATAATACAACCAAGGAGAACAGATTTTTTCCTGACCCCCAGGGTCTGTGAATGTATAACTCAAATGCTGAGATTTACTAGTAAAATTTCTGACTTGTTGAAGAAATGACAGGAATAACTAAATTTTACCTGTAGAAGCTAAAATATCATGCTCTATTTATGTATTTATTAGCTGCTTCTCTTTCACAATGTTGTATGATTTATGGCTTCTAATGTAACTGTAAAATCTGAACCTCTCATATCTTATGTTTAGTGATGTTTGATGGTTTGATTTCCTGCTACTAAGCTGATCCAAAAATGTGTACCGAGAATATGATGCCTGATAGTAGCCTCATCTTCCACTATATGGAGGGAAAAAATCTTTTGCAGTATATGATAAATATCTTTACGCTACTTTGATGATAGAATAGTATATTTGTCACATTTTTTTTTCTTACTGAAAATGGCATCTTTTGTTTGGAAGTTTCTTAGATGTTTGGGTCTGATACCAGTAAACACATTTATCTCATCAGCAGACAAACTGTGTTTTGCTGTGAAGCACTGAGAGTTGCAGCAGTGTGTATATCCAGCAGCACCATTGGCTAAATCTGCTTGCCAACGTGAGGGTGAACAGACAAGTCAAAGGATACTTTGATAGCTCTGGGCAGGCTGCAAGGAGTCTTTAACTAGTTAGATGAATTTCCTTCCATTATGAGACCTGACAATTAGTCCCTCCATCCAGATGTGACAATCTTTTGCTAACTTCTTTGGTAGCATTTATTCCAGGTGGGAGAATTTGATAAAAGAGAGATAACTATGTTTAGAGCAAGCTTTTCATTGCTGTAAAGATCTCATGGAGTTCAGGTGTCAGAAATGTGAATGTAAACACACATGTAACTGATGCTTCTGTATCCTGTATTTGGATATGAAACTTAAGAAAATGGACAAAATTAGTAGAAGTTTAAACTACTTGCTGAGAAAATTTGCTCTCTGGATTCTGCTGAAGCAAACTATCTCAAAAACCAGAAAACAAGCCATAACAAACCATAAGTTCAATGTGGAGTATGAAACGCTGTATTCTTTCTTGCTGGACTTACTGCAGTAATTCCATTGCACTCAACAGAGTTACATCTGAGACAAATATAATATGGTTGTTCACAGGAGCTGGGAGGAATGTTTTTTTTCTGGTGCAACTTACTTAGTCTTCATAATACAAAATTTACAAAGGTACTGACGGAGGAGAAAGGTGCAGAAAATGTCCGTAATACCTGTATTTTCCTACTCTTATGTGACCTGCTAATAGCATAGAAACCTTAAACATCAGTTTTGAACTGCAGAGCATTTGTCAGTTTAAAACAAAAACCCATCACATTTAAAAATGAAATGTTTGAGGCATACTGTAATGCTCAAGCCCAAAAGGAAAATAGGAAGACTCTAAGTTTCCTGAATCCCGTCCCAATTATATTTCATTTAATAACACTCAGTGAAATATCTGGTGGCAGGGGAAATGAAACTACATGATTTTATGGGATCATTCATCAAGAACTAATTGAAGCCTTCATACAGTTTAGTGCTGATAAAACACTGTAACAATAAACAATAACAAAATTCACCGGAGAAGGATTTGTTTTGCCGTGAGGAAAATGGTTCGGTTTCATCCTGGGGATTCCTGGTTAAAAGAGTCTCCAATTTAAAAAGGGATAAGCACAGGCTCCTGTGCATAATGACAGAGTGGGAGCTGTGGTAAATGTATTAGTATTGCTCCAGTGGAGCTATTCTCATTGTAAGTATTTGCTATTGTGTGTGGCTGAGGCAGGATGCAGAACGACCAATAGGATTTTTTAAAGTTTTATTTTTTTAAGCAGTTCCCATGTAGTTTTATGAAAAATAAATTACAGCTCCAGCACAAGCAACTGAATTTCTGATTTCAAAGTTCTAACTAGTCTTAGTTTTATTGACTGCAGAAAAATTGTTCTATCCTATACTTCTTCACAGAATCAGGCTAGTCTTACAGTGAAAGTTCTTTTTAATACATGCTAGAGTGATATCTTATCAATACTTAAATTGTTGAGATAAAACGTATTTTCTCTTTATTTCTGATCTATTTGCTCTGACCAGAATATTTTGGCAGTCCAGAAACACAACAAGGATTATGAAGAATGTATTAATTTTGATTGTAAAAAATGAAATAATGAAAGTTTCATCAATCTGCGTTGGAAAGCCACGAAGGTTCTTAGGAAGGTGGCACTGTAGTTCAGGAGTTCCAGATCTTGCCAGGCCAACTCAAGCAAATAATTTCTGTTCTTCTCTTCTTGTCCTCCTTCTGCCCTCTTAAAGTGCAAGTCCTTCTGGGATCAGGAAGTTTCATGCCACCCGTCTGTAGAACAGCAAGCCTCTTTTTTAAGTAAGAACTTCTGGAAGTATAGTAAAAACAAAATTAAACTACAATAAATAACATTAATGAGGTACAATACCATATAAGTGATTTTATCCTAGATCATACAGCAGGAAACCTCATGCTTTATGACATTCCAACTAATTGATCTTTCTGGATGATTCTACTAGAGAAAGGCAGGACAAACAATCATATTTTTCTAATTAAGTCTACTTGGGTATTTTGCTTATTTGGATTAAAAATTTCATATATCCCTAGAAACATCCTCCTGAAATTTTAGTGGTTGGTTTTTTGTTTGTTGGGTTGGTTTTTTCTTTTTGTTTTGGTTTTTTTGAGGGGGGGTGTGTTGTTTGTTTGTTTCTTAAGGGAAATAGAAGGCTTAAAATATCAGCACATAATATTTGGAGTCTACCTTCCCCATGTTTGGGGTATATTTTTCCTCTGAGATACACATGTACAGATCTTTCACCTTAAACAGCCACTTCTATCATGCTCTGTGCTATCATGTTGGCCTTCAGTACATCTGCATTTCTGTTGTAGCTGTAAAAGCAATAAATGGGGGCTCAGTCAGACTGGGGGATCCTCAGGTACAGTGCTTTATACCTGCTACTGGGTGACTCTGATGGACCTTCAACACTCAGGCTGGTTGGGACTGCAATTGGAGAAGTGTAAATGTAAAGCAAGGTTCAAATTTTGGCCAGTCAAAGACCAGAATGAATTTAATCTACTTCCACATCTCAGAAGATGTCAATATCCCCAGAATTCAGAAATATTTAATCTGAACTTAAATCAGAGATGATATATAAATGAACACATGAAGACATGATACAGCTATGGCTGACCAATCTTTATTTAATGGTAGATGACTTTAAACCTCTGGTATTCAGAGCTTGAAAAAACCCTAAGCTTTCAGAGTGTTACATGTTATCAAAGATAACTTTTCTATTCAAGTTGAACTTATTTTTATCAGACTACGGCTACATTTTCTGCATTTTGTTTACTCCAATAAAGTTTATTAAAAATAATAATATTATATTTCACATTATAGTAAAATAAAGAAGTTGTAATGTATGGATATAGCTGGATATATAATTAAGCAAAAGGTTGCTTTCAGCAGCCAGCCAAAATGATATCTTCAGGATTTGCTTTTACAATTATTTTAAGGTTTCTGAACGGACACATATTCCAAGCATTTTGCACTGCTAATGTCTCATTAAAGTTTCCTGTTTCTCTTAACCTTCAGTGCCTTTCTTTATCTTCTTTCCACAGTTTCTGTATAAATACTTCCATCTTGGACAGCACAGGCCCAAAGCCATAAAACACAGGGCAGATTCTCAAGTGGGAAGATGCACTAGGCACCATCAGCTGGGGACAGAGATGATGCAGTATTCGGCTTTGTCTCTGGGGACTATTTGTGCTCTAATTGACTGAGCTACAACACCTACCTCTTCCATAATTCATACTTTAAAAAAGTAGGAATGGAATGAGCAGATGTGGCACCCTCACTACACCTTTCCTGCTCTGCCGTGCGTGGCTGTGCCCGTTTCTGAGCACAAGCTTCAAAGCAAGGGATACAAATTCCCGTGCTGATCTGCCACAGGAACTTTGGCTGACAACTTCCATGTATATTTTGTTGCTTTGCCAAATCTTCTGGAGGATAATCATGTGTATCTTTGCAATATATTATTCTTATGCATGGTGAGCAGACCTTTCTCTTTATTTCAATGGGGCTTTTCCTAATATCTCTCTGATTCCCATAGACAATCCACTCTTTATTAAAAGAGCATGCACAAGCCATCCAGGCTTGTCAAAATCTGAGTATTGCATATTTTTCAATCAGTGTGTGCTCTGACATTCTTACTTTTAAATTCTACATGGCTAACTATATTTATTAAACTATCATCTAATTTTGTTTTAATGCAAGAAGCTAACCCTTGGCTTTTGAAAATTGTCAGTGTTTTCACTGAGTTGTAGGCTGGTTTTCAATTTGCCCAAAAATGTCTGTGAACTGATCACAATTAATGTTAACAGGTAAAAATAGAGGAAGATTTATCATTTATTTTTTTATTGTGTATTTGTTTATTAACACAAATTAGGAAACACATTAAAAAAAAAAAAAATAAAGGCTCTTGGAACTTCTGTGAGCAGCATCAATAGTTTCTGTGCAATGGCCATTGCTGCAGCCACCACTGAATTTTCACTAGTATCCTTACCAGTATTTCACTGGGTATCCTTAAATTTAAACTTTGATTCAGAAAAAAACATGTAAGCATATCATTAATTCCCACTGATGTAGACAGGTGCCTAATTTGCAGGATATATTAGGAGTACCCAATTGCTCTAAATTGAACACAGGCTTAAATGCCTTGCTGAATAAACCCTTACCATTGAAATCGAACCATGGAAACAATTCAGCTGCACTGGAATCAGCCACATTTATCTATTATCTAATGAATGGAAAGCTATCTGAAGGGTAGCAGTTGTGGCACTGATAATATAGGTGCTTGAGGAATGGAAGCAATTGCATCAAGATGTGCATGTATGTGCATTATTTTATGGGAAAAAATAGGTGTAAAATTATACATAATGAGTAAAAATAGGATGCATTTTTGTGTAAACTCCTCTCACGTACAAAAATGAAACAGAGAGAAATCATTCTTTGTTACTTCTCACCTATAGTTATTCCAATACTTCTAGGCTGGGACATTAACATGGGACCAATGCAGAAAATTTATCAAGTGGCTTATCTTACTGTACTATTAACAAATATAAGTAGTCTATAGTGCTTGCCATTTAAGCACTTTGAGTCATATGTAGTTGAAGTTCTGCATGTCTTATGTGAACACAGACCTTTAGTTGTTCCTAGCATGTGCTGTGCCGGCCTGACAGGACAGGGAGAGAAATTTCAAGCAGTTTACTATTTCCCCACCTTCAGCTTGGCAAGTTTAAACTGTTCTAGCCTCTGCTGAGTGACTTTTTCAAGAGATTGATACTTCACAAGGAAAAGAACAGTACTCTGTATATATTTTGATTCTTCAGATCATGTTTCTTGAGACACGGCAAGTTGTAAAGAGCCTCAGACTAATGCACATTTGCACCTTGGCTATCCTCCCACCCTTGCAAGATTCCTATGTGGCTAGAAGTCAGACTTACTATTTATTTTCCACATCTTATTGTATAAACTAGAAAAAACAAGGATCCTAAACGTTAATCAGAGTGTATTATATTGATATCTCCTAAAATGGTCAGTAGTGGAATTAAGGATTAAATGTACCTAGTCTAATTTTCAATGCTTGCCATGGCAATGTCTATATCCAAGTTAATCACTCCAGATTCCTTTTTCCATGTCAGTAACACTCTGATTTATATTTAGGGATATATGTTTGGATATAACTATCATCATATTATAAATATCTATATTTAGTCTGATAAAACCTACCTCTTGACACCTTCATTATATATCTTCATCACATACCTTTTTTTTACTGAAAGAACTGTCTCTGGGCAAACACTAATGCTGGTCTTACAGTGTTTCAGCTTCTGTTTTGTGTGGCAGAAATAACAGTAATATTTGAGGTGGTAGAATAATAAGCAAGTCAAATAAAGAAAAGCCCTGCCCTTACCTGGGATCAGAATGCCTCCTGCTCATTTGTCTGGGCTCCTTTCCCAGAGGCTGTATCTGACTGTGCTCTTCCTCTCTCAAAGATAAACCAGAATGCTTAAAGACAGGAAAGAAAAAAAGAAAAAAAGACAGGAATAAAAGACAGAAATAAAATATTCTGTGTTCCACAGTAGACAACATAAATAGAAAAACAAGACCAAACAGGCTTGCTTTCATTCTTCCATTTCAGCAGTTGTATCACAGATAGAGGAATCTCTACAGCAGATATATGGTTCAGAAAAGCCTATGATGTAATCCACCACATAACAGAACACTTCCCAGTTCCCTAAAAATTGCTTACAACATACTAAAATGCCAAAAAACCCCCATAACCAGAATATGCCAGAGGAAGAGAGATCAAGCTATCAGCAAATTCCTAAGTGGTGAGGTAGCATATTAAAGAAAATGAAGATATTACAAAGCAAAAGAAAAATATCTCGAACAGTAACTATGAGTGACCTGGGGAAAGCAATTCCTGCTGACAAAAATCTAGCATATGGTTTAACCCTGAGAAAGTGAGCAGGAATGCCAAAGCACACACTCAGCTCATCTCATTGTTTTACAGGGGGAGTCCACCCTGCTGTCTGCCTTGGACCACTGCCACTTCCCAGGCCCCGGGAAAGTTTTAAAGACACACAAATTATTGCTACTACACACCTTGAAGGCACATTTTTTGCTGTCTAAAAAACCCCATCATTTAGTATTATTTTCATAATACTAAAAAGTATTATGAAACAATAGGTTCATTTCAAATCCTTCTAGAGACACTGCAACATCAAGTGCCCCAGACCTCTAAGTCCCACTCCTTTCTGCCTCAGCTGAGTGCTGTCTCTGTGCTACAAATTACCAGAGGCAAGGAGGGTACAGTGGAAATACTGTTACATGGAGACCCCTTTTTCTGTTTGTTACACAGTTCCCTCCCTACTTCCAGTCTTAATTTTAACACGTTCCTAGACTTGTTAATCTGTTTGCGAGGCTACTCCAGCGTTTTACCAGATAACTAAAAAACAATCTCAGATGGAATAGTTTTAATTTCCAGTCTGAATTTATTTGTGACCAATTTGTAACCATCTAATTGTGTGCCTGCACTAAATGGGAGTTTTCCCATTGAGTGTAATTGGATCAGGCCCCAAACCGCAAAGACAGCTGCTCTTATTACAGCGTGGAAAACAGGCAGGGTCTGGGTGTTACTGCATAATGACAGCAGTAAATTATATTCCAAGGGCAAGATCAGAAGCTGGTGTAAATCAATACAACTCAACCGGCTTTTAAAAAGTTATATCAGTGTGTGCAAGCTGCTAGGTTGGTCCAAACATTTTCTCAGTAGATTTTAAAGCTCATCCTGCTGCATAATGCATGCTGGGGAATTACTTCCAGCAGCTCCTGCACCAAATCTAAACCATCTGACTGAGCCTAGGCTTGTATTTCAGAAAGTCATCCAAACTTGATTTAGAGAGTGTGTATCACAGAGAATCTAGTCCACTCCCAGAGACACCTTTCAAACATTACTCTCCTTGTTCTTAAAGAAATGACTTTTATTTTCTTCCTCACTAAGATGTCAGGTTCTAACTAGATTTCCTAGCTCTTTTTTCCTAATACATGTAAAAGCCTCTTCACTCAAATTTCCTCTTCTATTTGTAGTTTGGCAAAATTGTTGTAACACCCTTTAGTCTCCATGCTCAGTAGATGAGTTGATTAAACTTTTATTTGGTCATTATTTCCCAATTTTTCAATTCAAGCATTTTCTAAGGCCTTTTTAATTGTTCAAACTCACCACACTGGTTACTTTACAGGGCAAGTAGGTAGCCTATGATGCAAAAATTTACAGTGTGATATATTTAACTAGAATTAGAAAAAAATAGTATTTGTTTGTTTCCTGGGAGAGAAAATGAAAAATGACAAACAGCTACATTAATTTGACTGTGACTCAGTGTGTTTATAAGAAATGATAGATGTAATGGAATTACTCTGTGGAACAGTCTCTGTTATTCCCTTTGAATATATAGAAACAATTCACTGATTTCTCCAAATCCGGTGAGATTTTGAAAGGCATGCAGCCACACTCCTTGAAGCTAGTTCTGAAAGTGTAATCAACTTAGATTTTCCTGAAGATAATAGTAAAATTCACTAGTTTCAAATTACGGCAAATAAAAAGGAAGTTTTCCTGAAGAGAAAAATACTAACTCTAGTATTGTATGTGTGTTTTGTGAGGACTTAATGCAGTTGCATGTCTCAGAACACTGTCCCCATAAGATAAGCCTCCCCAACAGAACCTGAGATGAGTGCAGACAGCAATGGGAAGATGCTCATTCCAGGCCTGGTGAGGCAGATCTGGGTAATGCATCCAGACAAAAATTCCCCCATGGCAAACTGTGGGACAGGCAGCGAGTGCTTATGCACAGGCCATGTCACACTGTGGGAGCAGCACCTACACCCTGTGCACAGCCAGGACTAGACAGTACAGAAGTGGTACCTCCAGAAGAGCTACTCTGGGACCCCGCCCCACTGAAGGCCAGGGTGAAGGAGGACCAGTGGGACACTGCAGGAATCCACATGGGATGGTGTCTATTACTTCTCTCTCACTCTCTCTAGCCTCCCCTCCCCTACTCCACTCCCCCCATCCTTTTTATCTGTCTAGCTCACATTCACTCTTAAATAAAATCTGTACTATTGACTTCAGCACATGGTCTCGTTTGCACCTTAATTCAGGCAGAGGCATCCATTATAAGCAGTTCTTAGTATGTTTGCATAAAGGCAAAAATGTTGGTGACTCTGTAACTAATTTTCATGCTTGATATGTCTTTGAGTATGTTCTGAAGTTGACCAGGCAGTCAGTGCCCCAGCCTAATGCTATCTTGGTCTTCAATGCTGAGGCATAATAGGAAGACAGCGCAGTAGTGGGTTTAGTATCTGCCTTTTCTTTCATAAATAAATTTGTCTAAAAAGGCTTTACTGGACTGAGAGTAAAAGGAACTTCTACTCTGAGAGTACAGCTAAGATGGTAACTGCAATCCATGTATGTTCATTGTTACAAGATTTTCAACATTATTAACTATTTTGAACATCTAAGAAGAATAAAAAACAAGAGGACTAGTAACAAATAAATATATTTACAGTTTGGAAATGGGAGAAAGAGTTAAAAAAAGGTCAAATATGAAGAAAAACAATTAAACCGAGACATGTTCAACTGGTTCATTAAAGCATAATAAGCAATTAAAAAGCTTGTATTTATTTAGTGCTGTGAGAATAATTTGAGTATAAGCCTTGTTAACTTCAGTTGTCCAAATCAAGGAGGATCTGTCAAGGAGGTTCTCATCAATCTTGTATAATGACTACAGAAGCATTTAGCTGATCTGAGGGGCACAGCTGGATTTTCATCCAACCCTTTCATTTGGAAGCTCTAATTTAACACTTAGAGGAAAACTCCTGTGTTGCTCTGTCAAACTTTGTCTGGATAAACATTTTTTTTAAGAAGAATTCTCTTGGTAAATAAAATTTCAAAGTAAGAAGTATTACTAAATGTATATCTGTGCAACTTGCATTAATTTTGTAGTAGTGAAGGATGCACCCCACAGAGATGGTTTCACCAGACCACCTGGATAAGTCAGCCTTGCAATGATATAGAACAAGACTGAGATCAGACTGAAAAAGAGTAAGAATATTAAGTTTACTCCCAAGGTTGACAGAAGAGTAACAAAATGCCACAGAACAATATGAAAAATACTGACAAAGATCCTGAAAACAGAATGTGTGGGGCTATTTACAGCACAAATTAAAGAAGGGAGAAAGACAGAGATGCAGATTTTAAGTGTCTGCATACAAATTATAAGTGCAAGATACATGGGAGATAGAAAATTTAAAAGGATACCATGGAATATTTTCTATAATTGGAGCAGGAATGTAATCTGGTTCAGGAAATATAGCAAAATATAAAGTTTAGAAAATATTAGGAAGAAATAAGGGAGAACAGTGCCTTTAGTAGTATTGTGTAGGATATAGATATATTTAAAGTCCTTAGATAAAAGAAGCAAAATGCAATTTAAAGATCTGTAAGATACTACTGAACTAGAAAGATAAGAAAGAGGAAGATGATTTTGGTTTTGGTTTTAAATTTATTTTGGTTTTGTAGTTTTATTTATTTTGTATGAAAGAAGTCCCCAAATTTTTATTATATCATTCATGGATTTGTTGCTTACTGGAAATTTGAGAAGCCTGAGTATATGTTGAGAAGGGAATGCAGTAGGACCCTGAATGTGTTTACTGATGAACATATTTTGATACAGGAAGTACAGAAAATGGCAAGAAAGGAGGACTTTTAAATTCAGTTATAAGGAGTTTGTTCAGAATTGCACAGAGAAGACTGGACACAACTAACTAGGCAGCAGTTCTGCAGAAGGATTTAAGAGTTATAAAAGGAGTCAGAGGTTGAACATGTGTTAGTAACACATTGTCCTTCAAACAAAAACTCAAAACCTGTCTTGCAGTAATACTAATACACTTAGCTGCAAAGAAAGGGAAGTATTTGGCTCTTTCTCTCTGCATCAGGCAGGCTCTTCAGTCCTTGGCACTTGATAGGTCTAAAAAGAAAAGAAAAGGAGGGCAAGGAAGAAAGATGATAACTTTGATTATATGAGATGCTTCACGATTAAAAAATAAAAAAGGATTAATTTTTTCCATGTCAGAGAGGCTAGCACAGGAAGTAACAGAACAGGATTGTAGAAAATCAGGTCTGGCATTAGTTAAACCAGCCTATTGATAATGATCATGAACGATGGGGAGAAGAGGCTCTAGAAGGGTGACTGAGTCTCCATTATTTGAAGATCTTTGAGAATAGGCTAGCCATATACCTACCAAGAGTAACAAATATACAGTATTTAAGAAGAGATGAAATGACTGATTTCTTGAGGTTCTCTCCAGATCTGACTCTAGATTTGCTTTTTCCTAACTTTGAAGACAGTCATTTCCAGGATATTAGAGTAATAAAAACAAGAAGAAACATGTTCTACATAAAAATCAATAGAGAAACATGGTCCAGAGAAACTGCTTATTTACTTCAGCTGCAAATTAATCTAGTCTTCGAGTTAACTAAACTTCCAATGATATTTCTAGTACTGGTATTATCTTCCTAATATTTAATGATTCCAAGGTTAGCATGTTCATGCCTGCGCAAAAGAAATGTTTCACATTTAGTGCAATATCTCCCTTGAGATTTGTAGCATCTTATAGTTTCCTTTAATTTTATTCACACACTTCTTTCAATGGGTTTTTCCCCTTCCAAAGCCTAGTGGGCAGTCTCCATTTTTCTTCTGGGTATTAATTTAATATCTGTAAAATTATTGGTGGGATGTAAAACATGTTCCTTTTTATATCATAATGTAAAGTTAGTTAATTGTATTTTCCTTATAATAACTAACAATTAGTTAATTGTATTTTTCTTTGCCCAAAGAAGAAGACTTTGGCTCATTTAATTATACCACACTGGACATCACCTGTATTTGCTATAGTCACACATAGGTGCTGGAGGGGATATTATGGAGGCTAATGTTTGTTTAGCTTAGGATAGACTAGGAAATAATCTTTATGTGCATCAAAATATTGTAAATATTTCCAAAATTGCCTATTCCTCATCAACCTAAGTTTTCTTGTATTTCTTTGAATTTTTAATCTGTTCTTCCACTTGAAAAAAACATGTCTTCATCAGAATAGAGTGGGGGAAGAGTGCTCACTAGACATACAGAATACAGAGATGCAGGTCCCAGCATACCTGCTCTTTGTTTCCTACCTATTTCCTAATCAAAAGTTACCCTGTTATCCAGAAGTGATTTTTGTCCCTCAATCTTTTTGTGGGAGGAGGTGTCCGATAATTATTTCAAACATGCTAAAAAATGTATTACAAATAAATACTTCATAACAATTTGATTTATCAGCAGACAGTGCAGGAGACATCCTTCCAACAGTGCATCTATGTTTATGTCAAATGTAAGAATAGATTTCATGCTCAGGCAAAATGTGAAATAAGTAAGGTCAGGATAAGTATTTTCCTTGTAGTTGTCTCTGTTGGCTTCTAAAAAGTTTTATTTAACTACATCAAGATTTGGTTGTTTATAGCTGTTGCATATTTATAAGTTCCTGGCTAGGATGTACAGAGTGTAAATTCTCAGATAGGTCATCCAAGAAATAGCACATTTTTCTCTCTGTTTCTTCACATACAAAAGTAAAATTCAAACTACAGTATTTAAAAACAAATCTGAATTGCCAGAACAAAATGATAGTTTTGGAACTGCAAAAAAACCTTAACAAAATAAAAAACAACAAAATGCAAATCCATACCTTTCCTTCTTCATTATTCAATCTCCCTTATGATACCACATAATCCAGACCATTTTCACCGTACGTTCGCTAACCTGTTGTCTTGTCTTTTGTCATTTTGGACTATCCAATGACTTTTCCAGTGACAGTTGAAATACATAGTCTTAGGTTTCTTCCAGGGGAGCTATATTGTTATAATTTTGTATGGCTGACATAAATATTTTTGATGGAATGAGTTATAGGAGCAATAGACATTGCAATTTCTTACTGAAGTACATAAAACATGCAAGTTAAAATACTGCCCTGTTTTCTGGCCTCTTCTGCCTATAGAGAGGCACTGAACAGGCATCTGCTAAGGAGCATCACATGCTTGGTTGCTAGAAAATATTTTTATTGGTATGTAAGTCATGTTAGAACTTCTGCTTTTACACTTTATGATACATAACTACAGCAGCACATATTCAGTGTGAGAGGAGCTTGTTCTGGAAAGTAGTGTTCTCCAGAAGGTTTTAAGCACTGTTGTAGCAAATGCAGCAACCGGTGAAATGACAGCACAGAGCAATTTAGACAGATGACATCTCATACCAATACTCTGTTTAATACAAAACATAATAGTGTTCAAGGAAATTTATAAGGCTCTGCAGTACTTTTAATCAAAACTTTCAGGTTAAGAGATTCTGCTGCCTGACACTGTGCTGGTAGGAATCCCCAGCTAGCTCCGACACCGGCTGTGCCGAAATGCCGTTCCCAAGATTGCCAGTGATCTCGGGTACTGGTGCAGCTCAGAGCTGTTCCTCTATAGCTGCAGATGTTGTGGTGTCCAGGTTTCAGGGCAAGAACTTAGAGAAGGCTCCCTCTCGCTCAGTTTCTCACGTTTACTATCTCAAGCCAGTGAATGAACAAGGAGAGAGAGTGAGCAAAGCCCGCTCTTACATTTAAACCCGGGGGGTGTTACAATTCTTTACCAATCAGGTCACAGTGGGGAGGGGAGAGAGGAGGGACCCACGATCTAGCACCCTATAGGAAGGGCATGGGGAGTGGAAAGGGGCACTTACACCAATGGGACACCAAGGCACAGGGAATTCTCTGGAACCAGGGGTAGGAGCCAGGTGAGATTGACATCATGTATATAAAGTGACAGGTGTGTCCAGGGGGTAACTGGCAGCAGGACCAGGGAGGGGAAAACCCAGGGTGAAACCAAACCCGGGGGTAACAGGAACAAACCATGGGGAAGGGGACCCACCACCACAGCTGCCATACCTTCTTCGTATAGACTGCAAAACTAATGGATGGGATAGGAGTCCTGCTAAAATTTAGTTTAAAAGTAGTGGGACCCCAGGCTGGGTGATCCCACATTTGGATGTTCCCTGACCCTCAGTAGCTTACAGAAGTATTCTCCTTGTAGCCCACATTCCTAGTAGAACTCTCTTGTTCAAATGACTGAGGAAAAACACCTTGAAGGGATAAACTGCTCTCCTCTTCATCTCTTACTTTAAAGAGAAGGAATGCAATCTAATTGTAAAACATATTTTTAAAGGAAATATTTTGCAATGTCACAATGCATTTTTAAGACATACTTTCAAACTGAGAATATTTTAAGGTTCCTGCACACAAGAATGTTACCTAAGTGATAGATTTCCTATACTGAAAGGTTTTTTCCTGTAAATTGCTCAGTAATTACATTTCAAAACTACATTGATTTCTTATATGTCAATACATATTAGAGATTAAATGTCCAGTTCCTGTCAGGTAGGTGAGCATTTAAAGTTGGAGCTCTTCTAAGAGATTGTTTTTTCTGTAAGGCTTGGTTTTGGGATACTTTCTACTTCTTTTGAAAAGGTCTTTTTATCTTAGGCCTCCCTTTGGCTAGTGCATCTCCTTTCTCTTCATTTTCACTCCTCCACAGTGCTTTTTAGAAATGATTCACTGAAGCAGCACTGGCCCCCTTGTACAAAATTCCCAGTGTACATTGAGAATTTATCTTATTTCTGCTACGTGTTATAATTACAAGTTCCAATCAAAGTACATCTTTTGAGTTACAAGTTTGTGTCATTGCTTTAGTAGAAATGCAAATGTTATGTATTTAACATGCAAATTAAGTGAAATAAATATAATGCATGAAGTCTGTATTCCATCTCAGAAGTAATTGTAATGTGTAATAAGAGTTCGGCAGCCAGGTTTGACAAGAGAGAAGGCACAACAATTTTTATTTACTGCAAGAGCACTCATCTCTGTCTGACCTCTCCTGGTTCTGGTGACATTTAATGTAAATTTGGCACTCTGATTTCTATATGTGATGGCAGGCATAGCTGTATTACTTTTGCTTTATTTCACTGGCTTAGTCACAATCATTTTTACAACTCGAAGCTTCTGCATATAGTAGTGAGTGTCTGTGTTTATGAACTACAGAATGGTTTTAAGTTAGAACAAATTCTGTAGTGTACTGTCTACCAGATGATGCTTTGTGAAAGTGCTAGAAATAGGATACTACCAAAATAATTCTTTATTTGGTATATGTCTGAGCTTCTGGCACATCAGAAATTACCTAAGAGTTTAAATAGGATGACTGTGCTCAAGAAGTACCAAAGGAGTCATCCTCCAGGACTGACTATTGAAACTCACTTGGACTGCTGGCCTCCAAAGTACACTGTGGCAGTGGTTTCTGTAATTTGCCTTGCTTTCTGGAAAACAGATTTTCCTTTTCTTTGTTTTATACCTGTTGTGAGCAATTTTATTGCTGAATGATTGTCCCCCATTCACCTTCTTAAAGACAGCTTTTAAAAATTATTTTTACAGAATTTCGTCAAAACCTTCTTTACCTTTTTATTCATATTTTTCTTTTTATAATTTTTTTTCTAAATGTCAGACTCCAAGTTTGTTTTGTGTGAAAAAGTATTCCAATCTTCTCATCATCCTTTCAAGATTTCTGCATCAAAAGAAGGATTGGCAATAAATTCACACATTATTTAAAACGCAAAATTACCTGGAATGCATACCAGCACGATTATATTAATTTGATGCCACCTCTGCAATTTGCATGACTTGTGATGTAGTACAGCTAAGCTTCTTAATTAGTGACTAGTTAAATATTGCAGGGATCTTTTTGAAAGCAAGTGAAATAAAGCATTGCCACTGTGATTGCCTACAGGTTTCTTCAAGTTTTCATTTGTAAATGAACCTAGGAACTGCATTACTTGTTTGAGTTTTTTTGTAAGTATAGTCTGTTCTTTACTGTAAGTTTAAGTTCAAATCAATCTGAAATTAAGTGAAAATAATCTTAAATTCTAATCACATGTGCTTTAAATTATCTTTAAAGTGTTTTGGGGTTTTTGTTTGTTTGTTTGTTTTTTTTTCACTTTAAGTGTTGTTCTATTTCAGTCTTGCTCTGTTAGAATGTCTTTCAGGATAATTGATAGGCTATAAACCACATCACTATCTCTGCCAACTTAGTAGAAAAGGTTCTGGTACCTAATCAAAGCAAACTTTCACTGTTTAATATCAGTGAATATGGACATATATATGGACATATATCTTTCTTTGGTACCTGATTTTTTTTAAATAAATGACCAGGAGTAGGGAGAAGAAATAGGTCATAAAAAATGAGAAAGTAATACTGATCTAATAAAGGCTTTGTGAAATCTGAGTTATATGTGTTACAAACATATGGAACAACAACAACAAAAAAGAATATCTGAAATTCCCATAATCCAAAAGACAGTCAGAATCAAAGGAATGGTCATTTTATAATGGTGTGAGCAATAAATGGCCTATTGTGTATATTTATTTGTTAGGAGTAAACTCTTAAAAGCAATCTGCTGTTTCACAGGAGGCAAGTGAAACCATTTCATTATCGCAGTAATGTAATTAGAAATCTCATAAGCAATCAAGCAGCCAAATTTTGCACCAGCTGTAAGCAACTAAAACAAAAAGTGGCAAGTGGACCAGCAAGTAATGAATTACAATAACCCAGATGAGAAATAAAAGAGAAACGTATGAGTGTCTTGGCATCCCCAGGAGAAGTAATGTCTGTAGGCTGGAAATGGTCCTGGGACAGTAATAAAATGGCTTTGTAACATCATTAATATAGAAAACAAAATCACAACTTGGAATAAACCCTAATTTTTTGTGAGAGCTGAGATTTTTGGGGAGTATATGGGTGTCAGAGAGAAAAATATAGAACTTGCAAATGAAGTATATAATCTCCGTGGTTTGTAAACCTGATGAGTAGGGTTTTTTGCTTCTACCTACATGCAGGGTAAGAAAGTGGAATGATATCCAAACCTCCATATGACAGTCCTGTTTGTAGAGCGTGGAGTTGTAGAACATGGTTGTAGAACATGGAGGCCAAGGGCATCCTGGCCTGTGTCAGGAACAGTGTGGCCAGCAGGAGCAGGGAGGTCATTCTTCCCCTGTACTCGGCACTGGTGAGGCCACACCTTGAATGCTGTGTCCAGTTCTGGGCCCCTCAGTTTGGGAAGGACGTTGAGACGCTTGAGCACATCCAGAGGAGGCAACGAGGCTGGTGAGGGGCTTGGAGGCCCTGTGAGGAACAGCTGAGGGAGCTGGGGGTGTTTAGCCTGGAGAAAAGGGGACTCAGAGGTGACCTTACCACTCTCTACAACTCCCTGGTGGGTGGTTGTAGCCAGGTGGGGTTGGCCTCTTTCTCCATGCAGCAACTGACAGAACGAGAGGACAGAGTCTTAAGCTGGGCCAAGGGAAATATAGGCTGGATATTAGGAAAAAGTTCTTTACAGAAAGAGTGATAAAGTAGTGGAATTCTCTGCCTGGGGAGGTGGTGGAGTCACCATCCCTGGATGTGTTTAAGAAAAGACTGGATGTGGCCCTGGGTGCCATGGTCTAGTTGAGATGTTAGGGCTGGGTTGATGATCTTGGAGGTCTCTTCCAACCTGGTGATTCTGTGATTCTGTGATTCTGTGATTCTGAGATTCAGGGCCCCTAGCCTCAGCTATATGCAATGTAGGCTGGATTGCAGTGTGTAGCTTTGATGGAAGCAGATACCAACTCTGGGATTAAACTAAAGGAGGTAAAGCCTACCAGGGAATCTTAGGGAGCAAATATAAATTTGTGTACTACTTTGGCATATCAGAAGCTGAGTGTAATCAGTCCAACAACAAAATAAAAGTGAGTGATCTTTATATGAGAGCAAAAGAATAGTAATATCTGAAATATAATTTCTTTAAAATATCTCTTTTGTACCTGAAATTGGTCCTGCAGGGCAATTATGACAGACAATCCCAAATATGGGTAGATGAGTACCACTATCTGATTATTTTTTTAATTAAAATATCTGTCAACAGCCACTCTTGGCAAACATGTTTAGGAAATTTCCATTTTCCATTGACTTCACAGGTCAAGTCCTGACCTTCCTATGGGAAAAAAATTTGTTCAGACATACAAAGCCTGAATGACATTAGTGTTTCAGTTTTCAAAGGAATTCAGGAGACTAAGAAAGCAAATTCATCAAACTGCAAGCCCTGAAAATGCAAAAGGAGCCTGAGTTTCTGAGCATCTTTGAGCATATCTCTTGAGCCGTTATAATGCAGATAAGGAGCCCGGTGTGAGATGTGCAACAATAACTCTGCATTGTTCAATTTTCCTGAATGTCTGACAAGTATGTGTGGCTCTCTCTATACATTTATGCTCATGTGTCTGCAATGCTTGATCTAACATACTGTAAATGTTAATGGATAAAGAAAAATGCACTAACTGTAGCTAGCAGCAGCTTTGTTGGTTTGTTAATACAGATCATACGTTATAAGGAATAGCATCTGTAATGAGGTAAAACAAAAATACAAAGACATATAAATTGGGAGGTGGGAGACCAATAAAAATGACACAAAAAGTGCCCCGGGCAACATGAAGCTCAAGAAGTACTAAATACTTAATCAAGCTTTAATGTGTATGTCCTCTGATTCAGCCTTCCAATGTTGCTACTTTGGCTTAAGCTCAAATTTCTTTTTTTCTTTTTTTTCTGGTTGTAGCACATGTTGATTTGGAACTGGTAGGCTTTCAAAAGAGCCTTCATTTTCCAGGGTATAATCTTAGTCTCAAGGAGATAAATATTGTGGTGAATTGTTAAGAATAAGTGTCATTTGGAAAGGATAAAAATGTTACAGGGAGGACATTTTTCAAGAATGGAAATGATTCTGCACGACATCAAACTGACATCCTCTAGCAAGAGAGGAACAACAGTTCTGGGATGGCATTCAAAAGCAAGTAAGCCACATCTTAAAGAGCCAGGCATTTTAGATGGGAAACTTCTTCCTTTTGTGAAAGTGCTGGGCTTCAGGCCTGTCACCCTCTCCTATAGAGGTGTGAAATAACATAAATAGATTTTCTATTGCAGCATTGCCACAAAGCTTAGTTTTAGTCTTCCATTTAATTCACAGTAACTGAAATTCATTCTTTTAGAGACAGGAAGCATAGACTTGCACTGCTTAAAACCTTGATATGAGGGTGATTTGCACTCAGGCTGCTGATCAAAGGGAGATGTCCACATGTTGTTAATACATAACGACAGAGTTCTTAATGATGTATATTTTCTATGGTGGATCTAGGATATTTTCCATGAATCCGAATCTCAGCATGCACTCTTTTCTTCAAATTCTGTCTTGCAGTAGTCCCAACAGGATGAATATGTTAATCTAAACCTCTAAATTTTTTTAGTCTTGAAAATGTCTGACCTATATACTATGTGCTTTGTTTGTATTTAAGTGAATATGATAGTATATGTGTATGTGTATGTGTATGTATTGGCTCTGTCCATATATTATTTAGGCCTACTGAAAATATAGATTTATATATGCTACTTTGGGTTGATATATGTTACATTCAGGCCAGCTGATTCCATTCTGTTGCACCAGTAGAAACCTGGTCTAAAGATTCAGTCTGCAATGCCCCTTGCCTACCCTTCCTCCTATTGATACCAGAAAAATAGGAACACCAAGGTGTGGCCTAGAATTGCTTTTCACCCAGGGCTGGTGGTGGTGTCCAGTTCTATAACGGGGAAAAAATAATTTTGAAGTTACTGACTTCGACCTCTTTTGTCCTTCATGTCTTTAAATGTCTCTTGCTAACTTCCCAGGAATAAACTTGTTATATAACATATTTTAATAAGTCACTTAAGTAACTGTAGATGAAGCTCTAACTATAGCTCTGGGCTGTAGTTCAAAGCAGCTGGTTTGCAAGTCCTGTTTGAAAGACAAAACCCGTAGAAACCATGTAGAGGAAAACCTGTCATCTATAATGCATATTAAAAAAATAAATTCAATTAAAATAAGGTAATATCGTATCTGTTTAATCTCAGGAATTCTTGATTTGCTTAAAAGCTTAAGACACACATACTAAATGTTCTTTTAAAAGATGTGCTATCACTGTATGATTTTCATTTTCTGACATTAATTGATCCAGACTAACTGCCTTCTGCCAAATTTCAGTTTGAGAGCTAGTGTCTTGTTTATTTATTAATTTATGACAAAACATCAAAAATGCCCAGTGGGTTACTGAAAGCAATGATCAATCACATCTAATCCTAGATTATGAAGTTGATTTTATTCCCCTTCCTTCTTCCTCTCACCTACTTCTATTTAATTTCTTGAATGAGCTGCAGTTTGGGGACTGCCTGGAACATCTCTATATGAACACACATAAAGTGTCCTCACTTTCAGTGCATCCTCTGATCTCAGCAACAGAGCCAGACATTTCAGACATACCCAGGAGAGCATTTTTGGAAACAACAGGCAGAATGCCACTACCATATATGCAGTTTTGCTTTAATACCTCACTTTTAAGAAGAAAAAACCTCATCAGTTCATCTTCAAAGCTAAAAGTCTACTTATCAAATTCCCCACAAAATTTTTTTTAATCGATTTTTTAAAACCTTAAGGTAGAGGATTATTTTAAAAATGCTGATAAAGAGGTAGTGAACACTATGACATAATATGAAGACTTTTATTTGTTTACATGGTATCTACAAATCACATCCTAGGTCTCCCAGACTGCTTATATCAGATGAATGAAAAATGGAGAAATTAAAGGGTTAAAATAAGATGACTGTGACAGATTTTCAGTCATGCATCCATCTGACTATTTAATGATAATCCAAGTCACTGAACTGAATTCTCACAGCTAAATTTTTGAATATTCTAAGGGATGATACAATTGACTGATAATAGAATAAGTCAGACAGAAAAGCAGAAGAAAGCCTTTATATCCGGGTTTAGCTTCATTGGGACAGGGCACTTCATCTTTTTGGATCTATTACTGAAAAAATGTGAATCATTCTTGTAACTAATACAGAACCCATACCTATATACAGTTCAAATATGCATGAAATTACTTATTTAAACAGACAAAGATAAGAAGAATAGATGAAAATTATGGAAAAGAGGGAAAAGGTTTTCATGGTTTACAGATAAATAACCAATAGAGCTTTTAAGTGCTAAAGGTAGCTCTTTTAGAAAAACTCTATCATAAAATACAAGTTTCATAATGGAATTTTGAGCATGATAAAAGTCTTAATACATGACTTAGATGATCCACAGCAGGAATATGTATAGAAGAATTTCTTATGTCAATGAATCTTGTCTTCTTTTATTGCAACATCATACTCCTTAATTTAGGCGAATCATGAATCTTTTCTAAAGGGAGCTAGGTTTTTTTGCCTTGTCCCCTTGAAAAGCTGTTTCAAGATCTTGCTTCTTTGATAATTAGAAATTTCCTTCCAACCTTTTCTGTTGGAAAAAAATATAAAAAGAAAAAACCTTTCAGAATTGGATTTATGTATAGATTAACCTAGAACATCGCAAAGCAACAATTGCTACTTTTCTTTGAAATAGGAAAAAAGTCTTCAAAACATTTCTCTGATGCATAGACTTTCAGATGCAGTAGCACAAAATGAACCCATTGAACAAAATATGATGTGGTCAAATCTGAAAAAGTAAATCTATTCAGCATTCTGATCTGTGAAACTAAATGGAATTAGGGTGGACTTCAGTGGCAAGATGCTGGATGTGACAGTTTGAAGGAATTTTTCCATGACGATCTAATGTAAAAGGCAAACCTAAACATCAGTAAATATTTTGCACAGATCAATAAAATTTGCTTATAAGTGCTCAGAAGTGGTTTCATTTGAAATGTTCCAGCAAGTCTTACAGCTGAGCTATTCACCTGCAAACAAACTTATGTATGCATGACAAAGAGGGTCCAAAACACATCTGAGACATGCCATGGCATAACATATAAATAAACACTCATGTCTGCAGTAGATTTATTTACATTTTGGTGCCCAAAGTGTGCAGAGGACAGAGCAGGAACCTCAGTGCCCAGCAGTTTCCTATGATACACAATTCATTCATTTCATCTCTGAGCCTCTGACCAAGAAGAACATTAACAGCCTACAAAGTAATGTCCTAGCTTGTCGTATTCTTGTTTGTATATGCATTAAATTTTATTTTAAAAATACCTTCTATTCAAAATGCAATGATATAACACTTTATAGAGGAAAAGCTATGACATGAGCATCACTGTACACTTATATGTGGCTGTGAGCTGGAGCTTTAGCAGGCATATGTGCAGGTTTATTTACAGTATGGGTCTTATTTTTAGCTGTTACTGTGAATTTTCTATCAGTGCTCTTTTTAGACAAAGAAATACTTTCAAAAAAACTATTTTTGATGGAAGATATGTATTTTGTACAGAAAAACCAACAATCTTTTTGTGCCAGAATTTCAAATACACAAACATAGCACTTTGCTCATGTGATATAACTGCAGTAATTTTTGGGGCATGCTATTCATGCTTTGGACCTCCGTATCTCCACAACTCTGATAATACTCCCAATGCAGATGCTATTTACTCATTTCAGCAACCTATTAAAGAAAAAAATCCTGGTCCATAATTGCAGCAGTGTTACTCGGGAGTTTCAGTAGTGGTTGGTAAGCAGAATGAAACACCAAAAACTCTACCTCAAGGGCAAAAAAGCGGCATTTCTGATTTCAGGATAGTTTGGTATTTAGTTGAAAAAAATCCTCTTTCCTTTCATTTTTTCATTTAACTGAGAATGAAAATGATCCATTTGTGCAGTAGAAAGAATGGAAAAGTATATATACTGGTTAAAATTTTACTGTTCATCTAAGTTAAAAAAATGGGTTTTGTATAGTCTAAGACAAAATTTATTAGCCTAAAGACTGTGCTTTATTTTCTGCAGATGTAGTGATATCCTTGAGTAATGGCAATAACCTATTTCTCGAAAAGTTTCCAAGAACATTGTTTGCATGCAAAATGTTTCCAGGGCATTGTTTGTCTGCACTGTTTGTTAGCACCCCTTTTTCTTGGATTTCGTTCAGCATTGGTCTTGCAGCAAGGCAAGCAGTGACTATGCAGATTGCTAGTGAAGAACAGAAAATAGCTGCATTGCTGACTCCAGCATCCTCCTTCAAGAAGGACTTTCCAGGGAGGAGAGCAATGGCTTTAAAAATATAAAGTTTGGGACCTTTAGAGGAAAAAATGAGTAAGTTTAAATGTTCTTCACATGCAAGTCAGGGTACGAAATGGATCACCAACAGTGGAGACTGCATTTGCCTGTCTTAATTATGGTTTTTAAGTGCATTCTCTTTCACAACCTTATTTTTTACAAATTTTCAAATTTGAAAGAATTGATAAGTTATCAGCCTTTAGCAAACCACCAATGCATTAATGTCTCTCTCAATTATACATAATTTCTTCTTGCTAAATCCCCTGTGTTTTATTTGAGAGTTGCCTTATTTATTGTGAGCCAATAATGCATTGAATTGTGTGTGCACTGGCATATTATCTTGTTGAACCATCCAATTAAATATGATAATGTTGAACATACTGACATAGTTAAACACTCAGGTGAATGAGCAATTCACTGTGAAGTGCAGAAATATTTAAAGTCATCTGTGTGCCTTCAAGCAATCTGTTTTACGTAAAAGAACACTCCAGGAGTTGGAGAATGATATAGGTCTGAAAAGAAAAAAATATTGAAACTTCCAAAACAGGCCTCGTTGCTGACAACCATGGCTTTTAAGACTGAAACCCCAAATAAAGTACAGAAATGAAACACACTATTAGGTAAGTAATAGACACAAAAGTAAGGCGTTACATTGTGCTCAAAATCATAACATGGAATAGCAGCATAATTTTAGCCTATGGATATTTCCATTCTGGAGTAAAGTTACATTATATCTATCTGACATGAACCTAATATTTCTGGGAATACCCCACTGCAGAGGTTTTCTGTGAGATTATGTAAAATCATACATAAATATGATTTATGTATGGTAATAATACCTCATTCCCAAGGTGAAACTTTTGCATCTAAACCAATGTAATTGTCCCTTGAAGAATCTACCTGTGAAACTTAATGAGTAACTAGTGTTACATGCTCAGTACATGGAGTTTCAAAAGCCTATAACTAACTAACATCAAAGCCAATTTTCTTCAGAACACTCAAAAGCACTTCTCCTTAGTGCTGTTTTCCTGCCAAATTTAAACTTTCATCCCCCAGCTGTTTTGGCTGTAGAGTGATTACAAAAAAGTGTCATGGTAATTGTTTACTGTCAAGAGTGTCTTTTCTCAATCTTTACATGCTTGAAAAGCCTTAAATTTTTTCTCCTTCAAACTTCAGAAAAGAATTGAAGAAAACTACAGGCAAAGTCAAACAAATGTAAAAAAAAATCCTGAAAAAAAGCCCAATGCACATTGGCCAAAAGTTGAAGTTTGAAAACTTCAGTCTGAGTTGAAAGGTTCAAGAATTACTGAATACTGATGTCATCAGGTTAGAATACAAACCATTATTCAATTTGATACTTAGCTATTACTTCTATTGCTATTGATTATTTTACTACTAGAGCATTGCTGGATGGAATTCAATTGACAGATGGTCACTAGCCATTCCAGGCGGAACAAAACCAAAACCACTGGCTCACTGGCTCCTTTTTTTTTTTTTTTTTTTGTAAAATTTTAAGNTTTTTTTTTTGGACAAATTATAAGGTATCCCAAAGAGCTTATAACAAACCATTTAAAAATGGGACATACATTTCAATTTCACTTAAAACTGTGGGGATAAAATCACATTTAACTCTCAAAAAGTATTTACTTAATGGTGCAAGGTCTATGATTTTTTTTTATTACTTCTCTAAGAAGCAAAATTAATTAGTAGTTTTAGCATAAAATTTGAAAGGAACCATGATGTTTATAACTACATGTTGTTGAAATGCTTTATCTAAGACTCATATTCAAAATGAAACCACCAGTGATGTAGGAGCCTATTCAAATAACATCAGCCAAGATGAAAGCATTGAGTTATTACTTTTTTGTTTGCCATATCATGTCACTTTTTCTCTAAAGAACTTTATCCAGAATCTTACCTATAGGGCAAGACATCTTCATGTTCATCCAGCATTTCAAGGCAAACTCAAAAAAAGAGAAATAATTTTGTCTTAGTACACAGTTTCCAAGACTCTAAAAGTAGATGTATTTATTTTCCAAACCTTTTTGTGTGTGTAATGGAAAACAACTTTTCTGCTACTGCAACACAACCCATTTTTTGACCATTTGGCCATATATTAACATTTCTCTGACACTGAAGACCTTTCTTCACTCCTTATTCAACAGTCCTTCTTGTACAATCTTTTTCAGTAATGCAAAACCTGGAAGGAACCTGGGGCTAAGAATCTGCATATGCTTTAGTCTGAAAGTGGTACTAATCTCCAGGAATATGCTGACATCATTCACTTCAGATACAACCCCTGCATAAATATGATGGAAAAGGTTTTCACATAAAAACAGGCTCAAAAGAGAAAACAAGTTTTCAAAAAATCTTGGGAAAAGGACTCTTTCTGGAGGTGCTGACAGGAAAAAACCCAAAGCAACATGTTTACTGAAATATTTCATAACTAAATGATTTGTAAAATAGAGATCATGCCAACAAAGACTCTGCTTGTAAAATTAAAAGCTGTTTCAATTCATGTTCACTTAACTAAGATTATGCAAAATGTAGCATTAAAGTCCTTTGTATTGTGGTTTATAACTTATAATATTGTTAGGCCCAGGAGTCCTAATCACATAGTAAAACACCATTGTGCATCGTGTTGTGCAGCCAGAGAAAGAATCTGTGTTTTAGCAGTGCCTCTGATAAGTTTATGTGTTCTTGAAGTATGGATAGATATTAACCAATTAAAGCACTCAAACTTTTAGGAGTGGTGTCTTAGGCAATCACCTCACACAGGAACCTAGGAATTACTATATTTAACCAAGCCAAGAGCCTACTTGTTTCAGTACTATATGCCCTAAAAAATGTAATAAGAAGGAAAAATAAAAAGCTCTCCTAATTAAAAAAAAAAAATAGCTATGCATCTTTCCTTTATAATCATATTATTTCCATATTTACTTGATCTGACATCATGCCAATACTTTGACATTAGCACATTCAGTTCTGTGCTGTTACTTTACATATTGTTTTGGTTTGTTTTTTTTTTAAATTTGTTTACATGCATAACATTCATGCTTAATGTCTTTGGCTTCAGTGCCTGCTAGCACTCAGGCTAACCAAATATCCTAGGAAAGGGTTGAACCGGATATGCAGATAAATTAACAAGAGCCATAGAGAGAAATTTAATTGATGTGCCTTAATTTCATTAGTTTACTACTGAAGGAAGGGCATAATAAGCTACAGCTAATGGCAGAATGCCAGGTATCAGTTTGGAGTCCAATGCCAAGTTGGAAGTTCCTACCTTGGTAGATCTGTGATCAGTCTCTGTGAGCTACTCCTTTAGCTTTCAGATTAATTTTTCATTCTTGTGCCAGCTTCTCATAGAAAAGGGTTACCATGCATGGATTCCAGATTTTCTTTTTTCCATGCCACTTCAAACTAGCCAGCAGTAATAGAAGAGAATTTTTTTCTGATCCCTAAATTAGCGTTTAGGTAGGCTTACAGCATGCCATAAGAGTGGAAGAATGAGACAGAAATTTTACAGTTATTTTTAAATTTCTTAATCCCAAGATTTATGTAACTACTTAAAAATACATCAGCAATTTAGAGTAGTGTGTGCGGTTTTGGGTCCCACAGCACAGGAGAGATGTCAAGGTTCTTGAGCACTTGCCTCATGCAAAATGTCTGAGGGAGCTTGATTTGTCCAGTGTGGAGAACAGGTGACTTCAGCAGCCTGACCAGCAGCCCCTGGTGTACCCATGGAGTGGAATAAAGAAGAGTGAGCCAGGTCCTTCACAGCAGCACACTGGTTGGAAGATAACAGGCAAGGGCCCAAACAAATAAAAGACGAAATAAGTAAAAGCACTTTCACCATGAAGACAGCAAAGTAATAAAGGAGGCTGCCTGGAGATCAGCCTCCAAGCTCCATCCTTGGAGGTTTTCAGGACATGGTGAGACACAGCCTGCCTTAAGCAGCCTGGCTTGACATCAGAGCTGGCCCTGCTGAGAGCTGAAGGTTGAGTTAGAAGTCTCCTGATGTCTCTTCCAAAACTAATTTCCCTGTGGTGCTATGACCCTAAATGAGGATGCCTTTGAAGCATGTACCCATGCTAACAATCCCACTGAAAAGTGACATAACACAGATCTTATTCAATACTTGAGCCTAAAGAGCCAAACAGCAGAGGATAATAATAAAAGGTATATAATTCAGGCTAAAACTTATTCTATTACCTATATAAATTTGTTTTTTTAATAATGACACTTCTTCAGAGAGGAATTCTGCCAAGGATAGGGGCAGGACAGGCAGACACATCTATGTTGTATTCTTCAGAGCACTTAACTGTGCGTGTAGATGCAGCCGCTTTTGCAGAGCCAGTTCTGCTGTCTTTGACACAGTGCTTTGACACATTGGTCAGTGTGGGTACATCTGAAAAAAAAGGAGATTTTTTTAAAGATATAAATATCTTCTATTCACTCAGTGTTCTTTGAATTTCAAGGAGCAAAGAACACAAAAATCTGAATTTTGACCCTCTGAGAAACTGAGTATTTAGACTGTCATGAGAACAATACCATTAGACTTTCAGATAAAAAAAGTTTCTATGGTATATTTAAATTAAGCATTCTGCATTATAAGTTAAGCAAATATGATGATAAGGGAGTACCTACATTCATTCATAAATAATGATAAAATAGTAATTGTTTAAGTTAATTTTTAATTTAAAATTAAAGAAAGCATTGTTTTTTGGTTTTACTGCCAGCAACTTATTTTTGGTGATGTGGAAAGCTGTATGAAATATGTCTTCAAGAATGGTTATTTGGACTTGTTCTTCCTCTTTGGAACTTCAGAAAGGACCATCTTCCTTCCTGATGATGATTAGCACAGCTCATAGTTTGCTACCTGAACAGGAACCATAATTGCATCTTTACAGACTGTTTTTCAGCCTATTGCAAGCAACTATTGTGTACTAAAAGAACAAGCCAGATGTAACATAGAAAAACCCAGAATTAACTCCAACAAGTATGCAAATATACTTTGATAGGAAACAGTTTTTAGCTTCTTTTGTCCTGTTTTTCACTTCTCTTTTTTCTTTACTCCATGCTGCAGTGTTGGCTCATGGATAGCTAGATGCAAAATGAGACTGACATGTTGGACACATGGATATCAAGGATGTGGTTTCCTTAGCAACAGTAACCACATAAAAGGTCTCAGAACTTACTCATGGGACATTTCAGTTTTTCATATAAAATGAATACTGGTGGTGAATATTATTGGTTCAATAGTACAGTGAAAGTATCACAGAACTGTAAAGTAATAAGGTATTAGACTCTTCCATTCTTTGAAAACAGATACCACAAAAGAATATTGTCTTTATCCCATGGACAAGAGAATATCAAGAACATGAGAGGCATTAAATCCAGCAAAATTCTGCTACTTTGAAAATTTTATAATTATTTAGCATAAGTTTCAGCTAGAATTACAAATATATGCTCCATGTCAGCAAGAAGTGAAACAGCATCAAAATCTACTTGCAATCAGACTGACTCAGAT
>VZSE01012609.1:535513-845513 GCA_013398275.1 Promerops cafer | reverse complement strand
TTCTAGTGGTGGATAGTCCCATCAATTACCAACTTTGCTGTGTCAGGCAGCCCACGGGGCAGGAAATAAATGTAATTCAAATAGAGCAGCATAAAGGAAACATTGTGGCTTGGTGTTGATGTTTATTTCAAATGTCGGTGCTGATGTGAGGATAACAGATGGGAACAGGTCTTGAAAGTTTCCAATTTGATGTATCCAGAATCACACCACTGTGGACCAGGCAGTGATGTAAGTGATGATCTCTCCCTTGTGCTTTCAACTTAGCACAGCATATTTAAAACACTGAGTATTATTCTTCAGTTGGTAATTGCAGGGCGTTAATGTGTATGTAATTTCAATAATTTAACTTGAATTGGATGACGCTTACTGTTTGATTAGTTTAGCTTTTAGAAGTGTATGTGATTATGACCTAAAAGGCAGATTAATAGCTGGATTATGGTCTTATAGATCATACAATTCATTATATTCACACTGATCAATATCTGGCACCCGTTACTACAACGCCAGTATATATGTTTCATTCATTCAGATGGGCAGATCTATATTTTTGTTACTTTGCTTTTAAATGTATATCATGAGCAAAAGGTTTTATAGGGTCTATAAGCTACAGCTCCCCTTATTTTCACTGATGTCAGAGAATTCAGTACTTCTGAAATGAGATATTTATAAGCTTTAGTTATAAAGTCTATATTCTGAGTCTCAGAAGAAGCCATTCCTTGCTAAAAGGTTTTCAGACTTCTGTTGACTACTGCTACCAAACTCTTCTTCAAATATATATGAAGGGATTACTGAGCAGTTTATTTTCAGGTAACAGTTTGAGCAGCAAGGGCTCAGACAAGTTGAAAGTGAGGATCTTGCTGTGTCAAATACTTTCTTTTATGTAGATGGAGCACCAACAGGGCACACAGAGGAAATCATTAGCTGCCTGGGCTACTGAGCAAAGTCCTGATGCTAGGATGCAGCTAGGAAATGAGGTAGGGAGTCCTGAGAGAGGATTCACAAATGCATGGTTGGCTGACTAATAAATGGCCTTGCCTACCAAAAGCATGCCTAACCTCATTTGGGTCTGTGAACTCTTTTTTTAAAATATGTTTCAACAAGACTTTGAATAATTAATGTATGTATGTAAGCATATATCAATATCTACATATTTCTATAAAAGAAAGTTATTTGCTCAGATCCAGCCCCTATGTGTTAGGCTGAAAGACTCTGGATACTCAGAATGAATAAACACAAATAAAAATCTGTATAAGGAAAGAAATGCAAAGTATTAAGAACCATACCCCCATGAGTTGCCTTGACTTCTTTGCATAGCACCATACCCTAATGCAGCGTTAAACAATGGGTGAATTTGTGGAACAAGATGGAGCCCCTGCCCCAGAGAGATTACATTTGCATCAGTCAAACACTCTGAGGCAGAACAAGCACCTAGAGAGGTTTATAGCTTTTTATCATAACGCAGGTGGCTACATTGCCAGATGTATGATGCAGAATTACTCTTCTTATTATCCTAACTTTATTTAGAATTGAAAACACATTGTTGTAACAATCTCTCAGTTTTAAATGGAAGAAGGTATTGTTCAAAATTAATATTAACCTCAGAGATGCCGAGCATGCTGTTTCATGAGACTTCCTTTAATATTCTCCTTTCTCTGCATGAGTTTTAAATTTGACCTCAAAGAGCTATTTTAAAAAGAGAACGACTATACTATCTTTAAATTTTCTAGAGTCTGGATTTCACTAATCCTGACTTCAGACATCAAAGAGCAAGGATATATTAGATTCCCCAAGGAACTCATTTAATTGTGTGAGTATCTATAACATATAGCTTTTCTTTCTGTTATTGTTTTATTTTTCTTCTCAGCTCAGAGCTTTTCTGTTCTGATTTTTTTACCCATTAAAAATATAGGATTCTACTCACTTAAAAAATACAGTATTAGAAACCAAAGAATCACTTCAGTTTACATCAGCAAAAAATACAGAAATGTTTTCTCAATGGAATCAAAATTTCTGCAGCACAGCTGAAGACAGCTGGTATGCTACAAGGAACTCGCCACCCATCCACAGTGCTTTCAGTATGCATCCGTCTTCCTCAAACAACCTCTTCTTTTGAATACCTCAACTTTCTCTCGAATCCTTTCAAGTGGACAGCTTGAAAATCTGAACACATCCTTGCAATCTGGACAGTATTTTTGCGCACAGGAAAATCTAAATACCAAATGATTCTGGCACAGAATCCAGTAGTTCAAAGAGAAATTCCAGCACCTCTTTTATAGAAGCATGGCCTTTAATTAAGGAACACTGATTTGAGCAAATTTTCAAGGCAATTCCTCCCCTTTTCACAGTGTTTTCTTCAACTTCTATCAAACATTCACTTTTGAAGAAGACACAATTAAATGGATGTTCCAGCAGTAAAGAAGTCCTTATACATTTTCAGACACCTCCTGGTTTGTGTCAGAAATGAATGGTTAGTTTGCAGCTTCATAAATTAGTTACATTGAACAATTTCCACCCCTGCAACTTGTGCTGAGAGGAATGCAGTGACAGATAGATTCTGTGCTGTGTTTGCCTATGAGATGATTTTCTTGAAGTCTCATAATGAGTTGTATTTGGCAGGATTAATGAGTATTATAATGGCAAATGGATGTTCGCAGCTCAGTTGTGTTCCATCACATAGTAACATGGGGTTTCTGGTCCCTTGGAGGCCATAATTGGTGGCATTAATGCAGTTTTTAATTATGCTTCTTGAAAAAATGAATTGAGACCAAAACAAAAGCTAAGTGTTCATCTCTCTGTAGTGCTGTGGGGTGTAAACACAAAACCATTGCTGTCTCTGATACCCGTGTTTTGAATTGTACAGGATATTTGGCTGAAACTTGATTTGGGAATATTTGTATTTTTACACTGTTAAATAGCTTTTTAATTATAAGATGCAGGGGGTATTTTTCCCCAGAGAGACTGATCAAAATAGCACGTTGTACGCTGAACTGTTTGCATAGTAGATTACTACATTATTCCAAATGCAGCTTCGTAGCCACAGTGAGTGTCCTTAGGTCTTCATTTATTTAACAGGAGAGAGTGTGAATCCTCCTCACTTTTCCAGAATGCCAATGCATGAAAGCATTTTGGTGAGTGATGAGTCACTGCCTATAACCCTGTACCACATGATAGTTTGGATTTATCTGCAGGCTTTAGTGGCCAACACATTTTTTTAGTTCAATAACTGAACATCTTCCACAAGCAAGACTCCCAACATCAAAACCGGAACTGTCTGTGTAAGAGTGAAAAGAAAATCAAATAAATAAATAAATGAATAAATAAATAAGTGTATTCCTATGGAAATTATATCAGAAAATAATAAAATGTAATATTAACTGTAAAATAGAAGTGTAAAATGTAAAATGATATCTGGTGGTTCTTATAAGAATTGCATCACTACTGTTTCATTCTCATGGAACTGTGGATAAATCAAAAGGTAAAACAGAGAGGCTTAATTAAATGCATAATTAAATAGTTACAGAATATTTATGTAATGGTCTATCGGATTTCCTGCCATGCTCTTTAAGATTTTCTCCAGCCTGCAGTGTTATAGAAGAGATAATGTAACTAGAATTGCCATTCTTACGTGGTACATTAAATTGGGATTAACTCCTGATCTAGGCGTCTCCTTTTTATATTAGCTTTGGTGAATGTAACTCACTTTTGATCCTGGTAGTTTTCCATTAAATTCACAATATATCAATAGAGATATATGAATCATTTGTGTGGGCTTCTATCAATTTATATTGTTCCCAAAGCACTAGAATGCATAAGGCAAAAGTCTGCATGAAGGTGAGGCTTCCAGATATTTACATATTGACTGTGAAGAGTACTTTTAGTCTTACTCTGTTGATAAAGGAGATGTGGGATCAACCCCAGGTGCATATGTGAATTCCTTTGTGATAAAGTGGTCATAATGAGAAAATGAGTCTTTCTTTTCTTTTTTAAAATTTTAAATTTGTTTGTTTGTTTGTTTGTTTGTTTGTTTGTTTTGGGTTTTTTTTTTGTTTTGTTTTGTTTTGTTTTTATTCTTGGAGTAGTGTTTGTCATTGCATGCATACAGATTATAAAGAAACCAGATGACAATATATTCCAGATGACAGTGTCTAGGTGAACCCCAAATGCTTTACTTCTGTCAAATGGATTTACTAGAGCTCCATTGACTGTATAATGGGAACTCACATGCCTGCACTTGCAAAAACCTACAGGTAAATACCCAAATTTAAGTTTCTTAATCTCTAACACATTCTAAGTGAAATTTACTTAGTAGCATCTGTCTGCAAAACCACCAGTTTCTTGACAGATCGGTAGATTGAGAGCAACCTGAATTCTTATCACTGTTGTTTTTATTATTCTTTGTATAATCACAAGTGGAAGTCCTCATCTTTTTGCTGTGCAAGGTTCAAGTAAGAAATAAAGCGTAATATGAGGAATAGAAGATGCATAATATGACAATGACAAAACAGTGAAATAACAACACACTCCAAGATCACATGAAGGTAAACAACTTGTTCTGGGTTTAATAAGAATATCTGAGGCATTGGAAGAGTAACTGTGCTTGGAAAATCCACTGTAGCACTTTGGGGTTTGCTGATGTGCTCCCCCGTCCTACTGATCTTCACAGGAGGGTCCCTAACCTATGTGTGCAGGAAGATTTATGTTCTTCAAAACCAGCAAGGGGCCACAACAGTTACCACATTTGTTCCCATGGTTTGAAAGGAGATGGGGGCCCATCACCTTTCTCTTCCTGAGTCCCATCCGAATACTCTAGATATGTCATCTCATTAAAGTTCCTGTTTCTTCTTTAATGCATCACTACTTAAATTCAAACACTCTCAATAGAAAAACAGATGGACTTCATGCTAGGAGATTACAAGCAAAGTGAAAAACTGTAAATAAAAAATTAAATATCATTTTAGAGCCCTGAAGGCTCTGGTGCATGGGAGAAAAATTGTTGGTAGGCTCTGAGCCCTACTCCCACAGCAGCCCTTCTGCCCTGCTCGGGTCTCAGGGAAATGTATGTCCTCCTTTCACCCTCTTCTTCTTCTTCATCTCATTTCAGAGCCTTTTCCTGTCCTTTATCCAGCAGCTTTGCTGGCCTGTATTCTGGTATGGCATATCTGTTTTTTCACATGTTCCAACACAGTGTGAATTCCTCACAGATTCCTCTGCCCTTTGGAGCGGTTTCAGCAACAAATGCAATCTAAGTTGACTATCCTTTTTCCTGCTAAAACAAAACCATCAGCCTTTAAAATGATGGTTGTATTATTGTAACAGTCACTGGATTTCCTTGACTGCCAAAAACTCTGACTCCCGAGGAACGTCTCCCAGCCTCCTCAGACAGGTTCACGTCTCCTTTCCCCAAAATAATATGCTAGGTTGGATGATGCTAAATTGATCCTTGCAGATTGTTTTGGATTTCTGCAGAGAGCACAATGTCTCTGTTTTGTGAAATACTGAGGAGAAAACACAATTTCACCTTTTCTCTTTCCCCTTCTTATCCCTCATCATCTTTTACCTTTTGTGTGGGACAATTAGACTATGGGAGCTGCCACCTGCTGCCAACTGCTCCATGAGCAGAGAAAACTGCAGCCACAAACCTATGCCAACCACTCCTTCTGCTTTTTCAAATCATTAAACTAAAACAGCTCAATGTAGAATATCCTATACTTTGTTACATTACAAATTACAAATATTACATTAAGTATAAGCTATTTAATATTCATAAAGCAGGAAAATCTGAAAAGCAGTACTGACTTTCAGCATCTTATATAATAAACTCTGGCTCTTACTTCCAACAGTTCGAAGCCTAAGAGTCTCCTAAGGTTTGGTTTGAATTTTGGCCCAAAGAGTGAGAGAAAACAGGTACCTCTTTGCATATAATCTCCACATCTAAATGCACCAAGCCTTTTCAGAAAGGTCTTCCTGGACCCCAATTCTGCCTGCTAACCTAAAAGGCTATTTTCACTTCTGTTATTGCCAGGGTGAGCCTAATGAGCCATACCAGTAAGTCAACACAATACCACTATCAGCTCTTTTTTCTGGATGTGCTAACTCCTTATACAAAAATAGGCTGGCAGAAGAAACTCACTCTCCTTTTACAGTTAATGATACTGTAAAATGCTGAAAGAAGATAAGGTGTCCTGGGTTATAAAAGTGATCAATAGTAAGCAATCAGGAGGCCAAAGCTCTTAATGTTTATTTTACAGGGTAAGAAGTTATAGGGAATGCTAGCTAGCTGGATAAAAGCACAATCTAGCTGTCGGGGTGTTATGCAGCAGTTAATTCACCCTAGAACTGGATTAACTTTGAAAATGAAAAAGTTGCTTCTCTAGTCATGGAGGATGGTTTGTAGGCCCACATAAATCAGGCAGAAAGCTGCTGAGGGTAGAGAGGCTTATGTATATGAAGTCTCAACCTCATGAGGCTTGTACCTGCTTATCAGAAGAAGAAAAAAAAATCTGAAGGCAAATAAGTCAGCTACATGCAGAAACAAAATATATGATCTTATGCACTGCGGATAAACAAAATCTCTGGGAAAGAAGAAGTGTTCAATACGGGGCAAAAAATACATATCAAAATGAAAAATATTATCTGACATTGGAAAGGAGACTGCAGCAGGATTTCTTTTAAGCATAATGTAATGTTAGGTCTTTAGCAAAAAGACCTAACTTTAATTATCAATGCCCTAGTCGGTCTGTTCAGGCTCTGCTTTACTATGCATAACGCAGTCAAATCTCTACACATCTCTTTTTCGGTGAGTTGATTCCATTGTGTATATTTGAGCAAAATCATCTGCACATTTTTTACAGTGGGCTGGATCTGTGTGGTCTTTACTCTCTCATCAGGAAATAAATCTCACATAATATCAGTAGAGCAGGCTATGGTAGAAGCAGTCACCTCCCATTTGCATTAACATTGCTTGTTTATTTTATCCAATGCCTTTTGCACATTTAGCATATTTTAAAGTATATGTCAGCCATATTATAAAGCTTTCCCTCTACACAAGTACTAGAGATATAAATCCTTTATATGCTTTCTTCAAACTCACTTACAAATGCCCATTGAAAATGTCCATTTAAATGATGGTAATGATAGTGGAGTCTAATATGCAGGAAGATTTTCTTATTATCTTATTTTGAGAGTATTTTATTAATAACATATTGATATAAAAGATAAGAACATTTTACCTCCATAAATTTGTATGTGCAATTTGTTCTTTTCACTGCACAAACGTATTTAGGATGCCACTCAGTAGTACTGATTGAATATTTATTTAAACAAATATCAGTATTACCCAACTAGCTGGAAAATCCATGAGTTTGGTTTTGATAGCAGAGCATTTCTCAAAAATTTATGTGTGCATGCAAATGTTGGTGCTTTGGATATAGGCTAAAGTATTTGCTTTATATGTATTATTTTGTTTGAATACAAGGAAGCTGGTTTGATTTGTATGTTTCCCCCTTATAGAATTGTTCCAAGGCTCTGTCAGAGATCACGTAGAGTAATTTTTCCCATCAATCTTTGCTGTGCAGCCATGCACGAATGCAGTTGGAAAAAGGGGGCAGAAATCAAATCACTTAATTGCAGCATTTTTCATCTACATCTTTTGTTTTATGGTGGTAAAGGCCCCGAAGTAGCCTACCATGATTCATGGCTGTCACTGCTGCCGTTAGCAGTTCAATCTTTCATTCTAGGCATTTTGGTACTGAAAGTACCTACACAATTACTTTGATGAATATGACTTGTTTGTTTTTTTCCCCATTTTTAGCAGAGAGAGGTTGTGCTTAATACAGACATTTAAATAAGATAGTATTCATGCCTGCTGCATCTGTACTGTTTCCAAACTTGTGGATGCAGTTTATGAATATGAACATTTTTCCAAAGGAATTTAAGTATGCTAAACTTACCTATTTTATTAATGACTTCTGTTAATAAGTTTATATAATAAAAAGATAACAAATACTCTTTCCATAAAAAAAGGAATAATCACCTCAGCTCTGATACTGAAAACTTCCTTTAAATCTTAATATTTTATTTTTTTGGGGAGGGTGGTATGACAAAGACAATGAAGCAGGGCACATATTAATGCTCATAAAAGTGATTTTTCTTTTGTGGTTTACACGTGTCATAGAAAGTGATTAGTAATTTATACATATTAGAAGAAGCTTCGGTAATGCTATCAAATATTCTGGACTGTCCAAAAGAACAAAGATTTCAGAAAAGTGTTCTTCTTTTTTTTTTTTTTTTTTAAACTCTGCACTCTCCATATTAAATACACCCCTTTTTTTTGGAGATAGGAAGGAGGCAAGCTTTTGGAGTTTTGTTATCTCATTCTAACTAAAATTTCTAGCATATATTTTGGCATAGGAATCCACTGAAAAGACACATACCCATCTTTTAGGCTAGAATATAAAAGAAGACAGTTATTTGTATGGATCCTCAAAGAAGAGGAATCTATCCTTCATCAAAAATAGTCTTTTCAATTCAATAGAAGGGGCTCTGTTCCTTGTCTTATGTCCCCTCCCTTGAAACACAGGACTCTATTTTATTTCTGTTCCTATTAATTTATTGTGCTGTTTCCTTTGAATCACCAGTACAAACTTAATTATGTCTGATATCCACATAGTCAGTCAGAAGGCAGGGGATGCCTGCATTGTACAATGGGAATGCTGGTCAATGTACTCAGGACTACTGTGTTGCATTGATCTGGAATTCTCTTTTTGAAAGGCCAGCATTAGACCCAGGCTCAAAAGCATCTGAGACTTAAATGTAAAGAACTCTTATAATGAAATAAAAACCCTATAAAACATTAGTATAAATCTTGTTGCTGAAACTCAAAAAGGGAATTAAAGCAAATTTCTCAGAGTCATGACTATGATCCAAAATGTGCCATGTAATCTGCCACCCCCAGACCTGTGGAGTGGAGACATTTTGACAGAGGTACACTAGAGGCTGCTTCTTTCAGGATGACTTTCAGTATGGGCTATTCAGTTTCACCAAATCTGTTACAGAGGCATAATTACACCAGGGCGGGCAGATTACTGGGGGACTTACTACAATAGTAAAATTGAGCAGCTGCAGAAGTGCTCATGGGAGAAACTCGAATATTAACCATTAGGGATGTCAATGTCAGTTTAAAGGTTGGTGATTTCGTGCTGAAAAAGCAGGGAATAGTAGGTGGGTGTAAATCTCTGAGCATCACAACTTTGGGATGTGGAAATAACAAGATGGTCACCACATATTACACCAGGCAATGGCACTATCCCTCAAAACTTCCAAAACAGCCTTCTGAATTGCTGCCTTGGAGGTTATATCCTCCTCTGGAGCTGATTTCACTTTCCACTTTCTGATGTCACTGATTAATAAGCAACTGTGCAGACAGTGAAATAAAACCATGGTAAAATACTGAAATGAGTGGTTAATCACTCAGATTCATCACAACATGGTTGCTGTTTGCCTTCTCATCGCTGTTTGGTTCACAGACTATTGCTGGATTTAAAGAAGCAGCAGCCATCCCATCTGTGTGAACATCACTGTGTGTACAGCACTGTCAAAGTGTCAGGGTAAATGGATAAAGGAATATATGACATTAAAGAGAGAAAGGCAATTAATTTCATATTTTCTTTATTAAACACAGATTTTCAACAGAGAGTTGTCCGTGCTCATGTGGTACAACAAAACAATGAACCTAGTCCTTCAGTGTCTTGCTGAATGTACAGCTCTTCCATATGAGCAGATGTCTTCAGATCTTGGCGTGCTGAGATACACGTAGGGATTGGCAGCTGCATCTGGATCTCACTGGGGCAGCAGTTCAGAACTAAAAGGTAATGAGGTGCTCCTCAGGCAGAAACACTGGCCTCTGCAGATCATACCTAAAGCCACTATCAGGAAAAAATGGCTTTCATGCACTGGGTTCTTCACCTAAGGCAGGAAACTGTTAACAGTATCACCACTGTGGGCAAAGCATCCTCAGCTGAATCCCAGCTGGACGAGTTCTGAGTTACTTGAATTAATTGTTTATGTCTTTATACTTTTATACTTGGTGGTCTTGGATTTCAGGACTGCACTCCAGGTGTGCAACTTGGTATTCCACGCCGGACAGGAGCACAGTGGAGTCTGCTTTACATTGCTCTGTGGAAAAAACAAACAACTACCAAAAGCCCCCAGTAAACCTAAATGATTCGGAGCCTTTGCAAAAGTCTCAGAAGTCTTTAAGTTCCTGATGGTAAGAGAGATACCTAGAAAAATTTTCAGTAATCATTAGGGAGATAATCTCTGTTAATTTTAATTGGAATTAGGAATTTAGCATGCTTTTGACAGTCCCACTAGGTAGCTCTCTCCTGATACTACTTTATAAATACATTCTGCCTTAGATGCTACTTTAAAAATATAGTCCTTTGAAAAAAACATGGTGACTTCAAAAATATGTAATCTCTCATGTTTTTGTAATACTGTATGCACATCCAACTATTAAAATAACACATGGAAATACACATGAATAGGCAGAACTGTGTAAATAAATCCATACTGAGTTATCAGTTTGCATTTTTGAGAGCAGAAGAGTTTTCTCTTGTGACTCTCTAAAGTTAATAACTAATCATTATTTCACCATAAGTTATTTTAAATTTGTTTTAAAGAAAACAGTTGCACACAGTAATGCGACAATAGAAATTGAAAATGCTTATTTCCATGAATAATACCTCCAAATGTTACCTATGGGATGTATCTTCCCAGTTCTCAGGCAAGGAAGGACAAGTCTTACAATTATCTTGAACTCCATGGTCTGATCATTGCATACAATAACAAAGCTCAAAGCATCCAGGGAGTGGAAGAGACCAATGAATGAATGAAGTGTTGGCAAATGTAGCAAATGGTGAAAATCACAGGCTGACTGGAAGTTGGCTGAAGTAAAATAAATATATTTTTCCATAGGGGAAACAAAGGGTGGGTCAGCCTGCAGGGAAGCTGACAACACAAGTACATCTGACTGCAACAGCTTCTTATTGGATGAAGGGAATTAGGACAAGTTGTAGGACAAGTGCAGAGGCCCAGCTGCTGTCAGATGGGTGCCTAGTTCCCCCTCCAGAAATGATTTGCCAAAAACTGAATTTAGCCCTCCCTTTCACATAACCAGCCTGGGCTTTGCCAGCTTTTACTTGAGGTGGAAGAGGCAGGTGGGAGGGTCCAGAGGAGATGCACTTTGGAGGTTCCTCCCCAAGTACCATCAGGTGTGTGCTACACCTCCACCTCCCAGTCACATGCAAGGGGTCTTTTTATGTTTTGGATCCCTGTGTGGTTACATAATGGAGAGTAGTGTCCAGGCTGGAGATGAGAAGAGTGATATGGTATTAAGCTGTTAAGTAGTGGGGTGATAAAGCCAGTGTTACTTACCAGCTTTAAATTCCATGCTGTAGTGATAATTAGGTAACTATCCAGGGAGAGTACCACATTCGATGAAATAGCACAGAAAGGCTTAGATCTGAAAGTAAACTCACATTGTACTCAAATACAAGAGTAAGTCAAAGCATGTGGGCTGCTTTGTGAAGCAGATGGATAAAAATGTGCTTAAGAGAGGAAGATGATTTGGATGTTGGAGAGGGGGCTGGCAGGCTGCCTATGTTAGTGATGCTAAGGAGTGCTGGAACACTTGATAATTTCAGAGCAAGTTAGTTTGCCACAGCTTACAACCTGCTCAGCACTGGGGAGAGAGCTTGTTCTGTCTTCTCATCAGTATGTGATATGGAATAATCACAGTGGTTACCTAACAGTGATGAAAAGCTGCAACAGCTAAGGGAAGGAGACTGCAAATCTGATTGAATGTGGGCATTTCAGGTTTGGAAATATGTGCTACCTACTAAAATGAGCTATCGACTAATTCTGAAAGAAATGTTATATGGGCTTAATGTTCATCTTCATCCACACTATAATGAGAAGGATTAGACTGGCTTCCATATGTGGAATATTTATTTCAGCAATACGGGAAAATGTATTTCCCTAATATTTTTTCTGTATGCACAAGGCCTTAAATTTTACAGATGTGATTAATGTTTTAATTTGCTGTTCTAGTGGGATACAAGTTTACCATACAATATAAATTACTTACAAAGAAATTTGCTTATATGGAGTTTAATTCATATGCTGTTTAGCCACCATGTGTGGCATAGCTTTGCCTTCTCTATGGGACCAGGCAGTTGTGCAATTGATTTGCAGAGTAAAAAACAGTCAGGTTGCACAAAGCATTTCTTAATAACCTAAACCAGAGCATTTATGAAGCAAACTTGTGCCATAATTAGTGTTTATTTTAACATGAATTGGTAAACAAGATATTAATTGCAAGTTGTGAATTGGATGCCTGATACAAATCATTCTGATTAGCCAGTATTTAAAAAAAATTTGTCTTGTCTATTACATACATTTTTGTGGATCTCATTTACACAGCAAAAAGATGACAAATTAAATACATGCCCCAAATAGCATAAATTGACTTAGTCCTTAGGTTAATTGTTTGAGGATCCCTGGAATATGAATCCAACCACTGATTGTGATAATAAATTTAAAACAAAAAACCCCCCACCCAAACTATCTCAGAATATGTTTTATTTTTATTTACTTTTCAACAGACAGCTGAAAATAACACAACCTTGGAATAGTATAAACTGATACATGCTCTCTGGTGAAGATAAAGTCTTTCACTGTTCCTGTGGCACCAAAGATATCTGGGCTCTGCAAGACCAGGTAGAGGAACTACAGACAGCATATGAAGTGACAGCAGTGACTTAATACCTATTTCATTCGGACACAGCAGTTTTGATGTACCAAATATTTTATTAGCTCTAATGTGAATAAACTTTCTGTCTGGGCATCCAAAGATTTTTGCTAATGGGCTTGCATCTTCAGAAAGTATTGAGAGTTATATTCTCTGGAGAAGTATCCCTCAGTAAAGACCCTTGTTCAGAACCTTATTTTGTAATCTAATATAATTTTTCTAACCACTTTTCATGTCAAATACGTCAGCAATGTTCAGATGGTTTAGGAAGTTAAATGGAAAGCTCCCTGGCCTGAAATGTTGCAGGCATTTCCAATCTCCTTTACAAAAATGGAAAGACAAAATAGCAGTAGTATTTAGGGCCAAATGCTATTTTTATTGAAATCCAAAGAAGTCTTACTGCTGATTTCAGCAGACAAAGGGTGTATCATTTTGTTAGGAGTTTTACATCTAAGAGAGATCCCCTGTAATTTTTCATGGGGAAGACAGATGAACCAAAATCGAGGTACATCTTCTCATCAGGGAGAGATGCTGGTCTGGCATTGTGCACTTGGAGACAATGAACTCTGTTTTACACTCGTAATACTTTTCCAAAGTCCAAAATCTGAGGTAGTAGAGGTTTTCACTTAAATATCATGAAAGATAAATTTACACTGAGTGTTAGAAGCAAAATGTCTCCCTTACTGACCCACAAAGAGTACCCCTGCTCTGGTAGACCACATGATGACCCTCCACCTTTCTCTATTTTCTCCTTTCAAACAGGGTGTGAACACCAGTGTGTTCATCTGTGCTACAGCCAAGGTAATCTGATCTCATCTATTCACCATGTGTACAGCCATTATGTGTACAGAGTAATTAACAAAGCAAATATGTTCATAGAAAATACAAAACAGAAACCCTTTTGTTTCTGTAACTACTTCAGTAGGAGAGTGGAACTTGTTTTCAAGCCTTGTCCTATCTAATCCAATGTAAATACTGTATTCAGCATTTTTGTCCATTTCATTAAGCACTGCTCATTTCAATATAAGCCTTATTAGCTAATTAAAGTATTTAATTAGTTATACTTGAGTTGCATTAAATTGCAATCACTTGCATCTGTTTTAATAGAAGATGTATTTTATGTGTGTCCACAAATGCTGGCCTAAAATATTATTCTAGCCAGCATCCAATATAACTGGACAGCTTTCCTGAACATTTCAGCTTTCCTGAACATTTCAGCAAGTAATCCTAATTCTTTCTAAATAGCTGCATGCTAATAATCACATTGCAGAAACATCACATGAATAATGACATTAAAGACTGAATTAATGGTGAGGATATGGGCTAACATGGACAGGACTTGGGTTAAAATGGATTTTACTTCACACATTTCAGGGTACATTATGTATAGGGATGTGTGTCTTTATACAGTAAAATTTATCTCTACCTAAACTCTAGCTCTCCTATTCCCTAATACTCTACATTTCTTTTTACTTGGCAAAAAAATCCGGACTCTTATTTGGCCTGATGCCACGTGACACAGGGGAATTTGACAGGGGATATAGGACATTTCACCAGTCTAACTTAGTGTAGACTGACTACGACACTGCCATGGGGCTCATTTCATTTAAGTGCTCTTCGATAATCTCAAAAAGGGCAGAGTAGGACAGCAGTATGCACTCACCACCTCAGAGGCATGCATTGAGATTTAAGTCCAGTTGCATGAATGCAGGCATTAAAGGTCATTGGAGATCCCTAATGTTCATTCACCTGGCCTCTAGCTGCCAAGCTAGAGGTCTGGTCAGCTCCATATATTCTGTATATTGTGGGCCAGCTCCATATGCAGCTTTATAAAGTCCATAATCAAAGCTCATGAAACATTATAACTTTCCTATCATACCATAAATAACTGAAAAAGACTCATTGGTACTCCTGTTTAGGATCAAAGGCAGCAACACAAGTGTCGACCTGATTTAGGTCTTAGAAATGAACAATTGCTGTGTTCGTTCTGTAACTTTGCCATTATCCGTTCCTTTATTAAGGACACTCAGACAAACCTCCATCAATCAAAGACATTATTATATTCAGCATAACAGATTATTACATATGGAATAAGAGATGCCTGGGACTTATTTCCAGACTATAGTGTCAGAATCTTAAAATCTGTGCCACTGATCAGGGCAGAGGGGTTTTAAATAGATGATTTTTAAGGTCCCTTCCAGCCCAAGCCATCCTATGACTCTATGGTCAAGTTGACCTAATTTTTAGTCAGGCCTTGAGAATCTGGGACTGTACCAATCTCTTTGCTGTGGGCAAGATTGTCTAAGCATTCCTGTAGGTTTGAGTTTTGGTTTATGTTTTTTTCCAGTACAGAACTCATGGTCAGATTTAAAGCTGCAGAATTTTAGGGTGTTTTTTGTCTTCCCATTACTCTTGGATTAGTGTTGTCTCTGGGATTTTGATTGCCTGTGATGCCTGGGAAGGTAGAGTGAAACTCATTCAGTTCACTCCCTCCTCATCATTTCAAGAAGGGTGGGTAGGTGAAGGACCACTGAGGTAGGCAAAGGACCATCTGGGGCATTGCCCAGGGCAAATCAGCCAACCCCACATATTACAACTACCTTTATAAAAGAAAAAAAAAGAAGGGTAACCATTGCAGGCCACTCAGTTCTGAGAGGAATGGAGGGCCCAATATCCTGACAGGACCCATTCCATCTCCTGCCTTCCTGGGGCCAAGGTAAGGGACATAACAAGCAAAATCTCTGATCTGGTACAGCCCTCTGATTAGTCCTCAAGGCTGGTAGTGATGGGGTTGAACGAAGAAGTCCCATGACAATTAAATAAGGTTTCAGGGTACTGGGGCATTTGGCCAAAGGAGTAAACAGATTGTTTCAATTCTTTCAGTACCAGGGATGAATATAGTAAGTAATAGGAAAACTAGCCTGATTAATACAAGGCTAAGAGGCTGGTGCCATAACTGGAAATTGGGGGGTTTGGGCCATGGGGCAGTTTACAGGGCACAAGGCCTGCTGATGACAAATTGGGCCAACCAGTCTCAGAAAAATAAAAGTATTATGATCCATGGGGGGGCTGACTGAGAGGGCTTTAAATTAAGTTTGAAGGGGATACAGCCACTAGAGATGAGCCTAGATGTGGCTGTCCTGTGTCCAGGGCACCAATGCAAGCAGCGTGGGCAATAAACATGAGGAGCTGGTGCAACAGGGAAGCTATGATGTGATCCCAGTCATGGAAATGTGATGGAATGACTCTCACGACTAGAGTGCTGAAATGGATGGCTACAAGCTCTTTAGGAGAGGCAGTGGGGTGGTTCTTTACACCAGGAATTTTTTTGGTTGTATTGAAATCAGTGACAATGATGACAAAGTTGAGTGCCTCTGGGTAAAGATCGGGGGAAGGTCAGCATGTTGGATGTCCTGGTTGCAATCTGTTGCAGACCATTTAAAAAAAGGACACGGTGCACTCTACAGCAGAGAGACACTCTAGGAGGTTTCTACAGTGTGTGGAAGATAACTGCCCCATAGCTAGTGACTGATCCTACCAGGGGATGTACTCTGCTAGACCTGTTGTGAACAGAGAAGGACTTGTGGGTGATACTGGAGACTGTCTTGGACACAGCAATCACAAAATGATAGTTTTCAATACTTGCTGAAGTTAGAAGGGGTGCCAGCAGAACTGACACCTTGGACTTCCATCAAACAGACTTTGGCCTGTTTAGGAAATTGACTTACAGAGTCCTTTGGGAGTCAGTCCTGGAGGGCAAGGGAGTCCAGGAAGGCTGGATGTGATTTAAAAAGGAAATCTTAAAGATATGGGAACACACTGTCCCCATGGGTCACAAGACAAGCCAGCAGGGAAAAAGAATGGCCTGGTTAAACAGAAAACTTGGGCTGAAGCTCAGGGTAAAAAAAAAAAAGACTGTATCGTCTCTGGAAGGAGGGGCAGGTAGCTTGGGGGTACTACAGGGATGTTGTAAGGTTGGGTAGGGAGAAAATCAGAAGGGCCGACCTAGAACTTAATTTGGCAGCTACAATTAAAGACAACAAAAAAAGTTTCTATAAATACATCGGCAACAACAGGAGGGCTAAGAAGCGGCTCCATCCTTTGCTGGATGCAGGGGGTAGCATAGTTTCAGGAGATGAGGAAAAGGCTGAGGAGCTTAATGCCTTCATTGCCTCAGTCTTTTACACCAAAACTAGTTGTCCTCAAGATATCCAGCTCCCAAAGCTGGAAGTTATTGACGATGAGCTGAGTGAAGCCCACAGGAAGAAATGGTTAGAGACCAGCTCTGCCAATCAGACACCCTCAGCTCTATGGGCCCTGTTGAGATGCACCCAAAACAAATGAGGAAGCTGGTGAAAGAGCTTGCCAAGCCACTTTCAGTTGTTTACCAGCAGTCCTGGTTAACCAGAGAAGTCCCAGTTGTGTCCCTTTTCAAAGATACAGGCAGGACTGCAAATTGCCCAACTGTATGCTTTGTATCTTTAGTAAGCTTGTAATTTAACAGTTCTTGAGAGTAGCAGGGATTTTTATTCAAGGGTATGGGGACAATCATCACAACTTCTTCCTGACGGTGCATCTTGTGCATGACACTACCATTAGCTATCCCCTCATGTGGAGGTAAGCACTCTCATAATAATCTCTCAGTAGACATGGTGCTCTGAAATCATGTTTTCTGAGTGATTTTTTTTTTTTTTTTTTTTTTTTTTTTTTTTTTTTTTTTAAAAGNTTTTTTTTTTTTTTTTTTTTTTTAAGAGAGCAAGTTACTTATATTCTGGATGAAAGTCTGTTCTTTAGCATCCTGTTCCGGAAAGTCAGGAAGAATAAACATTATTCATTTGTAACATTCTGAATGATCGAAACTCTCTTTCCTTGATTTGAATTCCAAATATTTGAAGCACCCTACATGCTTTAATTGACGCTGTGTAAAAATAATGCATCTGGATATCTAGGTTTTACTTTCATTATACTATTTTTTAAAACCAAAATTGTCGTGGCTACACACTGCAAAATAATTTTTTGAAAGACCCCATGTTTTGGCACCATCAGTGAGAACCAAGGTTTATCCAGACAATAAATGGGAGAACCAAAGTACTGGAGTACTGGAGACCCACACCATTAGCTGTAATCTCTCTGATGCTTCAGATTTGGGGACCCAAGAGCTAAATAGTCATTTTAGGCTAAGGATGAAGGTAGAGTTTATTTGCACAATGAATTATTAATTTTCCTTTTAAGCTCAATCCAGTTTGTGTTACTTGAGGTTTGCCTACCATGTAGGCTTGCTTTTTGGTTATGAGAAAAATGTAGGCAAAATAAGATTGGATTTTCAGAAACCTATGTAACAACTACTCATGTTCTCTGCACTGTTTGGGTGGGTAACTTTGGTAACTGTCTAGGGCAACTAATGTCTATTGCTAAAGTTACTTAATTCTGAAAATAGAACTTCTGGAAGTTGGAGACTTTTAGACAGATAGATTTGTGTGCCAAATCTTAAAAAAAAAAGAAAATGAAAAATGAAAATGTCATTGCAGTCTTCAATATAGAACTGTAGGTCAATGATATAAAGGGGGATTCATGTTAATTGTGGTATAAATGGTATATTAATTATGTATTGTCTTGCTCTATAAGTTTCAGAAGATCCAAGAAGCTTTGGGAAGGTGGTTATGGGATTTTTAGAAAAACATTCTCTATTATAAATAGTATATAGAAAACCTGGCACATATTAAGAAATAAAAAAAATACATATATACTGGCAGAAATACATGTGAGAGGCTAGCAGACTGTGTACAGCAAGCAAGACCAAAATATAATCAGAAATCTGATGCTGACTACCAGGAGGAGTGAAGTATGTTGAAGTATGTTCTCAAAAAATGACAAAAATCTTTTCTGAAAAACCAATTACAAATGTAAAGGTAAAAAGGAGCACTCATTCTTCAGCTAATTTTGTTTCCTCCAAGGCTCCACAAAAATAACAAATCTATATATCTTGCTTCAGTAAATATGCTATGCCATCATTTCTACTTTTTCACAATCATGCGCTCTCTTTCTGAAGTATTTTTGTCTTCATACATCATGGTGGGTACACCAGTTGAAGAGCAGGTAAGGATCATCAGAATCCTAAGTATTGTCTTGAAGATCACAATTCATTTTATCTGGTTAATTTGCAAATATTCTGACAATTTGTGTCAGTATAGAAGTGACAGAAGTACTGTTGTATAAATGTTACAAGAATTTGAGGATTTTAGAATGTATAAACATTTTCTTTTACAAAAAAAATCATCCAAGTTGGAAATAAGAGACCTAGGCATTTTTGTATGTATGTATGAAATACAATCTTAGTGTGCAAATTCCATCCTGAGGATTTTAACTATATAAAAATTTGATATAGATCATAATGTATTTCTAGTATTTTATCTTCCTTCTCATTAATTTATTTATATCAGAAAATGTTAACAAGTTTTTCTTGTTTTTGCCTTAACATACTCAAGTCACCAAAATAACCCCCACTGAGTGTGATGAGCAGTTAAAATACAATCTCAGACTTTAACAAGGCTTGCTCATTAAAGGATATGAACTTTTGTGAATAAGTGTTTATGAGACGGAGATAATAATGGAAAATCTTTTTGCTATCTCAAAGAATTGAAAAAGAAGTTTCAGTAATTCAGTTAAAAAAATTAAGTAGTTTTTTGCTTTACAAGTAGTCAGAAATTCAGTATATAGAACTACCATCAGTATATAACTATGCTAAATATATGGAAGCATAAGGTGGACGAGGCAGAATAATTATTACTTGTATATGAATTTTTCATGAGGAACAAAAATTATGGAAGTTGCTAGTTTTATAAAATCCATGACTATATCCAAATTTTCTGTGATTCAATCACCTTTTTGTAGCAACAAAGCTGTTGTTACAAAAATCATGTCCTTAAATATAAGGATTTATGCTACCCAGAGAGTAATGCTATATCTACAAAAAATAAGAAAACAATCACAACAAATACAATTTCACAACAAAAATAAAGCCTTTTTTCTCATCCTTTCTCCTTGTCCTGTGTTTCTCCTTTTGTTATAATGGATACAGAGGAATAGGTTAATACAGTGCTAGAACTTTTGTAAGGCAAGAATAATACAAAAAATAATACAATCAGATGAACAGAAGAAAGTGAGTAAGATGGTGAAAGAACTGGGCACATACACACTATGCTTTGCCTTAAATATCCTTTAACTATGTACCAGACCTCTTGTGTGTTTAAGCCAGGTCACCAATAGTCTCTGATCTGAATTGAACCAGTGACCTAAGTGTGAAAAGCCGAGGGAGCCACTGCTGGCAATACAACTTGGAAATTCAGACATCAGTATGATGTGGAAGATAATATGGCCTTCTTTAGCACCATGGGGTCAAGAGTAATCTAACCAATGTCTCTGTTTTAGAAAGCAATTCCATTTTGAAAGTAGCACTGCTTAAAAGAAAAAATTAAGTGCTTCTTTATAGTGATTATATTTTGTCTTCTCTAAGAATCAAGGGGCAAATATGTTTAATTACTAGCATTTTTAAGAAAGCATTTTTCCTCTCCTTTCTAAGTGGATTGGTTACAGAAAGCACAGTTATACCCAAGAGATCACACTGCTTTGATTTATGGGTGCTTTTATATAGCAGGCAATCCTCCCAATCAGGAGAGACCATTGTGATTTTTATGATTTACAATATAATGAAACAAAACTGAACAGTACATAGGCAACATGCAAACTGTTATCTTCATGCCTTTCTTCCTCCCCCTAGCCCTGATAATTTCTATAAAAGGGACTTTTTCTTTTCCCAACAGCTATATCCCTGTGAAAGCAATAGCTTCATTAATTAATCACTGTTTCAGGGAAGAGGGGAATAGCAGAGTCTACTGCTTAGTGCCCACCAGTAATAAATACTCCAGCTTTTTGCTTATTGCATTTGTGTTCTGGTAACCTTTGGTTTTACATATATACATGTATGAAGAGCAATAGGGCTGCATATGTCTTTCCTCAAAAATGTTGTCTGGTAGAATCACTGCTCCTGGAGGATTGTGGTAATATTGCACAGAGATTACGTAGTTAGTATTTCCCAGGGATAGAAGCAGAACCAGGAACACTTAAATGCAAACTTGTCTTGCAGTGGACTTCATAATCTATACTTTTGAATAGGACTCCAGAAAATTTATGCAGCATGTAGAGTGCTAAATACTTTGATCTACTCCAGGGAAGGTTAAAAATGAGGAATGATGTGAAAGTCTAAACATTAATATAATAAAGGCCAGTCTTCAAGACATATTGAAATTAATGCAATGCCAAACAAAGCCAAAATGTTCAGGCAAAGTTGCAGCTGGGATGTATATGCTTGGGTTTGCATAGAGTGCTCAAGAGCTCTAATTTCAAATATAAAAATTGGAGCAAGCACATATTTTATATAATAATGTACAAGAAGACTAATTATTTTTATATGAGAAACTATTTAATGCTCAGAACTGGAGAAGACTGAGAGGAGACCTTGTTTCATTATACAGCTTCCTCCCAAGTGGAAGAGGAGGGGCAGAAACTCATCTCTTCTTTGTGGTGACCAATGACAGGACATGAGGAAATGGCCTGAAGTTGTGTCAAAAGAGGTTTAGGTTGGATATTAGAAAAACTCTAATTCTTCACCCAGAGGGTGGTTGGGCACTGGAACAGGCTCCCCAGGGAAGGGTCACAGCACCAAACAGAGTTCAAGAAGCATTTGGACAAACCCTTGGGCGCACGGTGTGACTCTTGGGGTGTCCTGTGCAGGCCTGGGAGCTGGACTCAATGATCCTCATGGGGACCCTCTAGCTCAGCACATTCGATGAATCTGTGACTCAGGATTATTCATGTTGCTGCCTACACCTCCTCTTACTGGGCCCAATAGCCCAGCCAGCTGAAGGCCACATCCTGCAATGGCCTTCACCCTTTGTGCAGGTCCTTCCAATGTCTCAACACTGAACAAGCTCAGGGTCTCTCAGCAGAACCCAAGTGAGGGGTGAAACATCCTCTTCAATGGACTGTTGTGGGTGCAGGAGCACTTGAACTTTCTTATGAACTCTTAAAAGTACATCCTGACAATGAGATAAGGTTTATGCCATACTTCCCTCCCACCCCTCAAGTTTTCAAGAGCACTTTTAGAATCATTAAGGTTGGAAAAGACCTTGTGAATCATCAAGTCCAACAGTTAACTAAACCTTGTCCCTAAGTGTCATGTCTACACAACTTTCTACAACTGTCTACACTACCTCCAGTGATGATGACTCCACCACTTCCCTGGCCAGCCTGTTCTAATGCTTGACAATCCTTTTGGTAGAAGAAATATTTCCCATTATCTGGTCTAAACCTCCCCTGATGCAACTTGAGGCCATTTCCTCTTCTCCTATCACCTGTTACTTGGGAGAAGTAACCCCAACCTCATCTCAACCTCCTTTCAGAATAAGATTCCCCTCTGAGCCTTCTTTTCTCCAGGCTAAACAACCTCAGGTCCCTCAGCTACTCCTCATAACAATTGTTCTCCACACCCTTCACCAGCTTCGCTGCCCTTTGGACACACATTGATCATATTTATTCTGCCCCAGCAAAATCTGTCTCTAAGAGTGAAAAAGTGAGCTGGCTCCTGCAACCAAACCAGATCAGGAAGGCAGCTCTCATGTATCCAGCCCTGAAGGCATTTGGGCACAAGGTATCTTAAAGGCCTTTGACTCTTGAATGGGGGTGGGAGATAAGGACAAGTATCTTCAAGCCCGGTCTGCTAGTCACACCCTGTAAGAAAAGTAATTGCCACCACTCAGTCTCTCTCAGGCTGTTGTAAATTGTGTTCTCCCACACTTCATTCAGCAGACTAGAGCTGACACAAGCTGGGGGAGACAGTGCTCATGCAGTTTTGCGCCAGCTGAATCCCTATTATTGCAACAGTGTTTAAGGTTTTATTAATCTGACCCTGCTCAGCCCCAGGACATGCTATTTAAAGTTGATTTTTTCTTTTTTTTGTCCCTTTGAAGACTCTAAGAAGACTTCTCAGCCTCTCAGCTGCGTGATTTAAAAAGAAATAGCTTCTTAATGCATGGACATTTCTAGTCATTGGAAAGCTTCATATATGATAAAGTCCAAATGCTAATTTATGTTCCTTGGCCTCATATGAGAAGATACCAAGAACTTCAGCTCTTCTGTTTCAAGGAGTGTCCATATGATGATGAGCAGTACTTGTACAACCAGTCCTCAGAAGAAGCCACGGAATTATGCCAATGACAGTTCTTTGCTGCTGATAAGAATGGTTGTTCTCTTCAGAACATCTATGAATGCTTTACAAGAGCTGGTATAGCAAGTAGGACAGATGTATATCCAAGCATTGCTTTGAAAGTGAACAAACTTGAAAAGTTCATGATCCAACCAATTATTACAGATAGGTCTTGTGTACATCTGAGGAAAGAAAAGCTGAAAGACAGAGTAGAGTAAAACTTTCTGTGAAGACTACAAGGAGAAATATGAATGCATTTGATGTGGCGTCTGGGATGAATAATCAAAGTTAATTTCAGTAGAATTTTTTATAAGTAAGATGATGAGGGATTTTTGATTTTTATTCTTTGCAGGTCAGAATTAAGGGTGAAGACTTAAGGGTGGAAGTCTTTCCACCACAATTTAATCTTAGACAAAAGAAAAATAAGACCACCTAAGGAAAGGGAGAATTCTTGCCGAATTCTCAATTGGTAAGATGGATTTTGCCTTTTACCTAGGCTCTTTATATCTACTATGGCTCGAAGCAGTATTTTTGTTCTTTTGAGGCTCCATTTCTTTTGCTGACTTTCAGCCTCAAAATACGTATTTAGTTCAATCTCTAATGTGCAAAATTTCTTGCCTTCATCAGGTCTGACTTTGAGACACTATTAAGGAAACAGTCTTCTTTCTAGTCAAAGAGGAAAAATGAACTTTCCTAATTACACTGACAGTACGGTACAAATTTAATTTTAAATACTTGCAGTAGTACAGTAATGAAAGTTATCCTACGTGTGTAACTCTTCTCTGAAGAATTTAAAGGGACAAATCATGTATAGGCTTTCTGACTGTAGACAGGCATAAGGTGAATATGTTTACTGGCTTTCACTATTATATTTATTCAGCTTAGAATTTTTTTTCTGATGCTTAAATCCAGAAAAGGTCTTCTCCTTTAGCTTTGTATGTGGGAAAAATTATTTTGAAGCTTTTAAGTAGCAAATGTAAAGATTTAAGCAAGTCTAATGTTCCTTTTCAGAACAATCTTAAAAGAAGATTGTTTGAAGTGAGAAATCCTTATTTATTAAGGTTTGCCTTAAGCTTTTCAAGTTAATTTTAACATAAATCTATGCCTACACTGAAGAAGCAAGTAGCCTGGAATGCAGAGTAGATTTAGTTACTCATCATCCTATAAACAAAAATGTCTGTTTCTGTATAGTACAAAATATATCGTACCAGGGGAATCTTTCTTGAGTGGAAATCCTCTTTATTGATTTTCCTTCCTTTTGCAATTTTGCTCTCTGATCACAGAAAGACCATAATTTTTCAAACTGTAAACTAGGTGTAATCTAGGAGTGTAGTAGGTGAGAGAATCTTACCCATGATTAGATTTAAAGATACATGTATAATAATGTCTGTTATTAGAAAACTAAAGGTGAAGAGTTAAATGTGTGAGCAGGATTATTAGAATCATAGAATGGTTTGGGACAGAAGAGACCTAAAAGATTATCTAGTTCCAACACTCTCTGCCATAGGCAGAGACATCTTCTGCCTAGACCAAGCTGCTCAAATTTCTACTCAACCTGATATTAAACAATTCCAGGGATGGAGTACCCACAACTTTCTTCAACCTCTTCTAGTTCCTAACCACCCTCACAGTGAGGAATTTCTTCCTTATATCTAATCTAAACCTGCCCTCTTTCAGTTTGATTCCATTCCTCTCTCTGTTTTCTTACTACATGCCCTTGTAAGAAGTCCCTCTCCAGCTTTCTTGTGGGCTCCCTTCAGCTACTAGGGCACCCCAAAGCCTTCTCTTTTTCAAGCTGAACAGCCCCAGCTCTCGTAGCCTGTCTTCAAAGGAAAGGTTCCAGCCCTGGGATCATCTTTGTGGCCCTGCCCTGGGCTCTCTTGAGCAGGTCCAAGTCTGTCCTGTGCTGGAGACCCCAAAGCCAGACACAGTACTGCAGGTGGGGTCTCAGTGGAGTGCTGGAGTAGAGGAGCAGAATCCCCTCCATCTCCCTGCTGGCCACACTGCTTTAGGTGCAGCCCAGGATATGGTTGGCTGTCTGGGCTGGAAGCACGTTTGTAATGCTTCCTCAACTTTAAAACTACAAAGCTATTCCATTTGCAATGCACATTACAAATAAAATAATCATTTTCACATGAGTGTCTATCTTTTCTAATCTTTTTTTAACATGAAGGGAAGTTGTATAGAGCCTTTAATAAGCTAGCGCTTTTGACACAATGATCCATATTCACATACCATACATTATTTTTTAGAAACACAGGCCTTTTTTCTGAAGCATAAAGCTAAAAGAAGAAATTTTTTTTCAAACAGGTTTGTTTTCAAGGGTTCTTTTGACACTGAGTTGTTAAACACTTATGTGTCAAGTAATGTAAGAGCTACATTTTTCTACATGCTTCTACTATGAAAACTATCCACTCATGAAATTTCATTGAATTCTCATCTTGTTTTTAGAAAATTGGGAGAGCACTCTTGGTGGGGATGGTTTCTGGTAGGACTGGGACATCACATTCATTTTTATATTCCTTCACACCTGTGTTTGTGAAGGGTTAAGCAGGTAATACAAAAGGGAGGTTGTCCTCTTAAAAAGGTTAAACTTGCCACTCTCAACAACCTGATATGTCTAATGTAGGAGGTATCCTCTTTAAAAAGGTTGTTAAACATGAGTTTTGTTTACATATAATGTCATGCAGTTATCAGCATAATCAAAAACTTATTTAATCCTTTTCTAATTCTAAAGTGATTAGCAAGGGCTGAGAAATCACCTTATCTCACTAAAACACAGGTACGAACACAGAGTAAATATTTTGGTAAACAATTATTCTGCCCTTGCATATTCAGCAGTGTGCTAAATTATGCATAATCTTGCATAAGTAATAAGTGAAGGTAGCTTAAATTCAGGGTTTTTTTACCTGACCTATTTCTTTCAGTGCTGTTAGCTTCTTAAATCATGTATGAGCTTTCCGTAAGGCTTCAATGAGTAGTTCTAGTGGAGAGACTTCAGTAATAAATTTCAGGAGAAGACAAGTTTTTTGACAGGCATAATGCAACACATACAGAGTTTGGAACTCACACTCTGGGAATTTAGAGCAATCCTTGCAAAGCAGCTTTTCCCTGTTACATTAATAGAGAAAATGAAGTATGAAAGTCCTCAGGAATTACTGCTAGGTGTAATTTAAATAATTTACCAGAAGACAGTTCAGCACATGCATAGAACAGGGGCATACAGAGTTTGCCATAAGCAGTTTATAAATAAACTATATTCTGCTGAAGTAAGTCAGGCATAAATTATAACTATTCCTTTTGTGGCTATACTCTGTTCCTCATTGTAATAGTTATTTAAAAAAAATCTGGGTTATGACCTTCTACTAGAAATCATAGGCTGTGCCTGCCTTGTACCTTGGTTATGAGCATGCTTACATTTAATAGTTTGGCTGCTATGAGATCAAAGTAAATTACTATTGCTGTGGGAGAAAAAAAAAGAGAGAAAGTGCATTACATTTCTATAAACAGAATCTAGGTAGAATTTTGTAGTTCAGTGGAAAAAGGAATGTTCTGTGCCAAAGACCATTAACTAGCATTTGACCATTTCATGAAACACTTATGCATTTTGTTAATGTATTATTCTATTTCTAGCCTCAAGTGCTGAAAGTTAAAATGACAGAACAACTTGAAAGCACCAATAGAAAATATGAAATTAAGATGCTAGGGAGTATGGAGAGGGCAAAGAATGTTTTAAACACCCTTGTAGAAACTGGATGGCTCCTACTTCTGCACAGGAGCCCCTAATTGTTAGGGTTATTAATGGTTACTGTTACCATTTACCAACCAGAAATGTTTTAATTTATTTTGTCAGTGTTCAGAAATAAGAATCCAAGGTGAGAGGTCAATGATCCAGACAGGTTCATTGATTTTTGTATGCCAAATTAAAAATATATCAAATATATTTTATTCTGACATCTCTAAGTACTGCATAAAGAAATGGAAAACATGAAGATGATTTAATGTTGTTTTCCCCTTTTCATATTATAAAAGTTTAGTGATCTCTGATTCCTGTAGAGCACACATTAACAAAAATATTCTGTCTCTGTTGTTACTAATTTTACTGTCTTGTTTTTAATAATACAATTTTCTTAATTTACTCTTAATTAACTCCTCTTGTCCATCTAATTAAGAGCAAAACATTACAGCCACTGGAGCTCATAAACAGTCACGTCAGAAAGATGGGCTTGCAGGTTTTTTGTAATTTTGAGGAAAAAAACTACCATGCTTAACACTCAAAGAAAATTATTAAAGATATTTTCCTACCAAAAAAAAAGTAAGTTTCTGTCAGAATCTGGTATTTTTCTGAATGAGATTTACTAACTTGTATTCATGAAGTCATGTATAAAAATAGAAAACTTCTGATATTTTTGCTGATCTGTATTGGCTAAAATGATATAATTTTCATTGTTTATGTCATAATATTAATACATGCATAATAATACAAGTATATTTTAACCTATTTTTATATGTATATTATAACTTCAGTAATTGCCTTGATGAAATATATATAGTATTAATAGAGCTACACAATATATAATGTCTGTATAAATAATTCAAGCTTTCCTAACCTAACATTTGTCAGTGCACCCAAACTCATGCTAGCATAAGAGTGAACATGGGGAATAGGTTAAAAATGGTCTTGCTTTTGCTTCTCTACTTCTAAAAATATTTATGTAGCAGGTGTAGTGGAATCTGCATGCTGTGTGAAATCCTGGCTGCCCATCACAGGCCGCCTGGGGAGGTGAAGGGCTGCCTGTACTTCACCTCTCTTTTTCCATGTCACAGTGGATAATTTTGCAAGCCCTCATTCTCAATGGCCCTGCTTCTGCAACATTTTAGGGTGGGTTGTGTATCTTCCCATGAGTGGCACTGAAATGTGCTCCCACCCGAGTGAGCAAAGTTTTACATGAGAGCAGTCAAGTGCCAAACCAGACCTCCTGTCTCAGGTCCTGCTTGGCACACTGGCCATATTCTTGAGACAAGAGACTATTTTAACTGTTTCTTTCATAATTTTGTACTTATTGGTTACTTGTCATGACTAAATATGGAGTATGGACAGGGTTTATGACAGATGTCATTTGGGATGGAAAATCCTCAGTCGTGTTCCTGATAAATGGAAAAATATTTTCCAAGTCCAGAACTGATATGCATGTGTAAAAATTCCAAATACTTAGGTATTTCCCTTACCAATTCTTTGAATGTGCTGTAATTTCATTTTATTTTCTAAGGAAAAGTTGGCTCATTATCATTCTGGTTGAAGCAGTTGTCTTTCCTAGCGTAGAGCTTTTTCCATTATTAAAATGATCCGTTAGAAAATTAAGTAATGTTAACAAGAAATTTCTCCTTAATATGCAATAAATATAGGTTGTTGGAATGATAAAACCAGTTTAGTTCAAACAATTTAATTAACATCCTTACAAGGATCGCTGAAAATAAAGTGCAAAATAAAATAAAATCACTGTCATGATCCTGACCCTGTGTTGCAAATTAAAAACACAGTTAAGTGTCATAAATTTCAGCAGCTCAATTTGGGTTCACTTAACAGAATTATGACAAAAGCAAATGTTTTGTCACTTTCAGACTGTTGCCAGGAAAAATTGTAGTGCATAATTAATGGTAATCCGCTCTTTAATTTGTAGATATAAAGGTACAGGTAGTTGCCACTGAGAGCACAGATATAATGTAATTTTCAGTGTTAAAGCAATAGAACTGTTTCATCTAAAACAACAAGTGAGAGGAAGGACAATGGAAGGTGTCAGAGGCACAATAAATAAGATTAGAGTGGACAAGAAGTGAAAAGTATTAACTGTATTGAAATTTTCAATTAGAGAGGCAAAGCAAATCCCTTATGAATCCACCTTCTTTTAAACCTTTTTGAATAAATGCAGTTGAATTGCCTGAATACCAGTGAGTACAAAATCAAGTGATTTCAAAGACATGAGTTATGGTTTTATGTTGTAACTCTAGACAATTAAGTAATTTTTAAGAAACAAAGATAGGCTTTGGTAAGATCTTGAACACCTGTTCTTGAATAGGTTAGTGATAATTGGCTGGTCACCTTCCTAAGCAGACCTGAAATATCAGAGCATCAGTGAAAAATGACAAAATACATCATGTGCTGGATACTATGATATATAGCTTCCTTATATGGCTGGTGTTTCTGGGTAATGCATCCTGCCAAACATGAGCACTACAGAAAACCCAACATGAGGTGAATGATTAGATGAAGACAGTTTTCATCAGTTCACTTCTGATATACTCATAACATGAATTGACATTGAATTTTCTCAGTAATGAAGCAGGTTTATCCACATGAGCCTTCTAATTTTGTCCCTCTTTTACTTGCTTAGGAAATGTGACAATTGTTTCTTCTACCAAAGGACAATTTCATCTGTTCAGACATGAATGCAGACTCAGCAAGTGTTAGGGACTGTGTTTTTTAAAGCCATTGTGTAGCTGGAGGTGCTAGGGATCCAACCACAATTTGAGTGGTTCTATCTGAGCAAAAAAGATACCTCCTTAGGTGTTTTACTACCAAAACCACAGTCACTCTGTAGTTAGATCTCTTACAATCATCTGTAATCAGATTAGCTCCAGAGTAGCACAGGTACCGGTAAGTGAGCCTTATACCTCCCTAGTAAAAGTTTTAATTTTTTTCATTTTTTATTAATTTTTGTTTAATTAATATAACGTTTTGTAGTTTTGAAAATATTTGCCAATTGCTGTGTGAAACGCATAGGAGTCTTGAGGTGATGAAATTCCAAGTCCTTAAATACAGTTATTTAAAGATATCTTTAATATAGGTAATCAATGTGCATACTACACTTTTCCAACCACTGCAAAAGTTGTTTGGACTGCTGTCTTTGTTAGGATCCTTTTTGCCCTCTTTAGTGAATCCTCTGCTGGGTCTCAGATTCCCTGGATCCTACACAGAAAACATGAAATACTGCTAAAGTTATTATCCCATACATACTAAGTAATATCCAGCAAACTTTCTCTTCCAGCTGTGAAGAACTGATGTGTTGAACAGATTACTCACAAGAGCTGCTTTCCTGTAATAAACCTAAAAGATGCAGCTGAAATAAGCATGCTTTCTAAACACAATACTTCGGTCTAGATGGAATTTCAGAGTCATGTTTCATGCCTCTTGTCAACACATAAGGATAAAATGCTGTGTCAAAGACTCAGCATGGTAGAGAGATGAAAGTAAGAGGCAGTACAGAATTTATGAGTTACAGGGGCACTATGACTGCATCCATGCTAATAAACTCAGTGTGTAAATGCTGCTGTCCTCCACAGCAAGCTGACTGCTAGCTATGGCCTTTGGAAGGTCCAGCTTCTGCAAGGCACCCATGAAGTCCTTGAGAAACCACTGCTTGACATGAGTAATTTTCATAGGTTAGACAGCTGGGAGTCTTTTCTCAATAGCATTCCAGAGACTGTTCAATTTACTGGCACAGATTAGTAACCTATAGGGCTACTCTCCCATTTTTATCTTTGAAAAGTATTCTGACACAGGAGGAATCAAATTAAAGTTGTATCTCTGGTCTTCTCCTTTTCCTCACCTCAGTCCTGCACCATGAACTTTCCCAGGTTGAAAATAAGGATGATGTGAGGAGGAACATCTTCACAACTTTCCTTCACCTCCAGGAGCAGAGTTTACCTACCAAACTCCTTCTTTTATCTCTTAGCTGCCATTTTTAACAGTACACCCTATTAGAATCACAAGCAATTAGCTCCACTGTGTGCCATACTTACACCCTCCAGTGTTTTGTTCTCTTCCCAGCTGAACCCATATGTGAGTTGAACGTTGACATCCACCTTTGACAGACAGATTCCACCATCCCTAAATGGATCCTCAGCATATCTGCTACACTTGCACCATATTACTGGCATCCAAAATGAATGTGTACCAAAGAGATCAGATCCATTGTAAATTGTTCTTTTATCTGAGATTAATATAAAATTCTTACCTGATTCATATTTGGTAACTGAGGTATTGAAAAGTCTGGTAAACCACTTCCCTGACTGCTGTCCATTCTGAATTTTTGAAAGCAGAAAACAATATTAAGAAATGTGAAAACAAATAGCATTCAAACCTGAAACCCAACATGTTAAAACCTTTTAAATGTACAGGAAGAAATAAAATGTGAATTTCATAACTATCTTAGTGTATTCACTTACCGGGGCCACTTCTGTGTGAAATTGTAGGTGGAATGGGGAATGCTGAACCAACCAAAAGTAAGGATCAATATTTTAATTTACATAGGACATTTACATGGTGGGCGAGATAAATGGCTGGATATTTCCCTTTTCCTCTCACAGGAACCAACTCTAAGAGGTTGGAATGTAAGCAATTAGTTTTAGTGTCACAGGTAATCTTAAAAAGGTCTAACAATTTTAACTATTACCTGTGCAGTCTTTTCTCCTTTTATCCTATTCATCCCAGAATTTTACCTAATTTTGGTTTAGTAGTTCATACATGAAATCACTTTTACATGATGCGATTCTAATCACTTCTGAATACATGCTGGTTTTGTGAATATATTTTAGTATCTCTTTCAAATGTTTCTAATTTTGTAGGAAAAGGGGCTTTTTCCAATGCCATTTATTCTTCTCACAGCTTCTGTGAAATTATGCGGGTCTTGCACCATTTCCTCATCAGGCTTAAAGACCCAGGTGCTGTGTTTCCTCTGTGAGTCTGATTTACATGCTTGTGAGGGAAATAGAAATAAAAATTTCCTACTAAAGATAAAAATTACTCTTAAAAATCCACCGTAGTGACTGGTCTCCACTACTGATGACTGCATATAATAAGAACTTGGAATGGCATTTGGTTAGAAGGCTTGGCACAAGTTTCTCCAAGGGAAAGGTACCCTAAATATGAACTCCAAAGTCTCAAGTACCATATGTCTCCCCATGCACTTTTGATATGACATCTGTGTTTTTTGGAATATCAGTCTTTTTTTTTTTATTCTGTAGAAGTCCAAAGTATGTAGAGTCATTGCTGGCTGGACTCCCCTTAGATTTATTCCTCCTTCTGAGTTTGCAAGCCACATTAACCTTCCAGATTTTCCAGAGAAATAAATACCTCAGTATTAAAGTCCTCTGACTTTATGGGTGTAGTTTACATTATTATTAAAAATCATATCTCTGAGTATTTCTAAGTATAGAAAAATAGGTTGCACACTAATGCATCCTGGTGCAACTGCTCTTCCCTCTCCAGCAGACCATGGAGGATCTGTCTGCCCAGCACAGGTTTCAAACATTGCAGTCTGGCATAACTTTGGGGAGAGTGCTTCCCACCCTCCCCTTGTGCTACCCCATATCCCTCCTCAGCACATCAAGAAGGTCTTGCCTGATGTTTTTCACCATTTCAGTGTGAGCTTTCTGAAAACCAGGCAGCAGAGAGTCCCCTATCTCCAGCAAACTCTCCAGCACAGCTTGCAAGATGCTTGAGCCCTGCAAGGTCCTTGAGGAAGAAAGGAGAAGGTGAACTCCTTCCCCAGTTGCACCCCCAGGAGCTAAACAGCTCTCTGCAGACTTGCTAAATGTATCCTCATGCCCCTGCTTCCCAGCGGTGCTGAATTGCTGAGCTATGCAGCAGGACCTGCTTTGGTACAATGACCTGGCTGCAGGAGTCATCTGACCATAATTGAAGTCATAAGGTGGAACGTAAGGTGGAACAAGGGGAGAATGGAAGGAAGAGACAAGCACATGGATAAATATTCCGTAATACTTTGATAAGCCCAACCAAGAAATGTATTCTGTGATCGGTGTGCTAATGAAGCTCAGCTTCACAGAAGACAGCTGATGGCCAGTATACATTCACTCACCAATTTGTACTATGGAGAACTGTGAAGCTATGGGATTGGAATGACTGGTACATAAAAATATGAAAATAGAGAGAAACTTGAAAATATAAAGAGGTGCAAACATTATTTTTCTTGTGCCTCATCCAAGAGAAAACGTATGTAGGGTTTGTTTTTTTGATTACTTGCCTATGTGTGTGCATGTGTTCACACATTTGGATGTATGTAACAGCTTTTATCTTTCTAAAGTAGAAAACATTTTCTTATTTTTTTAGAAATAGTGATATTGCAGGTAATGATTTTACTTCTCCTATGTTCAAATGGTACTGAGTTTCTGAAGTATATTTTAAAGCACAACGTGGACAGAAAAGCAATTTCATGCCACTAATCCATACATGTATAAGCATTAGGAATCAGGAGACTTCATATATTCCAGCTATTGTATAGCACCTTGCATAGCAAAGGTCCTAAAGAGAGTTTGAAATGTCATGGTTTGTTTCTTGGGTTTTGAGGTGTCCATGACTTTTGCCCTCTCCACAGTCTTTTTTATTAAGCAACAGAATATGCTGCTTCATAGAAGGAAAGTTATCTAAAATAACAATTTCTTTCCACAACTCCTTCCCACCTGACCTGCAAAATTTGGGGGTACAGGGCAGAAAAGGGTGTTTATGGTTGGCTCATTTCATGCCTCAGGGATTTTCTCTAGAGTGGAGGAGGGGGCAAATAGGGCTTGGCCACTTTCAATACTCCTGTTTTCCTGAACTCTGTTGAGAATGAGCCTCCTAACAGCGCTGGTGTAACTGTGATCACAGTGATAGGGGAAAACGAGCTCCTCAGGGTTGCTTTGACTCAGTTCCTCCCCAGTCGGCCTGCTGGTTCCTTACAGACATTGCCTCATGCCTCAGAGAGCACTGGATTTGCAAATTTTGCTCCCGAGTTTATCCCTGGAATTTAATTGAACCTTTCACTTTCATCATAAAAAAGATATTTGCTATACCTTAATCCAAAATCCATATGCTAAAGACTCAGTAAACTACCCTTTTTCCTTGGATATTCAGAAGGATTTCATTTCTTTCTGTGAATAATATCTCTCTGCAAAGTGGCTAATAGTTTCATCTGCTTTTATATTAGCGGTAATAGTAGTGCTGCAAAGACACCATTTTTTGGCAATACAATTGAGAGGTTTACAGCAGTCATAGCTTTTAAGATCCCTGTTTAACACAGCATTTAAGCACATATTTACAGCAAATCCTGTAGCTTTCCTGAAGCAGGAAAGCTGGAGCAAAAGTAGTTCTGGGCCTTTTAAATAAGGAGTCACAGACCTTTTTGGAGGACATCTACTGTTTCAAAATTGTTTAGATATGGTTCTGGAATTATTTGTTCTACAGAATTCTTTGGGGCCAGCTTTATGCTATGATGGTTTGACCATCACAAGGGTAACTAGCTATGGTTTACAGCCCAAAAGGAAATTGCACACAGACCTTTATAGCTTTCTGTGATTTTTTTCCAAAGGCCACACCCCAGAGCTTGCTGCCCACCACCGTGCAGTTTGCCTCACAAATAAAAAAAAGGTGTATTATTCAACAAAACAGAGCATTTAAAATGGAAGATTGTGTCATCTCCACTCTCTTTCCCTGTGACTTCACCACCCCTTTTGTCCCTGCACTCTTCTGCTGCAGTTTCTTAATTCACACCATGTTGCAAGTCTCAGGACATTCTGTACTTATTGTCACTATTGGATGTACTAGATTAAGGGTCCAATAAATAACTTCATCTTTCTGGTAATACACTGAATATTAAAGCAAAATATTGTATATCTGTCAAGACAGATCTGGTAAGAAACCAAGTCTGTGTACATGCTCAAATATATATATGAAAAAAAATCATAATGTAGCTAAAGATTGAGGAGCCTGGAGAGTGAAGAGTAAGTGGAAAGTGATTAAATGGTAAGTGATATCTTAAAAGCATATGAACGATTTTAAAAGGATCCATGCCGAAAACAAAGAGCTATTAGTTAAAAAAGGTAAATTGCAGATAGCACTACTCTAATATCAGTCCCACAATAGCCATCAGAGATGAGCCAGTAATGCAATTTCTTTTAAATGGATGCTATTCTAGTCACACTTATCATCTGCAGAGAAATATTTCTAATATCTATATCAGATGATAAAACTATTTTCATTTATTATTGTACTAGATTTTTTCTCAAGATTCCTACCACATTTTCTTCTTCCTGCGTGTCATTTTTTGCTTCTATAACAAATATTGAATTTGCAAAGTTGCCTCATTTTGGTTTTTTTTATATAAGACTCAAATGTTGATAGAAATTTTAGAAATAGGAAATATTTTCTTGCTTTAAAAATGAGATAAGCCTTTCTGAATTTCAGCCTATATGTAAACACAGATATAAATGCACTGTACACAATATATACTTATGATGTATAATTTAGATATATCTCAAGTAAGTAGTTTTTAGTAATTTCTGCAGTAGTCAGTTCTCCTCACAACATTTTAACAGGGCTATCTGATTAACTTATTTCTAAATGAAAAATAAAATCCAAATAATGTTCAGAAATGGATTTTTGCTGAGTTAATGAGTGATAGATCATGGTGAAATAATGCAATAAGTACATGCTGTTGCCTTTGGGGAATAAAGCAAAAGGGTTTTTCCCATTTTGTACATTAGAACCACTTTGTAGCTCAGACTTCATCTCCATTCACAGTGGCGTTTAACCCCACTGTCTGGTTATTATGCCTCTAATATAAATACACCAAATGTTAGCAGCATTGGAGAAGACAGAAATGAAACCCAACAATATTACTGATAGAGTCTGTACAAAGTTTGCTGCGTAGCCAGCTGAGAGGAGTCATTTCTGTTTTCCAGTCAGTAATTGGAGTATAAGATGCACTATGTTTCAAGGCCTTGAAAGCTTGTTTTGTAATGAGACTAACAAGGTAAAATCATCTATTTTATCTGACTGAAGGTAGGGATGATTTGACTGTGATCTATGAATACCTGTGTAAGGAAGATATTTCTTCTCATAGAAGGTTCTGCAATCCAGTAGAATAAAGTGTAATGAGTTTCCGTGTTTGAAAACTCAGAGCTATGCACATTCAGACAAATATTACAAGAGAAAAGTCAATTTACATTGGAATAACTAAGCTAGAGATCTCTTGGATTCTTTATCTCTGTGTAGGATACATGCTTTGCACTGAAAAAAAATGATAACAGCGCTTGCTTCCCGAGGGGTTTATTTTATGGTCTTGTGCCTATCTTCACAAAACAAGCCTTCCCCTTCTTACAGTGAAGCAGTTGGGCTCATTGAGGCAGAAGAACAATATAGTCAACCAGAGTTTTCACCAAAGAGATTTGGTATTTGTGTGTTTATTTGAAAGATAAATGCTGACAAGAAATTATTTTCCCTTAACTAGGCCTTCCCTGCTACTTAATGTATGATTGCAAGTATGACAGAATCAACTAGAAAATTCTTTGGTACACTGATATGCCTACTTCATTGTTAATTTTAATATCTGTGTTTGTTAATATGACTTACTGCTTTTATTTTAATCAACTGTAAAACTTAACACTTGAGGTCTTTTTCTGTAGCATGCACAAAGATGTCAATTTCTGATTCAGTGACTGCTCTTAAGGAAAATAAATTTAACAAATTTAATTCTGTATTTTAAAAATCTATACAATTCTGCTTTAATGAATACATATATATCCAGAAAAGGGCAAAAATGACCCTTAGTCAAGAAAATGTGTGCATTTCATTGCCATAAGTAATTTCAAAATGTTCTCCCTTCTCAACCTTCTTTTTCAATTCAGGGTCCATATTGTTTAATTAGTCTTGTAAAACTTTTCAGAAGATAGGCATAAAGAATTCTATGTCAGGTAAACTATAAAGAGAAAGCAAATTAAATATTGGAAATAGACATCAATCAGTAGTGTAAAGTGGAATACTTTTTTCAATCAAAAGTATGATTTTAAAGATGAAGTATTCCATTTTTAGACACAAACAGCTATTCTGAGGTAATTTTTAAAATATATTAAGGCAGGATACTTTTCTCTGTAAAACTGGTATTGCATTTTAGCTGAAGCATACCAATTAATTCTACAAGTCATTAGATTTTTTTTTCAAATTAGTTATGGTAAATTTGGTTTTATTCCTTCAAAATCAAAGTGTATCCTATCCCATCTCCCTTGGGCTTTTTATCTGTAGCAAAGTCCCAATCATATCCCACAAAAATAACTCTAGTGTTTCAACTTACAGTAATTGGATGGATACAATAAATAAGTCCTTGGCTAGAAAGCAGTATTTGCTTTGGATTCACAACATTTTTCTACAGTTTAGAGTACCATGAAACCATCTGATCTGAATATGAAAGAAGTTATTTTATAGTGTTTTAAATATACTACATATCAGGTTCTGAGAGTTTACATTGATCTAATGCATTGAAAATGTAGAAATTGTGTGCTGGAAGACCATTTAAGAGATTTGACTGTTTTAGCACTTCTACTTACAGACTACTGATATCACATGCCTAAAAAACAGATATCTGTAAAACACCTTCTAAAACATAATTTAAAGTTTCCATTAATAAAGCATTAAAAACTTTGAGTGTCTGCTAAAAACTTGTAAGGAACGTGACTGTACCTTCTAATAACATTCAGCTATCTCCCGATTCCCAAACCAGAATTTACTTACAATGCCATTTTAAAAAGTCTTTCAGCCTTGAGAAATTATGAACATTGTTTGTCAGGCAACTCTGCCAGTGTAGGCTGCAGAACAGGCTGAACAAGAGCATCATACAAGATGTGAATTATTTGCAAGGGCAGAGAAGAACTGTGCTCCCTGTGTTCCCAGATTTGCAGGACAATAACTGGAGGTGCTCAGCTGGGATGGTGGGAGGGAAGGGGAGAAGGGAGGCTGCTCCCACACCACCCTTTCTCCCTGAGTGGGTCAGACAGACTACAGACCTTTGGGACACAGGAAAAGAACCAGACCCCTTTTTTCTTTTCATATACTGAATAATTTCCAAGCTCTTTCATTCTGTATAAGATTGAGACTACAGAAAAGTATTATACTCAGGAAGCATAGCTCCACTTATGCTTCTATAAGTTGCAAGCCTCAGTAGATGTTTATATACACCACATGTCCTCACAAACACAAATACAGGCTGCCATTGAAACCTAGTCAAGCAGCCTTTCCATCATTTATTCAAGGCACATTTTCAGAGTCAGTCTGTCTTTTTAGTCCCATTTAAGCCAATTTCTGAGCATCATATTTAAAAATTTGGGTTGTTAGAGGTCCCTTGTTGAAAAGCCATATAAGCTGCAAGCATATCTGAATATCAAAGGATCAAGTGGTATTTTTATGGGGAGTTAAAAGTCTTTGGCCACAGTGAACTGTCATATTCCAGCTAAGTAATTCCTTTCTCCTGATTCATTTTCATACTATATTTTCAACAATAATTTTTGTATGTATTTAAATGTTATATCTTTACACCTCTGTTGTGCCTACTCCTGTGGCAGAATGGGAAAAAATAATTTTTGCTTTCCTTCTGTGAAAAAACCCACAAAGGAGAAATCCTGTGAGATGTTTTACGCTTTTTGTTGGCTAAATACACATGGTCACCAATTGATTTATTTTTGTCTGTTTCTGAACGCTGATCACCCATACAGTGCTGTAGAAATAATTAATTAAAAGAAGTGATGTGTTCCCAGATTTTGCGTTTGTTAATAACATTTTGTTTAATGGGTGTGTCAGATGTTCTTACAACAAAATGAAATATTGAAAGAGAGATATTGAAAAATGTACCAGTCTGCATGAAAGTTATTTGTTTTGAACAGTTACACATATTAATTTATCTGCAGCCCAGGCAATGAACAAAGATAAAGGAAAAGTTCTTTTCTATTTACTTCATGTTGGTGTGACCCAGCACAATAGGCTTGCTACCTGACTGGTGAGGCAAAAAGCCTATTAACAAGACTCAATGCAAGTTCAGATGGAAAATATGAAGTAACTCCAGAGGGGTCTACGCTTTCAGAAGCTCCAGACAAAGTCCTCTGACTCTGTGATGGTAGGACTTGTAGCACAGGTAATCATTTAACTCTTGAAAACAGGTAATCATTTAACTCTTGAAAACACCTAAGGCTCTCAGACCTGCGATCGATCCGTCTTTGACACCAGGCTGCATGACTACCAGGAGATGTGGCAATTTTATTCTGACAGTAAATGTTTCCCTGCAGAATTTTGCAATCGTGGAGACAGAATTTGTCCCATTTGCACCCTTTATAGAAAATAAAATGTAGAGTTTGGAGTTCTGGTCATGGGATCTGCATTTACTTTTTTCACTCCTGCATTTTACTGTACACAGAGAACAATGTGTTTTCTTTGTGACATATTAGGCATGTTAGTATTCCATTCAGAACTACTGGGGTCTTATTAGGCAACTTCCAGTTTTTGTACTATTAGAATGTAGTATAACCCTGAGAAAGGTATTAAATTATGAAGTTTAATGGGAATTCAGCTTTGTCAGACCCTATAATTTGTTTTGGGGCCTGCTGACTATCGGGGTGGATTTTGGTTAATTCCTACTTAAGTATTTGTTAGCAAAATTTCAGCCTTCCATTTTTCCATGTCTTGGTTTGAATATGCTTTTGTGTTATCAGATACTCACTGTTAATGGCTAGTGTACTGGCTAGTACACACATATTCTTTTTTCTTACTGATCTCTTAGATGTGCTTTGAGAAGGAAGAGCTGTCCATTGGAGACAGCCTGTGCTGATACACTGATGTTGAGTTATGCCAGAGAGCATTCCTCAACACCGTGTGTTACTGCCTGTGCTTGTACCCAACCACAGAGCAGGTTGTCACATTGGTCCCAGCCATGGAGAGGTAAATTGTTAGGATTTTACTGTCATATGTATTACCCTGCTATAAAGAGTGTAATTTACCTATTCAATTAACATGAGCCATGGTTGTAAGGGCTGCCATTTGATTTTCTAAACTGCATGGGCATTTCATAATCAACTTGTAAAAACTGGGCCGTGATGCATTAGGAGCTATTAAGCCATCATTTACAAACACTTAGAAATAACGCCGAGTTCCTTTATGCTTAAAAGAGGAAATAACTGATGTATTTCAGTTCGGTTGCATTTGATAAATTCATGCAGGGAAAGCCTAAAAGCACTTTTAATTAATCAAAATCAAACTAATGGAGCAAATACATTTGTGAATCAAGGGGGAGGGGAGATTTTTAATAGAACTCAGGGGAGTCAGAGTCCCAACTTCCGCTGAATTTAAATGGGAATTTGCTGCCTTGATGCCTTGGGTGTTTCTAAAAACCTCAGCCTAAGCCACTGTTTGTGTCCCTTCCCATCCTCATTTAGAAGAAGCTGTTGATGAAGTAACAGCTAATGTTTAATGGCATGTATTGTGTTTATGCATTTAGCATGATGTGTTTTTCATATGGACATTAAAAGCAAAAGATTCCACTTTTCCCTACAGTTCCTTCAAAATAAAGAGATTTTTGAGAAAACACTCTAGTTTTTTGAATAGAATCAAAATTTTTCTTATCTTTCAATATAAAGTTTACATGAAAATTAAAAAGGACATTGAGCAAAGTCATGGACAACAGTGTGGAGAACCATAAAGAATTTGGTGTTTCCTGTGGAACCTTAAAAGAATACTTCCACTGGCAATAAATATGAATTAACTTAATATAATAAGGACTTTATTTCATTAAAATCTACAGCTGACACTACTATTGGGAGATATAATATATTTTGAATTAAAAAACCCTTAGTGAATCTGTATCAATGACATGTAAATTTTCATAGGAAAAAAAAGCCATTCTAAAGTATTGGTTTTTACAAATATGTGAACATGATGACCATTTAGAGCTACCTTATTGATTTTTCTTTTTGAAAGTATTTTTGGACAGATGTTTTTTTTCAACAGCATCTGCTATGAATACTATGTTAATTTTTATTAAACGTTTTTTTTTTCCCAGGTTTTAAAGAAACAGAAAAGTTCGTGGCTGCCAGTTTTATGACTGAAAACACAACTATCTTTTCTCTACTTGTAAATGCCAGTGTGGTGTTTGGTTGGGCGTGCAGGGGTCTTGCCAGACCTCCAGAGTGGCAGAGCAGTCATATTGCCCAGCTTACAACTGACTGAACCCCCACACTTGCTCCTCTGCTCACTCTGCAACCACTGAGAGAGGTACACACTTCTGAAATGCTTCTACCTGGAGATATGGCAGCACTTCTAAATTCACAAAAAGATATTGCAATATCTCTTGAAATCTTTGAAACAAAAAAAAAAATCGGAACTGTTCACTGTTTCTTTTAAGACAAGTGGAATATGATGGGAGTGGCCTTTTTCTGTTTCCCTTAAAAGCAATGGAAGTACTTCACTCAATTGGCTGAGGGCTCCAGTTTTGTAGTGTATGTTCCATGAAGTGCCTCACCCTTAGCTTCAGACAATTTTCACTCTCTGAGACAATTTAGCATTTGCTGTGCAACGGACAGCAAAAAACTGGAAGACCAGATTTTTTAAAGTGGTTATTAATTTTTAAATTTTATATAGGAAAGATTTTCCCAATAGATAAATATAAATGATGAAACATAGTAAAGAGCACCTGAGCATATTTTCAGAGTCATCACCACAGGGCATAATATCTTCCATTTATAACTATCTAAAATGAGAGAAGGTTTTGGAAGTCAAGGGCTATATGACTTTGCTAGTTATGTCCCCCAATTCAAGTTCCTATCAGAGCCATGCAGGAGTCACTCATTTTAGACATGTAATAAGTACTTCTTAGGACGTATTTGAAACTTATTTTTGAAAACCTCGAGTGATGCACAGGATAAACAGGAGGTCAAGACAGGCTAAAATGTTGATAAGTAATTTTAGTGAATTAGTACACATTGGGCTTACTTACTGGACATTTTAAAGATGATCAGAATGTGACAAACACAAGAACAGTGATACAGCTTATTTCCAGGACACTCTTCTTTAATTGTGCTCTAAGAATAAAGCACACTACTTGTTTTTTTAGACAGTAACTTCCAGTAAAAACTTTAGAAATGTTTTCCTAAACTGGATATTTAAATTATGCTGATATAATATTGTTTGTTTGTCAGGACATGGAGTATGACAGGCTTTCCTCTTTGTATTTTAGATTTTACATACACCCACTAAAGTCTAAAACTAAAGGTTACACAAAAGATCTGCCAAAACTTTCTAAGAGCTGTATACAAAAGTTGGAAGGTCGCTTGTTTTGGATGAAAAGTATTAGCTAACAGGTTTTTAAGACATTTGAAACTTATTTTTTGAGAGCTGTAGGTGGTGTCCTTTTGGATATCACAGAACAAACAAGAAATACACTGGATCATGTGCATAATATGTCCCAAAATTATACATGTACTACATTGTTATGCCTGCTGCTATGAAAATTTGTCTCTGAATCTCTGAACATTTGTGTTTGAAAATCTAAGTCCTGATAAATAAATTGTTCTAACAGGAATACCAACTGTAGCTTTTCTCAGGCTACATTGTAAACAAGTGTTTGTTAGTCAACTGAACCGTATCTACAATTCTTTTTAGGAATGCTAACCAAGGGAACTTGGGATTGTTCATGAAATTGGCATTGTTTTTATGTTATCATTCAGTGTATTAAAAAAGCAACCACATTCATATTATTGTCACTGGCTAATTTTGTTTTGGATGTAGGCCTGCACAGTCCCAAGTAAAACCAGTGAGTGATGAGTATCTAAATAGTTAAAGACAAAGGACAACTGGGCATTCCCAACAGTGCCCTGAATTAAGTAATTTCAAGATCCAGGACTCAGAGCTGTATTTCTATCTATCTTATCATGGATAAGAATCGTCCATGTATAACTTAAGGACAGTGAGACAAGGGGAAAATGATAGTTTAAGTTTTTCTCTCAGCCTTCTCACTTCTGTTCAATGTCAGAAGAAACTCAGATGAAATGTAAAAATCTTATGACATTTGAACAACAGGGGAGAGAAAAGGCTGGGAGGGGGCGAATGGAGACTGAGTGCTGCAGTTTCCCTCTGCTAGTTAACGTTCAATAAAACTTTCACAAACCACCACAAATCACTCTACACATTTCATCATTTGAAGCCTTTTTATTTCATGTTTTCTGAGCCCCTGAAGAGTCATTTTAATTCCTTTCTTGTGACGTTTTCCTTTGAGACCCAGAAACAGGAGAGTAAACTTGAAACCCTGTAACAAAAAAGCATGTTTGTATTCTTTTGGTTTTTAGAGGGAATTGGATTAAAAAAATAAAAAAGGAAAAAAAAATATAAACAGCACTCTATCTGTAAAAGTTGCAAGTCCAGAAAATACCTGTCTAAACTTCAGCTACTATTTTTTTTCTTTCTTTTATTGTGAGAATAACTTTGCAGACCTTGAGAGCACTGGCTATGAAAGACTGGCAGGTGAATTTGAGCGAGGTCTAGGTATCTTTCTTTTAGATATTGATCTTGGAAAAATCTTAGTATATTTTCCTAATTAGTTCTTCCCTTCCCATCTTTTCCCTTCCCACCTGGATAGTGAAAGAATGAACTATTACAAGACTCCAACATTCAACTACCTCTGACACACATTTGACTGACCATTTCTTTGCCATGGAAATGAAATTTCTACAGTCATGTGGTTTTCTGTTTTGGCTTTATTTTGTGGCATCTTTTACTCACTGAATATTTTAATTGAAAAGTCAAGATATCTCATTTTAGTTTAAAGGTTAGACCCTAAATGTGCAGTTCCAATCTCTTGAATAGCAATCAGATGCTGTTTTCCATAGTATTTCACTGTGATATGATAGCTGTAGGCCACACCACTGTTACTTTGATGAGTAAAGATCTCCAGCTGATTATATCACTAATCACTTTCAGAGAAAATACCTTGGTTTTTTTGTTTGGTTGGTGTTTTTTGAGCTAAGCAAGTTTAGGGACACCATGTAACTTAAATTGTTGAAGCAATGTGTAGTCTGGGTACTCAGTATGGAAAACAAGAGACTCAGTAACAACTATAAGATACAGGCAAGACATATAAATTAGCAAATCTATTCAACTGTGAATTTACACAAAGATTTTTAGAGTGGTTAGATCCATCAAAATGAAGTATTCTAATGTAACAATGCAAAAAAAAAAAATTGATCCAAGAAAAAACAAAATACATATTTGATTTTGATATCGTACAATCAAAATATTGGACTTTCAAAACCTCAGTTTGAAATCAGAATTCCAGAAATGTTGAGATTTCCTGCAGGACAAAAAAATGTAGCTCTCAATTAGTATCATCCTAAGTGTTTAAATTTGCTAAGGATATAATTATTCCTTGTACATTAATGGTTTTTCTATTTTTGCCTAAATATTCATTCTTTGGTTTAAACTCTAGAAAGATAGCTAAAAGGGGCTACATAGGCGAGTCTTACAATCCCTCATTAATTAATAACTCTTTCCTTAGCTTTGATTTCAGCACATGGAAGTGTGCTATGATACAGCATGCTGGCTAAGAAAAGGAATCTAATCTGTCATTTGAACTGTCCCAGGTGCTGTGGTGAAAGTTTTTGTGCTCTTCTGTAGGTAACTTGTGTCTCCCATAGACAAAAGAGCATTTCAATGAAGTTTTATTTTGGACTTGTTGTGCACTCCTGGCAGGCATATAATGAGTTCAGTAAGAATGTGCGCATGGAGGAGAGGAAGAATTTGGCCAAAACCAGTTAATTTTATCACCCTTAAGTGCAAGTCTCGGAGATGTGTTTGGCTTTGTTCCTCCCATTATTGTTAAAAATTAACTTCTCATTCTGGAAGACACAGATGCAGAAAAGTAACCAACATAATATTTCCCATAGTTAGAAGATTTGAACCTAAAAATGGAAGAGGCTGAGCCTGGGCTTCTCTGACCAGACAGATTGAAACCCTCTAACAACATGGTCCTCTGAGAAGAGCATTCAAGTACCCAGCTGAGAGCAGTTCGGCTATTCCACCCTCTTCTACCTCTTTAGAAACAGGGCTGCCAGGGAGTTCTGGGTGCAGGGACAGGGAGAGTACGTGTGGCTTGGTGGTGAGGGAGCTGACCTCCAAGAGAACGCCTATTTTTCTTACATTCTCCATTTTACTTAAAAAAAAAAAAATCAGATTATGCAATTTGCGAAGAAATCTCCAAACTGAGAGTGAAAATCAGATGATGGATTTTTAGAATGAATGTTCCTGTGTGAAGCATCCCATACTCTCACTTGCTTTCTCCTTATCTTGCCTTAGAGGTCCTGGCTAACCTGTAGTCTGACATCTGGGACACACGGAAGCGTATGCTCAAACTGTAAGCTTGTGACCAGCTGCTTTAAAAGAAAAAATTAACTCTTTCCTCCTTCCTGAGAAGAGGATTTATGTGTTGAACCCAATAGGAAAGCTCAGATTTCCATCCAGCCTTGTAATAGGAGAGGGATAATATGTCAGAGACACTTCAACTCTCTGGTTGCTGTTGGCAATAGGTGTCCTTAGATTCACATACCTGTTGCTGTGAATGCAGTGAGATTAGAATAACTGGTTTGATTTAGCCTGAAGAAGGCCACAATGCCCTTCAGACACTTAAGAATGAGAAAGTCAAGACCACTGTTCCATGGGACTAAGGTAAGAGATGAGATATTGCTCAGAAAGTTTTAAGGGAAACAGAACTAAAATGTACAAAAATGTTAGAGTCTGCACTACTGAATAGTTAAGCAAGGACAAACAGCTGTCTAAGATGGTTTAGTCATAAAATACTATGTTGGGGAATTATATGACCTCTAAAGGTCTCTTCTCACTTTTTCCCCAGCTATGTTTCTTTATGTTCCTGTGCTGGGTCTGTGAATGCCATATGCATTGTACCTCTTGTCACCTGAGCTCAGGGAATTCCTTTGCAACACGGTGTGGGGTATCTCAGCAAGGATAATTAGTCCAGACAAACTACTCTACTAATTTGCATATACAGCTTCCAAAACTGATGTCATGCTTCTTCTGGGGTCCTTGGATGCCATCCACTTTCCTTTGCACATTATATTTTCTTACTATTTAAACTTCCACCAGTCGCCAGCAGGTAATTGATGTTTCTCCATCTTTCCAAGTTCTCTTCTATACATTACCTCTAATTTTGATCCATTGACTCTAAAGGATTATTAATAAGCATTACACATATTTAAAGGACTTTTAAAAACTTAAAAAGCAGAGCAGTTATGTTAAAGATATTAGCTAGACGAAATATTTTTTACACCTTTTTTAACTCATTGACAGATATTCAGCACACGTAAAACCTCTCATATATTTATATTTTAGGTGTTAGAGAAGACATAAAAAAGGCAAAATATAAAAACATCAAAAGTGGTGATTCTCTTTTAATTTGGGCCTTCATTAAAAAAAAAAAAAGAAGGGTGGAAAGCCTACAGAACTGCTTATTTTCACGAGCAATGCTATTTGTTTTGTGCTTTTTAGTTCAGGCTGGAGAGAAGTTGATTTACATAAGTTGATGGCATGTGTGTGTGTGTATATACACTTCACAAGGCCATTTGCAAGCAAGCACTTACATTTACCTGCTAATTGTGAACTGACAGAGGTTACACACAGTGTGTAAGTCTAAAATCAATGTATGAAAAAGCAGCTAGAGGCATGTACTCATTCAATAAACATTGTACTCTTCTGCATGGATGTTTCTGCGGGTTTTTAGCTTCTTGGATAAGTGTCACTGTTATAATCTTTTAATTAATATTGTGCTGTAGAGTGAAGGCATGAATGGATGCTACTGGCTGTTATTGCCATAGTGCCCAGAAGGATGCTACTGTTTTGCCAAAAATGTTCTGTCACTAATGTGAGGCCTGTTGACAGACTGTTGTTTATATGTGTCAACATGATGCCAAGTCGATTGTTTCACTACAGGAATCCTGGCTTGGCCCCAGTGGCTGTCTGAGGCTTTGTAGACAAAAAGATACTTTTATAGTGGCAGCAGAAGTGAACAGCTTTTTGGACTTTTATCTTGATCTGAGAGTAACTATTCTCCCATATAGATACTAAAAGGATTAATAATCAGGAGATTTTACATACAACTTGGTACATCACATTTTGTACTTTCTGGACAGTGGAAGGAATTTGAATTTAAGTGGGGCTGTTAAGTGAGTCTAATCTAATTATTGTACTAGATGTTTAATCATATTACTTAGAACCAAGCATAAAACATTGCAACATGTCTGGAAGTGAGTTTTAGTGCAAAAAGTACCATTTAAAAAAATTGTTTTCTATTTAGTCAGAGCAAATAAGTAGATTCAGCGTGGGTGGAGAACTGCAGTGCAAATTTCTTAATACGGACCTTGCCTTCTGGGGTCGCTGGATTCCATGCTCAGACTCTGTTCTACACTTCTGGTTTGTGTAGCACATGACAATTAAGAGAGTCCAGTGGTGTAGAAAGAGGAAGCTGGTGCTTTCTATTTCCCCCAAAGAGTTGATGTATTTTTAATAACTCCGTTTGTCTGCTTCAGAGGAAGAGAACTGATTATTGCTCAGTTTGAAAGCTTAATATTTATGTAAATATGTTAATTTAATGGGAGAAATCTTATCTACTATTTAGAAAAGGTCATCTAAAGAGCAATCTTTACTATTCCCATCTTGATTCTTTCTCATTGGGTTATCTCAATTTTTCTCAAACTAGCATTACTACTGGAAAAGTGTCTAATTTCTTGCCCAAACCAGTGGGATGTTTGTTACAACTAGACTGCCAACTGTCACTTTTGGGCAGAATCCTTAAATACATGGTCCTGTCGTCTAGTCAGAAAAATGTCTCCAAATCTCACATGAAAATGCCAGAAAAATCCATCACAAGGATGTAGAAATTGTGTGAAAAATACCTCGAGCTTTTGATCATTCTGCCCAAGGCTCACCACATGGTATCCCAAATATCCTTCAGAGATGCAAATTCGGCATAGCTGGTGCTATAAGTCAGTGATAATAATGAGAGTTCTGTTACTCAAAAATGTGATCAATCATATTTACGTGTATCCCAGGCCAAACTACACTACTGGAGAAAAGACTGACAGTGTGAAGGACCACGCCTTTCCAGGTGGGCTTCAAAGTGCCACCTAATAATCACATCAGGACCACTACTAGTCGTAACAAATTGTCAGTGCCAGACCTGTATTTCTCCTCATAAAGGTCAGATTTGAAATATATTCTTCTGATAAAATATACTTCCTTTGTAACCTACAGACACAATTCACCTACTTTGGTCTTTTTCCCCCAGTCTTTAGGGAGTAAAATATTTCTCCTTTAAATCCAATAAGCCTGGCGTGTGTGCATCTTTTCTAGCATATGCAAGAGGTATTTCTTAGAACCTTTTGCCATGTAGGCAAGTCACAAATCTTTTAGCTGTTTCACTACCCACTACACCATCTTCTACTTTCTGCCCCTGAACCCCACCAAAAGTATTCCCTGTGGCTTGATATCCCTGCCATAATGGAGAACAGAAACTGAAAATATATTGCAGAGTATTGTTATGAAAGTCAGATAAATTCAAGGCTGATGATCTTATCTAAAACACCTGGCTCCCGGGATCTTCTCTGTAGTTTTGGCACCAGCATATTTCTGGTTTTCTGCATCATATTTGGAGGCAGAAGAGTTATTACAGTGAAGGATTTATCTGTCTTCAACGTACCAAGGTTCAAGCAGAAGATGAGAGTTTTAGTGATAAATCCATACACAATAAAGGCAGACTGACTGGTTTTACCTTTCATCCTCTCAGAATTTTGGTTACAGATGTTTCGGTTGCACCTATTTAAAATAGAGTGAAGGGGACAATATATAGCCTTTATGTCCTTTATATAGCTTGATTGGTACCCTTTTTTTCAAGTTTTTTTTTAATGCTTCCTTTTTCCTTTATTTAGATTTTTAAAAACCCAGAGCTTTGTTTTAAGGCTCCAAGAAGGCTTTAAGAAAATGAATCTCTCTTTTTTCCTTTTTTTTTTCTACTTAAATTGTAGTTGCGGAATTCTAAATTATGTATCTGGTAGAGTGTATGTAGTGAGAAAAGAGCAAATGCCAAATGAAGCCAATGACAGTTTTAAAATTCATGAAAAATCCAAGCTAAAATGAGAAGCATGAACACTATAAATCATTACTTCCTTGCCTCACAGCCAGCTAATTCAAGAATCTGCATCAGTTTTATTTTGCCAGTTGTGTAATCTTACACAGGCATTGAATTTTGGGAATACAACTACCTGGTGAGGAGTTCGGTTCTGGCCCACCCCACCTGTACATAGAACCTTCTTCTAAGAGGTAAGGTAAAAAGAGATTTTTTTTTTTTCCCTGGGTCACTCTTGAGTCACTGTGGGAGGCGGCTTTTGCTTGTCTGGACAACCTTCTCTTGGCTTACCCCATTAGACAGGGATGTGGTCTCACAGGAACTGGAGATCTGTCATCTCATTTCCAGATGCATTGTAGGTAGATCAGATGGGTTTTCTAGCCTCTTTAGGGGATGAAAATATATGGATATCACATATCACCAAGTTTTTCTTCTCACCGTGACAATGTGACTTTTGCAGATAGCCTGCTGTTCCTAACACGTCTCAAAGAGGAGGTGTTTCAGTCTTCAGAGTGAGAAAGAGTTGCCTTTGACTCATCACTGGCTTTTGACAGTTTTGCTGAACTAGGGCCAATAGTTCCTTATTTTCTACTTGCTTAAAATCACAACACATCAAATTGCATTTTTGTGAATAACATGCTTTGGGATGCTTATTAGCAACAACTAAAATTTAATGGTGTAGTTAATTTAGTTAATGTTTAAAGTTATTTTCCAGTCACAGGATTTCTCTCTTCACCAATAGCAAGCAGTTCTGCTTTGCTAGGTAATTTCAGACTATTTATAGTTATTATTGTTTCTATTATTTTTGTGCTAGACATCACATAGCTCTAAATAGTGCACAGATATCATGTCATCTAGGTAATCAGTCTTGCAAGGATTTCTTATTTAGTCAGAACCCTTAGTCCAAGTGTAGATGTTCAGCACAGAGAAAGAAATAGCTTTTCTCAGACCACATGTTTGGCTCGATATTTTGAGATACATTTCACACTGAGATTGCAATCTTTATCTTGAGCAAATGGAGATCTAATTAAAAATATATTAACTTGTCTTTCAGCTAGCCTAGTTTAACCAATTTCTGAAAGTCAACAGCTTTTCAGTTTCATATATCTTAATGGTGGTCTATTACCCTTGATTCATGCATCTTCTACAGAAATTAATAGGAATTGCTCATACTGAAGAAATTAATTCATATCTCTTCTGTGCTAGCATGATTTTACAAAAATGGAGCAGCTGAAATTAGTGAAATGCTGCAACTCCTCTATTTTTTTTTTCTGATTTAATTTGGATTTTGAATTGAAGATTTTATTTGTAATTTCTATTGAGTTATTTTATGGCTCCCATTTCTCCCAAATGACTACAAGCAGGAGCTAATGCAGACATTTGCATTTGTTGTAAGTTTTTGAAGCTCCTAGTAGCAGCTCCTTTTCTCACTTCCCGAGGGGAAGGACCCATGGATATAAGTCACCTAACATAAACCGAGCAGAGTGGATGCATAACATGAGGTGGTTATGTAAATCCCTCTTTCACTGCAATCTGGTCATGGCTTTAGACTGTAGTCTGGCTTCTCTGGTTAAGAGAAGAGTGCTCTAATACAAAGCTGATTGAGCTGCCATTTACACCTCAGGCTGTCACAAGGCTCAGAGGGCACCTTTATCCAGAGTAAACAACCTGGAGGACCATTTGCAGGTTAAATAAGTTAGACCAGGCAGGAGGGCCAGTCCTGCTCAGACCCACACCTGAAGCTCTGTGGCAACTTTAAAGCTTTACCCAGGTGCTGCCTGTTACCTTGTTACCTTTCTTTGGTGGGCCTTTTTGGGTATTTATTATTTTCTCACTTTGCTGTTTGTTTAGGTTATCAGAATGGTAAAAGTATTCCTAGGAAGTTTTAGGAATGACAGAAATCATAGTCATTTTCTGTGACTCAGTATAATTTCTAAGTGTAATTCTGTAATTAGAGGCATGCTCTGAGAAATAAGAAAATAGTCTTGTACCTAAGCAGTTCAGTGCTGTTGAGTAAGAATTTTCTTCTATGTGTTCCTTAAATGAAATATGCTTCACCTCAGAATACTGCTTGACAGATAAATATTTATTTGCAATAGTTCCAAGCGCTCTGCATGTTGCCATTTTAACAATAACAATATTGGCACAAGAGCTTAGCTGGCAAATGTGTTAATAGTGCAGAAATTAAAATGGGAAACATCCAGTTCTCAAACAGGTGTATGTGAGGACTCTATAAGGGCTTTAAAAATATTTTGCATAAATTCCTCAGGCACAGTTGGGGCTGTTTTTAAGACTCCCTTTCCTATTTTTCCTGTACAATTACTGCTATAATTGTGCATAAGTGGATTGTAGGGGTCTTCGGTTTACAGAGTGTAAGGGGCCAACAGCTGCTCTTTCCTATAATGTTCATCATTCACATTAAAAAACTCCCTAAAAAATGCATTTATTTGTCTACTCATAAATGACTTGTTTTAAAACCTACTATTTTTTCCCTCAGAAACACTTCTAGAATCTAATATAAATGCTCACTAGCTTTTATAGTGTTTTCTTTTCCTCTTATAAAAAATAATTTGCACAGTGGTTACACATGACTTTTTCTCATTTATTCTAAATTGAGCATGTATTTCATTCATTTTACCCATACGTAAGGGCATACTTTCATTTTATTTAATAAATATTATCCGTATCTGGCATTTAGAAGTTTGGTAATATTTAAATGCCATATTACAGTAAAGTGTTAAACAGGAGGAAGTTAAAAACATGTATTTTATAGAATCCATCACCCATTTTAAGCAGAATCCAACCAGAAATTTCTCTGAGAGCGTGGAATAAACACTGGTAGTACTCTGAGCCATCTTGCTGTGGAAAAGCCATCTGGCACTTAAAAGCAAAGTTTATTTTAGGAATAAACTAGTAAACAGGAGAAGTCCTGAAGATTGATATTCTGAAGATGGTACAAGCAATTATAGTTCATTCAGAAGCTACAAATCCACCATCCTGGCTCTGCAAATGTTGTAGAAAGCCACTAGAGCGGTGAAATGGAAAAGTGAAGCTTGAAAGATTCATCTCCCAAAGGGGAAGAATGAACTCAGGCCAAGTATGAGAAATAGGAGATGCCAATGTATTTTGAATTATTCCTAATGGTTGTAGATCTTTAAAAAGTTAATTCAGCAGTCAAGAATACAGATGAGCTGGAATCAGAGTCGCACATCCAAACCTAGCTGCTGCTTCTTTTAGAAACCTCTGCATAGCACATGAAATGCACAGGATAAAATGGTGAGGTCTTTGAGGAAAGATTTTTGAAATACGTCGTATAGATCTTCCTCAGTGCAGCTGGAATAGAATGGGTCTTTCTGGTAATTTTTCTCCATTTTTCGGTATTTTATTTTTTCCTCTAAACATAATACAGTGAACAGAATCTGTACTCACTTCTGGTGGAACAGTAAAAGCAGGAGAATAAGGCTATCGTATATGCAGTCCTGTATTGCTGTAACTTGACTTAGTCATTAAAGACAGTGTGTTATCTCACCTGTTCCTGAGGGAACATGAATGAACATTTTTTTTTTGGAAGGTTGTTTTTTTGTTTATTTTCAACTTGCATATTCCTATATGTGTTAAGAAAGCAAGGTCACAGGAGTTAACCCTGTATTGAGTATGGAAACAGGAAGGCAAATCGGGTAATGAGCAACATTTTGCTCCACCATACAGATCGATGGCAGGTTTGGGAGTGTTACTTTCCTGAATCTCTGAAACTTCTAAACATACTTTTGTCCTTCACAGCCTATTTCAACTAGGGAAGGGGGATACTGGGAACTTGGCAAGTATAGGCAAGGGTCCAACAATATTTTGTGCAGTTTGGAAGCAGGTAACAAACAGCATGGTGGACTTGGACCCGTTCTGGCCTGTCTCTTGGCTGACAATTGGAAATGTAAGCAGTGGAGCTTGAGAGTCACAGGGAAGGGGAAGGGGCAGAGAGGGAGGAAGGGAAAGAACAGCGTGTAAGATATGAAAAGGGCCAGGGACAAAAGGAAGGGGATTGAAAGAGAGAGATGGAAGAATGCACACACACTAACATGGAGGGGGAAAAAAGACAGCTGAAATAAGATTAAACAGTACATGAATTCTTCTAACTTCTTAGGGGCACCTTTTTTCCTGTATGAACAGCATTTAACAAGAATTAATACTGAAATCAATAGGGATTACTTGCAGAGTCAGGTACTACTCATTGTGACTAATGATGGCAGAATCAGGCCTTGATTTCTAAAGTAAAAAGCAAGATGAATGTGAAAATTGAAAATATATCACTTGGGCTATGCAGCAAGGAGATCTTAGAAGTCTGTGTAGGGTGCACAATTCCAGTCATCATCATATTCCTTATTAAATGCCAGTCTGTGTTACATTCTACTTTTACTTACTATTATTTTTGATGGTTGCAGGATCTCTGTGTATGTGCTTAGCTTTTCATGTAATACAGGGAAAGCTGAGGTATCTCAAAATTTCTAAGAAAGCTGGTAAAAGTTGGCACCTTGAAAAACACTTAAAACTTTAAATTGTTAATTTGGGGTTTTTTGGTTTTGGATCTTTTTAATCTTCTGTCAATGATACACACTCAGACTTTTCCTAGATGCATTGTCTGTGTCAGGATTACCCTGAAAGAGCGAACAAATACAAGTGAATGATCAGTTCATTTTGTTCACAACTTATGAATAACTATAGAAATATTGCTGGGTTTTTGGCATGAAGATTTTCAGTGTTAACTACAATTCTCTGGACTTTGTTGCTGTATTGTTTTGTTATGTATTCAGTCGTTGTGGTGGATATAAATGCATTTGAAGACTTGTTTCTTACTTTATGTCTGAAATATTTCTAATGTGTTCTGGCTTGACTTTGACCAATTTCTCACAAAAACAATTCCTCCCAATGAAGTAAAAATGATGTATGGCCTATATGGTACACAGAAGACACTGCTATGCTGGTATGCCTGCATTAACCCATTAGTTTGTGCAATAGATGTGCTTTTGATGAGAAACATCCCCACATACTGCAATTTTATGTGAAACTAAAGCAAAGGACACTCTCTAGGAGCACCCTAGTCTACAGCAGGTGGTCCATGGCACCACACTAAAACTAGCCCATTTTAATTACCACCCAAAAATGTGTATAATGTGAATTCTGGATCCTCAGCCCCAGCTGTTTGGCTCTAAAGATCCACTCCCACTGTGGAGCTTTACTTGATAATGGTGATGTGTACAGCAAGAAACAAAAGGGAAAAAATACTGAGAAACTGAGTACTGTTCCCAGCAACAGGATCAGTTTGACTTCAGAGAACATTTATGGAAGATTTCTCTAGAATATAGCAGAATATTATAATATCCAATAGAATTTCAGAAAGTCTGCTATCTTTGCCGCAGAATCCCTTAGGATGGTTCAAAAGCCTGTAGGAAGTATATAATTTTCTCAAATTATGTAAATTATTTCGGAGTAATTTCTATAGGAAATAACTAGTGGTATCCTTATTAAATCCTTCAGGACTTTTCCATAAGGGAGGGATTTCTGTACTTTGGAGATGAAGCTATAGCATTTTATTAACTCTGCTGAGTTTATGCACCTAATACTTAAGCAGATTAATAATGTGTGTGGCAGAGATCTTGGGGCAACTTCACAGGGCCAGTAAGAATAATAGTTAGCTGGTAATGCAGCCACAGCATTGAGGCTTTAATTATAAGTCATTTATTATGCTAAAAGGTACAAAGAGTGTTTGTAATTATAGTGGTTCTTAACCACAATGACATTCTCATTTTATTGTTTTTGTCCTATATTTGGGTTCTGAATCAAAACACAGTAGGAAAACATTGTAAATTGACCATTTCAGAGCTCAGATCTTCAACTGTTTATTTTGTAATCTTTGAAATAATGTGAAGAACTTGCAGAAGAATTTAGAATGCAAATTATCTACTGCTATATACATTAAAAAGTGTTTCATTGTGTCCTTAGAAATTTATTTCTGTGTTGTTTTTGGGGGGTTGAAAACAAGCCCTAAAACCCAGTCAGTTTTTTGCTACCTGTTACATTGACTCCCTAATGTCTAGTTATTTGGGGACATCTGCCTGAAAAACTCCTTTTGTCTGCTTCCCTATGCAAACTGAAGTGTGCATTGGGGTTTAAACATTAGAATGGCTTTTCCACTTGGATGTGGCACCTGATAGCAGCATGAAATGTTGAGCAAGCACTGGATACTTAATACTTTTCCTTTAATGAACTGTTTCTTTATTATTTTGCAAAGCCTGCATAAGACGTTTTCATGGTTTAAAAAGTGCCCTGCATCCTACTTCATAGGAAGGGGACCTCATTTAGATTAACCTGTGACTTCAACAGCAGGTGGTAGAAAGAACCAACTACTTCAATTACTGCTTTTGCGCATGACTTTCATGTGTTGCTAAGATTATCACAGGAACCTGATTACATCCCCTTAGACGCTATTGTTGGCACAATGATTAAGCTGTTTTTTTTTTTCCTTTTTTTTTTTTTCCTTTCTTTTTTAGACTGGAAACCTAAAGAGCTTTTTGGCATGAAGCAAAAGCACTGTGTATAGAGATCAGTAAGATAGTGAGTATCATTGCCCTGTAGCTTATCTCCACATATACAGCTCCCTGGTGGATCCCTATGATAAACATTATTGGAACAATTAGCTGCTGCTGACATAGAATCCAGACACAATGGCAATGGCCAGCAGCACCGAGCCAAATATCATGGAGCCAAAACCCATAAAAAAGCAACACCAAGCTACTCTTCCCATTCAACTGCTGTCATAAAACCCTCCCAGTGCTATGTTTGCATAGCTGGCTTCACCGATATGGCACCAAAATACAAAAGGAGAAGCTGCAGCACTTGTCTTTGTTTAGCTGAAATTACAAGTCATTGAATTAGTATGTCATCTTTATTGCGCTGTCATGCAGCGGAGGTGAGGAAGGCTCCTGGTAATGGATGGAAGAGTTTGATGGCCTAAAAGACAGGCTCACAGATGGCTGTCAATATAAAACAGTTTGCCCTTTTTTTAAAAAAAAACAAAAAAAGGGAGGAGGAAAAAAAGGCTGAACAGAATAGGTCTCTCCTGATTTGAGTAGCTTTAACTAACAATATTTATGGCTGATCTTGGAGGAGTCTAGGGCTAGAAGGTGAATCAAGAGTTTGTCTAAAGATTAGGACTCAGAAGTGCATGCTAAGCCATTTAAAAAATTTAAATATCAGTGAGGCAGCATGACCTGAAAGGTGAAGCAGGAAAGGTCTTGCTTGGAGGAAGCTGTTGCCGCTACCCTTGTGCAGGGGAAGGTACCCTTGTGTGATTCTGCAGCAGCAGCAAAATTCTCTTCAGCGGAATCAATGGAGATGCAAAGCAAACTCAGGATGAGAAGAAATTATTTGTACATTTTAAGGAGCACTGTGATAGTCTCTTTCCTTCTCTGTTTAAACAGAAGGTAGGAGAAAGACACTGCTGATCAAAAGTTGCTGTTAGTGTCTAAGATTAATGCTGACTTGTGCACAAACTCTCTCTTTTCACCTGAAACACAAGACCACTTCTTATCTGGTGCATAATTTCATGCAGTTTTCTCAAACTGACGTTATAGTCACATCTGAAAGAAATTATTCACTGAAAGCCCCTTTTTAAATGTCTTGTTGGTCTGGTTTTGTAAAAACAGTTTCTTTTAGCCAGGTCAATCTTTTCAAGAAACATGAAGAAAAGACTGTTCAAGCCCCTTGCTGAAGTTGTCCAGCATCTTCATTACAAGGTTGCCAGTATCTTGAATTAAAGACTGCTACTGTCTGTTCCTTCCCTTCCCCCCACAAATTTCCTTGCCACCTCTTAGCACTGTACTCTGAGTGGTGGTAATCAGGGGTAGTCTGAGAGCTGTGAAGTGATCTCTCACAGGTCAGGATTGTTTGACTGATTTGGGTGAAGCCTGTTCAGAGGGAAAATACCACAGGAAGCAGCTACCAAAGACCAGTGGGGTGCTGCCCCACTTGGGTTCAGGCTTGGATATAAGAGAATGGACCCCAGAGCACTCTTACAACTTCCCCCTGCACCACATTTTGCTGTTTTCTATTTGGACACTTTCTCTAAGGTGAAAACCAATTGCATGTTATTTTTATACTCCCCAAAGTAACATTATGGTGGTTCACAACCTTAGAAGTGGTGATGTTCGTCTAGTGGTGGTGGTGGTAGTGTTTCTAGAAATTTCTAAAATTTCAGAGGGCTGCATTTCTGTAGCCTTTTCTCCACCCTACCATATCTAGGGCTTTGTTCCCAGAATCAGGCTGGAACGCTTTTAAAACAAGCACTCCTGTGTGCTATTGTTTCCTTCTCCCTCCTTGGGACAGTTGAGGGCCACCAAGGCCTGTCCTCAGGGCTCTCCTTATGAAGGTGAGCAGATGTAAGAGCTGGGCAGGAGAGGCACATGAGACAGGCAATGCACTGTGGAGGCATTTGAGACACAGAATCATGACATGACAGGAAAACATATTCTGATGATCACTGCTTTGCATGGGGTCTGAACAAAGGAGAAAATGGTTTTGTTTTCAAGTTACCCTAAATAAATCTTGATCTCTGGGATGTAAAAATAAGTAATTTGGAAACTACCTTGATACTTTATGATATTTGTGAATATTGTGTTCAGAAGTCAAAATTAGTGCCTGCATAAAGCCTTATAAATATCTATTTAACTTCAGCCAAACACAAAGATTTTCAATTATTTGGTTTATCATGTTTCATTTTAAAGTTTTTTTTTTTTCCTTAGTGTGCAGCACACTCAGATTTCAAGGCATTTGCATGTGTGTTCTTGAAATGCTATCACAGGTCACCTAATAGAATTTTTTTGCACTGTCTAACCAAACAAAATCTAAAACAAGACATGAAGCAAATGAAGAAGGAGACTCTTATTTTTAATACTCTATTTTTTTTAAACTTATTATGCAGTTTAATGTACCTACCAAAAAGTACTCTGCATTAAACAATCTGGAATTAAGACATATAGATGTCATATATAAAAATTCCTCAGAGATATAGTTTTCTGTTCCAATTGAGAAATCCATCCAATACCAATGACCTTTCCATTTAGGAAATACTTAATGTGGTTAACTAGATATGATATACTTTGGGAATGCTTTTTATTGCATACATTTGAATTAAGAGATACACCTTGTAGGGAGAAAATGATGAAACAGCACTCTATTGAGGGTTAAAGATGAATGATGGCCTTTAAGACATTTGTTTTGGTTAAACACAAAGTAAGAGGCACTGTCATATTCAGGCCCACAGTGTTATTAAGGCATAAGAGATGAGGACTGAATTCAGCCTCACTTAAATCAATGGGAATTTCGCCTGCTATTGCTGCAGCTGAATTTGAATCATTATGGCTAAATGGGCTCTTTTTTAATCATAAAATGCTTTGAGTCATAACAATACGTATTAATCCTTCCCATTAATTCTCAGGGGCTTGTGTACCAGGCCACTGGAGATGGTGTAGTCCTTTTGGAAAACAAAGAAAAGCTGAGTGCATTTTCAGAATAGATTTTAAACATACTCAGATCTTGTATTTGTTTTATTTGTTATTATAAACAGTGAAAAGGTATATTGCAGCTATATCACAGAAGTTTTTGAGTTTTCTGAATTTTATATTTCTTCTGGGTTTTTTCCTATTTTTTATTTGCCTAAAGCTTTATGGGAATATTTGGAATATCACCTGTGGGAGAGCTGAAGCAAACAAATAATTTTTCTGAGTGTCTGCCTTCTCATCAGTCAAATTTTAGTGTAATTAGATCTCTTTTGGTAGCTACCCATATCAATAAACAGAGATGCCTGGAGTTGTGAATGGGATGAATCCGTTTGCATATAGTTAACTGCCTCAATGCATTAGCTTTTCTGCATTCGTTCTTGCCTCCCCTGCAATTCTGACATCTTTTTCCTACAGTATTAATATTAAATTTCCTTTGTAGTTCTACTCTCTTCCCTTGGCTATGCTTTGCTTCTCTTAAAACCTTTGCCCTTGACTTTGCTACCTGCCTTACTGGGGAGAAACACTCTGCTGGGACAGACTGTCAGTGATGTATGTAAAGCCCTAATTTATGCCTCCTTTTAAGATAAGCCCCAAATATGTGGATTGGCACTAGATACCAATTAAAAACCTAAAATAATACTCAATTCAGTGACTTGCTGTTAGTGACTCAGTTTGCTACTAAGAAATTCCTCCTTCCAAGCAATATTTCTGCTACCAAAATTGTACTGTCATCATACTGCTGTAAGATGCAAACTTCCCTTTGAGCACTCTTTATCTCAATAAAAACTTAAATTTTAAACATTATTGCTTATATTTATATATGGCCCTAGGAAGTAATGCACTAGTCTAAGAAAACCCCTTTTTCTTTTACTTGGTAGTGATGTATGGATTTTCTTAACTAACTAAAAATTAATAAAATTAAAAGTTCTAGTTACTTAAATGTAGTTGTATCATTCAATAACACAGACCTGATGTTTCTTGAACTTTGTTCATATAACACACTTATAGATTCACTTAGCAGATCTTGTTTACATCAACCAAAGTCTGATTAGACAGCTGTGTCCAGTATCCTGGGCTTCCTTTTTGTCTTTTGCCGGATTTTATTCTGAATGCTGAAACTGCTCCTAAGAAATCTCCTGAAATTATTTGCCTATTGGAATGCACTGTAAAATTTACTGGTTTTTCTCCTGGAGATCAGCTGAACGCCAGTTTTTATGTGTTAGAAGCTTTTACCTATTAAGATGACCTTGAGATTTATAAAGGATTCAGTTTTGATTCAATAATTTCTTACATTTTATATATTTTAGTGTCATTTAATGCTTAAATTTTACTGCTGTTCCGTACTCGTCATTCATCTGGAATTTTTCCAGGACTTGCAATGCAGAGCACTGTTTGTTCCCATCTGGCTGCTTCTACCTGAAGGTGGTCATGCACTAGGGACTGATTCTGAGAGCACAGGCACTTCTGTACTGTATTTTTGAACAGGAGCCAGACATTTCCCTGCTAAATTCTGAACTTGGAGTTGGCAGTTCCAGGATATGGGGTTTTTATAGTGATGATGACATGATCCAACAAATTAGCTGTCTGATACATACCAGACTTAAAATATTTAGGTTTAATGCAGTATGCTTGGATTTAAGCCTAAACTTTGTGCCCATTTCCAGAACTGGGATCTGCCCTCAAGATTTATCACCCACTACAGCTATGTTAAGCTTTCATCACTAAGTTTGTTTGAAAGAACACCCACATTTTTTGTCAACTCAACATAGTTTCTGCCTGTATAATAGTGATATATATGTTTTTCCAGCTTTATTTACCTTTCCCTGTGTCTTTAAGAAAATGTTAGCAGAGCAAAGCTTGCACTAAATCAGTCTATATCTTGCAGTATGTGAGCAGATGACATAGATGTCCAAGGATATGATGGGGATCAGCTCACACACTTTTCAGCTGAGCATATGTGTAAAAACAAAAACAAACCTTACTTTTTTTCTTAGAAAGCACCACGTATTTCAGGCAGTTAGGCAGTAACAGATGTTGGAGACTCAGTAGGAAGCTAGATGTATGCTGGGATGTCACTCAACTCCCCTTAACAAGCTGCTGTGTTGGAGAACCAGTCTCCATATAGGCTCTGCTTAGTGTCTCAGAAATAAGATGACACTAAAATAACCAGCTTCCCATGAATACCAAGTCTCTCTTTTAAAAAATGTACTGCTTGTGGGCTGTGAGGAGAGGAAAGGGTGTGTTCATGTGTGTGTGTGTGTGTGTGTGTGTATAAAACTTTGCCTGCAAAGGTATTGCGTGAGAGAAAGACTTTGTTGTAATTTCAGTAATTTTAATTTTGGATAGTGGCAGTATTATGTTTGTTATAGAAGTATTTCATTGAGAATTGTTATGAAATATGATCCCTCTGCACTTCTGATTGACATAGCTTCAGGTAACATGCTGTGCCATGTCAATAAAATCTACCTAGCATTAAATAACTGCATTTGAAGATGGATATTCTCCATATTTGAGAAGGCAGCACAAGCATATTCATTCACTCTAGGACTAGACAAGCACACACCACTGAGTTCTGGTGCAGAAATAAAGCAGCAATTACAACAAAGTACTGTACCAATTACAGAAACTGCAAATATAATATTAAACTGGGCTGGATGACATGGTATAAGCCAGGCCAAAGAAAAGAGGCAGCATGTGGCATGAACAAGTCTTATTGTCTATACAAAAGATGTTTTCATGGCTGGTATGGTAATGAGTAAGGTCATATCTGGCCACATCAAAGTACCCTGAAGAGTATAATTGACAGATATCTATCTAGCTTCAAGAGACCGAGAATGGTGACACTGGGGACTCAGAGACATCTGAGTACTGAGGGTCGTACAAGGACTTTGTCAGTTGAGAGAGATGCAGGACTCTGGAAATCCAAGCAAGGAATTTTATGATTTTCTTTCAGTGACTTCAATTGTTTGGACCTATCTCTGCCACTGGGGAGTCTGGGATAGGTGTTTTTGAACAGTTTAGCTTTGATTTGGCCGTGGTATTTTCTTGTTTTTCAAATAAACATCGATTTCTTGAAGACCCTTTTGGATCTTAAGGCTGTTTGGGGGAATATTTACTACAGTCTGGTCCTTGGGACAAGGGAAACAAACTTCTTACCTTAGGCAAAAGCTAGAAGAGAGCGCTGACGGTACCTGACCTGGGGCGCTTTGTCACAGGTGCTGAAGGTGTCACCAAAAGGCTGACTGAAGTCAGTGACAAGCAAGAGGATGGCTGGGGAACCACAGGGGATGACAAGATTAGGGATCTTGTGGTTAACAGTCACAGAACTCTTCCCTTAGTAATCACAAAGGCATCAGCAGTCCTGGTGTGGGACGATGAGGAAAGACACTAAGATCTCAATGGGATGAGAGAGATGCTTTTTTCTTCAAACCAATATAATCCCTGATGCAGCCGGATAACTTGCAGAGCACAAATGATTTGTCCTTTCTGTACCCCCTCCCCCCTCCTCCACTTGCCAGTATTTTAAGATATTTCCAAAAGTAATGGGGAGTGGGTGTTGGAGAGTTGTATTTGCTTTATAGCCAGCTTTACATATAACAAATGAGCATTCCATTTCTCCTGGGAAATAAGTAAATTGTATTGAAATTGAAACAGTGGCAGAAAAGGAGTAAGTGGTTTGACTTGAACCACAGAGGGAGATTACAAGAGAACAGAGATTAAAATGCAGAAACCCTTACATCATGCCAGAGCTTTGTGTGCTGCACCTCCCTCTCTCACTGCCTGGAATTGATGCTTCTTTCTTCTGGGGCAAACCAAGCCACTACTGGAAAAATGGAGCCTGTGAGCAAATCACAAAACATTGCTGTAACATATGTTGAACCCAGGCATTTGGGGTTGGATTTGTTGTTTGTTTGTTTCTTCTGAGTTTTTATTGGGGGTTTTGTGGGTTTTTTGGGGCGGGTTTTTTGTTGTTGTTGTTACTGAGGGTTTTTGTTTGGTTCTTTGGTTGGGTTTTTTAGTTTGTTTGTTTTGTTTTGCTTGGTCTGTTTTATTTAAAATATTTATCATTTAACTTTATTAAATATTCTTCACTCTATGAATATTTTCCCAGAACTATGTCTGACTTTGCTATATACAAAAAAATCCCTACCCAGTCTCCTTTTACTCACTACTATTCTCCAGATGAATTGTAAATGATACACTGGCTGAGTAACAAACTGATATGGAATGAATTGGTCACACAATTATTGTGCACTTATTCAGAAAATGTTTGTTCTAATTTATTATTGATTGAAATCCAGTGAATTATTTTTCACTAGCTAATACTTTATTGTGCTCTATCAAGCTGTAGAATGTTCCACACAATCACATTGATTAAAAAAATAAAAAGGATGTCAAAAGATTCCTGAACAAAATATTTCCATTAGATATGAGTAGGGTATTTAGCTAATTTCTAGATAGCAGGTTTTATGGATGTCAGAAGATAACTATGTTTCTTAAATGTGGATGTCTTGAAAAGCTCTAACTGAAACACTTTATGTCTTGTGAGGTGCTTTGTTTATGCAAACAAAAGCCAGAAAAAATATGGTTAAATGTATAGATTTTTGTTATTTTTGGATAGTAATATACATTTATTGTTATCAAACAAAACCTATAGTCAAAACTTTAAAAAATGAAATTAATTCTGTTCAGTTTTAATTTTTTTAGCTGCAACATCTTTTCCAGTTTTTTTTATATTTGACAAACTCACTGAATAATTAAGGATTTGAGTAAATGAGATAGATAGGTTTAATCTAGAATTAAAATTTTAAAAACAGTAAAAAATTACTAAAACTGACTACCTTCATGCATAAGCTTTGTAGACTTGTAGACTCCCTGCAATGCCTTTTTCATTCAGATCTAAGTGCTCAACATTATTCTCAAAATGGCATTACTTTAAAATATAATGATATTGTGTGATAATGACTGCTACCAGTGCAAATTACAGAACTCCAAAAAGTAAATGTAATCATCATGTTAGTTTTTGCTTTTTGAAGCCATTGAATGTCCCATTCATTCTTTTATTCTGAGCAAGTGTAAATAAAGTTCTTTATTTGCTTTCCCTGCAGCATTCAGAATTTTCTGCCAGTTTAATCTGTTCCCATCCACTAAGAGTCAGTTTCTTGCATGTCTTTTCACAGTCTTTACATCCCTTTTTCATTGTGAAGCTGAATATCTCCCTGTTTGTCCCCAGTTCCTGCGCTGCAATGTTCTTTGCCTAGGAATGGTTGAGACTAAAAAAAATACTCCCCCTGAGGATGTAAACTGATTTATTAAAAGAGATAGGAGCAACAACTAACACTGAAAAGGTGTAAAACACATATTATTACTATTAATATTACTATTATTTTACCAATTTTACTGTTATTTCCTATCTTTGCACTTATGAATACCTTGAGGTTTTTAGATAATGCTTCAGGCTTTATCTAATGTGCTTACAACTAATTTACACCATGGGAAAGTATACATTGTCATCCATGATCTTTGGGATTTTCAGAAAAATATCCCAAATGGGCCCATCTTTGCAGATACAGGTAACATGAACCAGCAGTTAAACCACAAACGGTGAAACCCCCTGTAAATAAATAAGCCTAACTATTAAATGATGTGAAAAATGGAAAAAAATGGGTCAACTGAGTGAGTTATTCAGTAGCCACAGGGAGGGCCTCTGACTCCCAGCAGCATCAAGCATTGAACTGGAAGGCCATACACCTTCTTGTGTTTCTGGCAGTTTAGAAATAGGTCTTGAGGACCAGCTCAGGCGATTCTCATGCTCCTTCCCATGTCTGCTGAAGAACACCATTCATTTTCTATACCTCCTTGCACCCTTGGTGCACAGGAGCCTTGTTGATCAGCATGAAAATTGAATCTGACAGTTTTATTGCCAAAGGGTCACCCATATTTTTAATATACTATTTGACCACAGATACTCCTAAAAATTCAAGTGAAAGTTCCTCTTGCTACCTTAGAAGTCCTTGTGCTTGATTTCTATTTTTTTTCCTTTTTCTAATAAAATGGAAACAGGGATGTAGCAATCACAGGATTGTGATTAATCCAAAAGAACTGAATAGTATTTCAGTAACACTTGAGGTAATTTAACACCTTTCCAAAACTGTTTTGTGAGGAGTGGGTTTATTTGGGAAGAGCATGATAGAGAGCAACTCTTTTGCAAAAAGCTACACATTAGAAACATACAGAGGTTTTCACACCTTGCAGAGGAAAGTTAGAAACCAGTTGGTATCCAGAATGAAGATGAGCTGCTCTTTTTTTCTTTCATCTTTTTATGCAGATGATAATTCCCTGCCACTTCCTGCAAGGGACAAAGGTTTGAATAGCTATACCGTCATCTTTTTCCACCCCTGGTTTTATTCTGAGTCTTAACTTTAAAGACAGAGGCTGGTTTATTCTGTAGAAATAAGTGGGAATGTTAGAAAAGGCTAAATATCATCATAAACCAAAACATTATGATACCAGAAACCCTAAGGAACAACACTAATGCTTTTAAATGAAGGTTTTATTTGTCTCTGAGCTGCAAAAGGAAGTCACTAATGAGATGTCATTTACATTCTAACACCTGTTAAATGGCACTTTTCTCTTTCCCCAAAGAGAGAGATGTTTATGAATGTTTGCAGTTTTCTGAGTGTATCTACAAGAATTATATTTTCATAATAAATGCTGTATATTTTTCCTGTATATACCTTGGTTACAGTGGAACAGTACAGGAAAATATCAGGAGCTTTTTTGTTGTTTTATTAGATTTATATGTCATTTTTATATAAATCTAACAGGGAATGTCTAGCTTACAAAGAAATTTCATTAATCAGGATTTAACACAATTGCGTATTTAGGATGTGATTTGCAGCAGTTACAGTGCAAGAACTGCATGTAATTATACCTCCATTTAAATGAAAATTAAAAGCTTGTGTTGTAGCAGGGTACATGTGTTGAATATATTGCTTTACAGAATAAGCCCTTCAAAGGAGAATACCTGAAAATGAAGTTTCAGTTGGTTCTGTCAGGGAACTGCTGCATGCTGTGACTTTTAAAATTGGGACTTGCATTAAAACTGACCAGAGGGAAAGATGGGAAATTACGGGAAAGCAAATGATCTATAACAATACAAGTTGATATGCTTCTGTTAGATAAGCATAATGCAAGTTTCTTTCAATCATTTCTAAAGTAGTTTGGTGTATAAATTAACTCATTCAGTTAATAAAAAAAGGCGAAATCCACAGAGGCTTGTGCTGGAAATAAGTTCTGCAGAGGAATTTGAAGAAGGAATTAAATTAGTATTAGAATTAGAACTAGATCAGAATTAAGGAAGCAAATTTTAGGGAACCAACAACTTTAGCAGGTGCTCCTGTGGACTGTGTCTCACACCTATTAAATACGGGATTCACTTGGGGGTTTTTGCTTCCCAATTCCCATCCCAATGCCTGCAGTTGGCACATCTGCTGCTTGTCCTCCAGACAGATCTCCTCGGGTACAAGGTGCAGCTGCATGGTACGCTGGAGATCTTGTGCAGGGGAAAGGCGAGGCGCGATGGCTCTGAGCACACCCTCGGCATCAGGTTCTCTCTCAGAATCACAGAATGTGCTGAGTTGGAAAGGATCCACAAGGATCATCAAGTCCAACTCTTCAGTGAATGGCCCATACAGGGATTGAACCCACAAAATAGGCCTAAAACAGTGTTGTTTCATCAATTTGTTTTCCTGTTCAGCTCAGCGGCAGTATGACCCTGGCACACAACACAGGGTGACAGAAGAGGATAACACAACTGAAATGGCTAGTGCTATCATAGTGGTCCCACCTTGGAGGGATGTAATGCCATTCTGGAAGCTGATGCTAGAACCAACAGGAAACTTGGAAATAATATTTGAATCTCTAAATCTCAATTAGGTGCTTTACCCATGAGGTGTCGTTATGATCCAATTAGTGAGAGATGCCTCTGCCCAAATTAAGGTGCAAACAAGACCAGATGCCAATAGTACAGATTTTATTTAACAGTAGTTGTGAGGTAGAGAGAGAGAAATAGAGAGGGGAGAGAGAAGGGGAGTGAGAGAAAAAGAGAGAGAGAAAAGAAGATATCCACCACCTGTGGATCCAGCAGCATCCCACTGGTCCTTCCTCACCCTGGGCTTCTTGGTGGTGAGGGTCCTGGCCTCATTCTTCTGGGGGTACCAGTGTTATACAGTCCAGGTTCTGGGTGACCACAGGGTGGTCGCAGATGCCGTTCCCATAACTTGTGGTGATACGTGTATGAGCAGTTGCTTCCTTTCCCACAGTTTGCCACAGTGGGAATTTTTGTCTGGATATGTTAACCAGGATGTGCTAATCAGATCTCGCCTCCACCAGGCCTGGGATTAGCACCTTCCTGTCATAATTTCTCCCTTCTGTGCTTATCTCAAGTTCCCTCTGTGGTGGCTTATCTTATGGCAAGTTCCTTCTGTGGCCTTGGCAGGGTTTGAGACAGGCAACTGTGCCTTTAAGTCCTTACAGGTGTAAAAAGAGAAGACAGCACTGATATCTGTACTGAACCATCAAAAACTGTGCTCTTCAACCAGAGAAATATGTGATTCAGCACAGACCCTCTGGGGGAAAGCCAGGGTAGAAGCTACCAGTGGAACTGAACTGACAGAATATAATGAGCAAACCATGTGTTGAGGACGAATTAAACCCTAAGTTTTCTAAAACAGTTCCTTAAATTACAGGCTTAGGCACTTAATCTTTTCAGTTGCATAGTGCTGAAATTTTAAATGTTGATGGTTCTGCAATGCTGTAAACATTATTTGCATCAGTAGGTCCCAAGCACTGGTTTGAGTTTTTCATGAACGGTTTAGTATCCATATGTCTATCACAGACGTTTCTTGGGATTCAGCATTCCTTGAGAAAGACCCACATAAGTTGACAATGTCTCTTTCAACATGCTAGATGTGTGACAAAAGAAAGCAGTGTTTGTAAGTTGAAGTCAAAGTAATGACAAGCCTTTGAATGAAGGTAAGAACAAGTCCTTGTGGGCTAAGTCTACTTAAGCTGCCTTTTGGATTTAACCTGAATGGATCAGATTTTTTTTTGAAAAGAAGAGTGGCTGAGCCCTGTTTGAAAGCCAAAGAACATAAGCTTTACAGCCCAAGTGCTCTGTAACTTCAGGAAGGGAAGAAATGTTTTCATGTATGGCTTGATCTTTCTGAGAAATTATCCAAAGTTTTAGCTCATGATCCATCTTCCCTCCTATATTTCCCAGTTCTAACATTATTGCCTCTCTCCCCCTTAAACTACAGCCCATTTTCTGTAATTCATGTTAGTCTCGGATGTTCTGCTCAAAGAGCAGAGAGATGGTTTTGTTTTAAATTTAAAGCAGCTTTAAATTTTCTTATATGTTAAAGAGACTGGCCTCTTCTCGCTTACCTTATGTCTGTAAACATTATTTTTAAAAGTTTGCAGTCTGGAGAACATGGGCTTAATCAGATTGTTCTGTAATTATTCACCAGCTTTATTCACCCTGGATGATATATACCTTGCATGGTGCTAAAAGAAATAAGTATATTCATTTCCTATCCAGTTCCCACCTTGCATTATAAAAGCCAAATATCCATTCTGTAAATAGAGATGAATCAGCAATCCATATAATATCTATTCATCATACATATTTCACAAGGAGGATATTGTGGTGGCTGGAAAGTTCTTACAAAAATAATATGGAAATCCGGAACTTGATGTGGAGTGTCAGAGAGCTTCTTACTATTATTTACCTTATCAGCTTTTGCTTTCTGAAATCAATGGAAGGGCATCAAGTTCAGCTAATCCATATTTCTGAGTATGAAATTGAATTTATAGTCTGTAGTATGTTGACTACCGCTCGCATTTAAGGCATAATTGATTTTTATTGAAAAGCCAGCAGGCACATCAAAAATTTCCACAAACCACAAGGATGTTAAATTTTACCCTGTTTAGATAATAGTGTTGCTTTATTTATCCTTTAAAATGAAGCTTTTATATTTATATCAGAAAATGTTGTGGAAGTGTGACTGATGCCTCGTGAAACCATCAGTCCATAGTTCTGTTGAACTCTAAAGTACAGAAATAAGCAACTTTGCTGCTCCTAAGGTAAATGTCTATGGTTGGTTTGTTTTAAGAGTAAAAGAAATAATAAATCTCCTCAAAGCAACCATTTCATGTCATGTAGCAAAGTTATTTTTCTTCATTCCAATAAATAGCTTGCGTAATTACATTTTACTCTTTTCTCTTCTTCTATATTTTCTTTTTTCTTTCTTGTTTTTTTCCTCTTCCTCTTCCTCTTCCTCTTCCTCTTCCTCTTCCTCTTCCTCTTCCTCTTCCTCTTCCTCTTCCTCCTCTTCCTTTTCCATCTCCTTCTCCTTCTCCTTCTCCTTCTCCTTCTCCTTCTCCTTCTCCTTCTCCTTCTCCTTCTCCTTCTCCTTTTTCCATTATGGTCACTGTTTGCTGCTTTCTCATTCTTTTAAACATAGAAATGTGCTTTTCTATATTCTTTTAACTGGTCATAGACAGCAAACTAACTAATCCATGCTAAAATGCATTTACTTAATTTCCTTCAGGTACAAAGGTGTTCTTAATCCTAGACTAGATTTTAGAATGAACAAATGCTTCATGACCATTTTTTTTTCCAACCAATTAACCAATGAAATAGATTTTCCTTTCATTCTCTTTCTTGGGCTATCTGGGCTATGTGTGCATGTCCCTCCACATTACCTACTGCATTGCCTCAGTGCATATGTGTTTTTCACAAGAATTCTTTGAACCAGAGGAAAAAAACTCAGGATTCCTCTACATACGAGAGACATTATGGCAAGTAATATAGCTGGGAACTTTGAAAAGCCAGGCAATGAGACATACTTCTGTGACTCAAGAGCATTCCAAAATGTATCAAAAGTACATAAATAAAGAACTTGAAGAGATTATACACCTGTTACTCAGTGTAAAAGTATCAAGAAAAAAGGACCTACCTTTTGCAAAGGCCGGTATTTTCAAATATGTGTGCAACATGTGCAGGCACAAATCCATTTAATAAATAGCAAGATTTGTGCCTGCTCCTCTCTTCTATCATTTTCAAACTTCACCACAGACTGTATACAGATATTCATACTTGCTTCTATGTTTCTCCTTGTTGTCCATAGCATTTCTTACATATTTGTGTCTTCTCTATTATGGAACTCTTATTGGAAGCATCTGTTTCTTTCTGAAATAAAAATGTAGCACGGGCCAGGTAACACCAGTTTTGGTTCTGAAAGCATCGTATTTTTCCTTACTGTTTACTTTTCTATTCATTCTTGCATGTGAACACTGGCAACCCACTATTGTTTTAACATTGATCACTTTAAGGACAACCACACCCATTGTTATTTCTGCTGTAATGGTGTTTTAAGAGCACTGTTTAAGGACTGAGATACAGATACAACAGAAGTCATACACAGAACAGAAAGACTGCAACGTGCTTAAAATTGAGAGCAAAGGGTGAGGAAAGACAGGAGGAGACCAGACAGAAGCTCAGAGGAAGAAATGGAAATGGAGGGTTTAGGCACTTTTGCTTGTGATGCTAAAGGTTGCTTTTCAGGATGCTTTCTAAGGGTACTTTTGGGTGAATATTTGTATGAAAACTGTTAAAGGAATGTAGGCTATTGAATTTAAACTCCAGTTCATTGGCTTAGATAATTTTTGCCTAATTTTAAACTTCCAAATAAAAGGGGAATTATCTTTTTCAAAGAGAGGTGATTCTTTTCTAAGGTATTGATCATGTCTCATAATTAATGTTCATTATTGTGTCATTTTTTTCTTTACAGCTCTCCTAAAAGATATAGTTTCTAGTGGCCTAAATGCATAAGCAAGATTGCATTTATTTGATTAAGAAAAGACAAAATCTTCATGGTCGCTATAAGTTTTGACTAAACTTTAGAAATCTAGTAATTTAAAATTTTTGTCTTAAATAAAAAGGCAGCAAAAGCAGTTTATCACATGTGTAGTATCAGGTCTGTGAGGGATGGAAGAAGGGTTTGTCTGCCTATCTCTAATGTTACATCCTCTATATCTAAGAGTCTCATCTTTCAATTTCGCATATATATTTAGGAAAAGTATGCAAATTTACATGAAAATTCCCTGGAGTATTGCATGGACAAATCTTGCCCATTTAATGGACTCATAATGTCTATTCTCATATGAAAGATATAAAGGATATTGTTCACAAGTACTGAAAAGGGAACAATTCCATTAGAAATACATGTAGTACACTGAAACTAAGCAGGGACTGCATTCATGTATGAACACAATGTAAATTTATCATTGTAACAATTTTGTATAAAAGGGAGTTTCTATTTGCATTCACATTCTCTGCAGAGGTATGAAAATTACTTATACAGTGAATTTGGGCCCACAATTAGAGGAAATTTCTTGGGTTTAAAGAATTTTCTGGTTTTTAAGAATTAGATAACTTGATAACATTTTATCACATTGGTGAAGATGGGAGTATATGAGGGTGTGGGAGAAAGAAAGATAAAGGAGATTTAATGCTGAAACAAATGAGCCTTTCCTTCATCACATCTTTCCCTTATTTATCATCTCCCCTTAGAACTTTTAATCATTAAAAGGATCATTCTTAAATGTTACCCTGCTCTCCTCAGTTGATTTTCCTGCTACTTGTAAAAATAATGCCTCGGTTATTTTACTTTCTGGTTAGGAGCACATAGGATTTGGTATGGATAATTAGGTGTATTTATCAATTAGAATAATTCAGATCTTAATTTATCATGAAGGGAAGGCTGAACTGAAATATTAAATCAGATTGCTGAAAAACACGATAATTAGAAATTTCAGGTTTTTTAGCTTGTTTCTACTGCCCCATAGTACTGTCACCCTTAAAAAAACCCCAGTACAAACAAACCTCCCCGATTTATTATTTTTCAGTGGTAAAATGTTAGGACTGAACAGATCTTTCTGCACCACTTAGGATATGCTGTTTACTCTTGGGCATACACTTTGCCAGACAGACTTTTTTCCTTTCCCCCAAACAACAGAAGGTACAAACTTCACATAGGCTTTCAGCTATAAAGGAGGGTCTTTCTGTACAAATAATTGAATTCTGAATATTGTGTCAGACATCATTTTCTTCAGACCCATTTCAGCAATACTTGCAGTTTGATCTGTGCAAGAACAGCTGAGTAGCCATTCAGAGACCTGAATGTGCTTAACAGAGGAAGTAAAAGGAGCAAGACTCTAAAACTGCTAACAAATTACTATGAGTAAAAGCAAAATTTTTATTTGATGTAGCACCAAATTGAATGGTTAAGTAACATACTTTTGTGGTCCTCCAAAGTTCCTAAGTTGTCTTAAATATTCTTGACTAACACAGAATTACAAAGGAACCCCGGCATTGCATCAGAGCTCAGTGACCATCTCTGCAGCCTCAACACCTTCAATGGGAGTCAAATAAGACCAAGACCCACACTGGCTTTTCAAGCTAAAAATCCTGAACATAAAAAGAACAGTTTGGGAGTTTTTTTGTCTTCTATTGTGATTTTATTTTCTCAGCTAGCTTTAACCAATATTGCCTCTCATTCAGATTCTACCAAATGTTTATGTTCTGCCTCTTCTATTCTTCAAGGTTGAAAAAGATTCTACTTTCTCTGGGACCTACAGAGGAAAATGTATGATAATGTAGAATAGAAGCAACACATCTGAGAGGAAGAGGCTAAGTTACATGTTGTTTACATTGTTTAGAGATTCCTGTAGATTTGGAGTATGTCCTTTGCTGTGCACAATCTTTCTAGAGCCAGGATGCCTTGTACTGGGTTGCAGTCTTATAGATTTACTTCTTCATAGCCAAGAGGAGACCTGTGCAAAAAATTGAATGTGAAAAAACCAGATTTTTCAAGTTAAAAACGTTTCCCATCAGATCAAACATCAATACAGCCACTAAAATGCACCTCTTAATTCATAAGGAATTAAAAAAAAAAATATAAGGAAATTATGATGCAAGCAGCAAAAGTAAAATTTGAATGCTGGATAACATTTTAATTCTTCTCCCCATTTTAACTGCTTTGCTTAAGACTTAAGATCATGAAAGTACAATACTAAAAAGGTCCTTCAATAAATAGAAACAAATGAGCTTTTCCCTACCACGGAATTACTTAAAATCAGTCCTTCTTGTGAAGCTAATCCCCTGACAGATAAGACTGTGAATTCCCCCCCTCCCCTTCCTACACGCTCACAGATGGGTTGCAACAGAAAGATGACAAATGAGTTGTGTTTGGCTGGATTAATGGGTATTATCATGTTAATGGATGTTTATGGTGCAGTTTGGGAGGTTCATGTGGTTTTCAAAAAGTGTTGGTGTTCTGGGTAGCTGCAGCCTGTGCATGTGTGAGTGTGTGTATGCATTATTAGCCACCTTTTTATGCATATTGTACATTTTTGGTCTCCTTAATGAGTCACAGCTAAACTGAGTGTGGAAGTGTTGGCCTTATGCTCAGATCTTTCACCACGCCATCAAGCGTGACATGCAAAATACAGGTGTCTGAGACTTGTCTTTCCACAGTCCCTGTGAAATTATGTGCCTCATAATCCCGGGTCTACTTTGTTGCAATCAGTTTTCAAATCTGACATATTGATCAGGAGTTTAGCCTGAGTAACTACTGCACATCTATCAACTCCAGCTCTGAATGTCAGGTCAAATTTGTTGGCAAGGTGGTCTTACAGCCAGCCAGGGCAATTCCTGCCACCCACATGAACTGATGCTCAGGGCCTCATTTGGCAAGGACAGTATGTATTGCAGCCACAGGGCATGGGAATAAGGTGCCAAGTGGGGAAGACCCTCAGGAAAATGTCTAACCAAAGACCACGATGTGGGAAAATCTGCTGTTTAAGCAAAAATATAAAGTCACTCAGAAAAAAACATGCTTTCTGGATTTTAAAAATCTGGATTTTAGAAATTGGGTGTAGTATGTTGTGGTTGTGGGGTTTTTGGTTTTTGTGAGCTTGTGGGGTTTTTTTGGGGTTTTTTTTTTCTGTTGAAAGTTTCTTATTCTGTGAAAAGATGAACCTTTAAACATTCTTGTTTGCTCTCATTTTTTTTTGCCCACAAGGCTTGTTTTCCTTTTACTTTCGGGATATAGGCTTTAACTTGAACTGATAGGCTTCTCTCATATGAAACACATCTATATATATGTATATATAAAGGAATACATATTTCATACACTTGTGTGTAAACTTCTGCTTAAAACCCTAAATGCTCGTTTGAATGCTAAAATGCATCATTTGCGTGCACTATTGATGGAGTTGTTCACATAGACATACAGTTGTGTTAACACTCAATTTTTCTCTGAAAAGAACAGGTATTTAAAATCTGGAATTGCCATGGAATACCCTACAAAAAATAGTAGAACCTCCATCAATTAATACATTTATTGACTTAGACTGTATAAAAAAATGATAAAGCTCTGAGGTGCAATAAGAATGCAGGAAATATACTGGTTCATCTAATTCATAATATTTCTGAGGTTTTTTCCTAAATTTTGGGAAGTCAGATTTTCCTTTCAGAATACTATAATTTTGGGATGAACACAGTGAAAATGATCTTCTGAAATCAGTACCAGGGGGGATTTTAATGTACTGAAATAATGCATGCCATTTATTTGGTATTCCTCCACCATCCAGTATAAAATAATTCCTTCATGTCTTTTCTTTCCTTAAAAATTCACCAAGCGTATGTGGACCTCACAGATGCAGCTTTAATTGAAAGTAATGTCAAAAACAGTGTTTTGATCTGTTTCCTTTCTTTTGACATTTTCTGGTTTTGGAATGTGTTGAGTCTGTACGACCATTCTCTGTTCAGAAATTCATCTGGAAATTTACATATTTTAAAGGCTTCTTGCTCTATAATACAGCTGAGCATAATAGTGCAAGCTACACAGAAATTGAGGTGTGAAAGAGAAATTTCCCAATTTCAGTCCTTAACTGAAATATAAAAACAATTCTTCACCATCTGGGATTTACTGTGCAAGGCTTTATTCTGGGTAGGCTTGCTAGCGGGATAAAGTTCATATGATCCAGCAATGGGTAGTCTATAGATGGCTTTAAAAAATAATAACAGAGAAAAAAAAAATTGTACCTTCATTAATTTACAGCACCACCATTGAAATGCACAGAAATTTTCATACCTTCAGAAACATACTGGAATACATTACAACCGAGTAAACCTCTAAATTTTTGAAATCCAATAAATTACATATTATTCTACAGGATGATAAAGTCTGTCTCTGACCAAGTAATGTTCCTGATATGGAAAGGTGTAAGTACCACAGGAAATATTACACATCAAGGATGCTCAGCATTTTACTGGATTATGCCCTAAGAGAAAGAAAGACAAAAGAAAAATAAAGTAAGATAGACATTCATAAAGCTTGTCCTTTTTTTGTTTACTCCCCACCTGAACAAATAGAATCAAGAAAGGTCTTAGTCTCCAAAAAAGGTTAACTGTACATAATTTTTCTTCAAATTAATTATGAAACCACCTACTGTTAAAAATAAATTGAATCTAAAGTCAGTGTACATGTACTCTGTCATTTAAAAGTAGGACTAATTCTGACAGTTCAGTACCAGATGTTGTGGCTGGGAGCACCTTTCAGACTGTACTGGACTATATATTCTGCAATAAAACTGCAACAACAGCAGGTATGTACAGCCACCAGATTATGATGATGTTGTCCACTTTTATTACCCAAATTCATCCCTTGCTAGATACAGAACTACAAAGGATGGGAAGGGGACAGCCTTACTAGCAACTAAAATCTCAAAATAATCAAAACTGTGAAATAAAGCACTTCTAACAACAGCTACTTTGTGCAGTCCACCTATAAGGGATTACATAAACAATTTGAAATCTCTGCCTTCAGGAGGAATAGAACCCATATATAAGACTCCATAAAAACAACTTTAGTTAGAAGTGCTAAGCATTAAAAAAAAAAAAAAAAAAAAGCAGTAGCATAAGCCTGTGTACACAAGTATCAGTTTTCTATGTGCATGTGCTCTGGTAAATACAGGCACAGGGCTCAGTTCCTCCTGCCTCTGAGTTCAGATGACAAAGGACATGTCCGCAACGCCTTGTGCTCAGATCCAAACTCTCAACGCCCAGACACTGTAGGTGCAAGATTAATCCATAATGAGGGTGACAGGTTGGGGATCAGGAGTCCAAGGATATAACTTGCTCTCTGGCCCAGCAGCCTAAACCACAATACAGAAAGAGCCTTGATCTCTCTGATCCTGCTTCTCACTTTGAACATACTGACAGCTATGCTTCCTTACTTCATTGGGCAGGGGTGTTGGGAAAAAGCTATTTCTTACCATTTGTCAGCCTACTTTGGGCTGACCATGAATATTTGAAAATCTGGTTGAAATAAGTAATTATTCAGATCAAAGAGCTCTAGGAGGCAGTGAGAAATATTAATGTTGTGATAGTTAATTAGATGCTTTTCAAAATTGCAACTTTCAATTTTGTATTTTGCAGTAGTATTTTCACTACTATTAAATTTATGAGTTTAAGCATGCAAAGAAAAAAAAAACTTTTTTTGAGGTAAGTATTCTGTTTAATATGCATTTTTTCCATCTCTTTTTGTGGGGGGCAGGGAAGGAAATAAACCTCCTTTGGTCCAAGTTAAATAATTTCCCCATTCTCTAAATTGAAAATATCCATATTATTCAGGGTATATACACTGCACAGTGCAAGGGAATCTCTCAATGAGATGGTGAGTACCAGATAAGATATTTTAAAAAGCACTATAGCACCTTTTGGCTCTTTCTTTGAGACAGCTGCAACATCCGAGTAGAGAGATTGGCTTTGTTTCTTGGGTGGAAAAGTTAAACCACTTCAGTACACAGCATTTGTGTGACTTTACTTACTTTCTTTTTTAAAAAATACTCTTAGAAACACAGTATTTTACTCCCTGAGAAGTGTGTAAGTGCCTCAGCTCTGTCCAGTGACTCTTTTCTGGGTGTTGTCACGATCTTGCTCCTTCTACAGCACTAAGCTGTGACACCTTCTGTGTGCCTTTGAACAAAATCTCCTCTGGTTTGAACCATTCTGCTGTGCACCCTATCCCACCACTGGTGTGCTACAAGGAGCACTGCAAAGGCTGGAATTCAGCGTGACCTGCACGAGAGATAAAGGACCCCAGAGGTTGGAATGGGTCTGGACTCCATGTGGGTTCTAGGTTGCAGTGGGGCTCTGCAGAAGGACGGGGTCTTGGCACTTGTCCCATGCATCAACGTTGTGCCAGGTGTGAAGCTGTGCTCCTAGGGACCGGGGCTGCTTGTAATAAAGTTGTTTACTTTATTTGCAAAGCAGCGTATTTCAGACCAGCAAGCGCTAGCACTGAGTGGCGTTGTGCACATGTACTGATAAACACGTTGCATTCTTGCAATGCCTCTTTAGGAATGGTTTTCATGTGTAATCAGATGAGGCATATGTCAGAAAGATGACAATGGAATCCTGTGATGTCTTATATATGTTTTTAATAAAAAAGCAGAGGGTTTAATTTTGTTGCTGTTATGAGTCTCAGAGTGTGAGGTATTCTGTTTTTCCTGATAAATAGGCCATTCAGAGTCTCTGTTTTACACAAGCTGCCATGATTTTGAATGCAGCCACCCTACCCTTTGGCTTTGCAAGTGGCTCATCTTCCTACAGGTGGAGTTTGGCATCCTGAGTCTTAGGAACCCTTCTGCTCCATGTAGTACCACGTGTGTGTGCGTGTGCCTGCATGCACACCTGGGTGTGTAAGGGAGAAGCACAGAGCAATGAAGGCAAAGACACTACTGTCATCTGTGGGGTGAGCAAACCAACCAGGCTTTAGGGAAAGCACAGATTCCATCAACACACGTACGCTCTCCACCCCCTCCATTTTTCCAGACAAGTGTTATTTTTCAATATTTTATTGTGCTAGCCATAGGAGAAATCTTGTAATAAAATCATATCGCAGTTTCATCCAAGGCGAGTTTGGATGTTATCACAGTGATATACTTTGTCATAGATTTATTGTTAAGTTGTCGCATAATGTAGTTGAATAGAGTTATAACAATTGTACTCTAACAAAGTTTTAATATAAGATTGTGAAATTTTAGCATGAAGTAGATTTCCTCAATGACAGACCATTATTACCCTCAAACTTTCAATGACAAATCGTATGACTGAATGCAAAAAATGCAATTTAACAGCATTTGTTATTATCTGTACAGCTTTATTGTTGTCTTTTTATTATATTCATAATCTGAAAATAATGTAAAACAGATATATGTCTGAACATGTAATGACCAATGGCATATTGTATCTTGTTTAGTAGGTGGTTGTCCTCTTGTCTTATTTGGGAATATATAGTTTAACAAGATCCTTACCATCATTTTCTTAACAGGGATAATAAACAGAACAATTCTGCATAAAAGCTCATATCAGCTTCTTTCATGCCTTTTCTTTCAGAAGGCTGCCTAAGGGTTTAAGCAATTTAGTTGTCTGACCCGCATGCTTTCTCTGCAGTCTGCAGTTCTTTTGTTTAACATTAGTATGTGGGCAAACAGCATTCAGAGCTGTGCAGAGCTTATCAGCCTGTGCTCAGTTGACCAGAACCCCATTCTGTGTATCTAAGAGGGGCCACGTTTAATGCTTCACAGTAGGAGCATCTGCAGTTTCCAAAAATGACTTGTTTATCAGATAAACTCTGTCCTTGCACTGACACATAGTGGCTCTTCAATATCACACTCTCCTGTATAAGAACTGAGCAAAACAGGGTATGCACAATGAATAACAAGTGAAATTTATGCACATGGTATGGTGACACAGGTATCCTGTAATACCGGGCAGTTTCTTTGCATCAGCTCAGTAATTGCAGAGAGAAACTTCCTCATTACATTCCAAAAACACTTTACTTACTCATTCTCAATATATTTCGAGCACATGTTCTGAAGTCAGCAAATGTTAATTAATTTGCTTATTTTGCTTGGAATTTAATTAGAAGTAGCATGAAGGGTCTGTCTTCTATGGCACAGGCAGAGAGACTCAGAGCTAAGCTGAGGTTTGTGATGTGCCCATAAGTGTGGCAGCCTCTGATGGTCCAGTTGGGACCCTCACTTTTGAGTTTGCTGTGTTACCAAATTATGCCTTCACAGCCCTCTCTCTCCTCTCTCTACATGCTCCCTCCACTACACTGATTTTTTTTTTCAGGAGATCAATTAGACCCCTGGGCACTTAAATCATAAATATATTCTTTTAAGAATCATGAATTTTGTGTTTATAATAAAGGCCTCACTAAATATTTTAGATACCATAGAGGCCAGCCTTTTGTTTAGAAATAAAAGGTTTATTGAAACACCATCATTTAAGACAAGGTATAAACAGCAGCTTAGAGTTCATATTTGAGGCTCAAGATCCAGTGAAAGTGAAATGCTGTGAGCTCCTTTCAGAGAAGTGCAGCTGGTCTCTCAAATTCTCCATCCAAATAAACAAAGGAAATCTTGTAAGATAAGTTGGCTTTGCAAGATTTCTGGACTTCTCTGGAGCCTTTCCTAAACTTGTTGGTGTTATTTGACCAGTCAGAGAAAGGGTCGGTAGATGGAGTAAGAACAAGAGATTTGGATCCAATCCATCTCCCTGCAATTCAGGCAAGCCTGTATTCTAGAATGATACCCTTGACTAATTATAATGATTTTATTATGTGAAATTGATATTACACTGCAAATGGCAATAGCCCAGAAGGAGCCTGATAAAATTAACACCCTTGTCTGTACAATCAGGGTTTTAGGTATAAAGATGAGAATACAGTAACTCTAGTAGCTGTTACACTCTCTAATACATACAATGGTTCAAAGCTGAAACAGTATGCTGGGAACAGAGGCTTATACCAGGCTTTCACCTTTCTTTCCCTCCCCTCCCCCCGTCATCAGCACATGCTGGCTGGTCAACTACTCAGAGAAAAATTGTTAATGAGGGTTAAATGGAAGTTATCTATTAAATGTCATTCTAGGATCAAGACATTGGAGCTTTATTTTGAATGATGCCCATATTTTTTCTCTCCTTTATTTTTCCATCTTCTCCCTCCCCCACCTGAAAGAAAACATCCAGTGGATGCCTGGCAGCATCCTCTGATTGCTTGCTGTTTTCCTGACACTAAATCTACTGTGTCATATTCCTTGCATGGGCTGCAGATTTTGGCCTTTTCACCTGCTGTTTTGGTTGGCTTTAGATGCAAAGAGAAGAATATGAAAAGGAGAGGGGGAGGGAGGGAAGTTGGGAATGCTGGAGAAAAAAAAAAAAAGGCAAATGTTTTTAGCGCCTTCATCTAGACATGTGTCCCCTCACTCTGTGACATGGCTGCTCCAATGTTGCCATGGTGAGGATTTCTAATCATCCCTACACATGACAGGCTCCTATTTGTCTGCACTCCCTTGGGTGTAAATTTCTAGGCTTAAAAAAAAAAATCCATGTGAGCGTATCATCCGCCGTGCAGATGTTTCACTGCTTTAGAATATCAGGCAGCTGCTTGTGCCACCGTCGACAGCTAATTGGAGACTGCATCGCAGGAACAGAGGCGTAATTATGGCATAAATACACATCCTCTGGTGCATCATTGTATCTCTATTAACAGAAAATTTTAAACAGTGTTCAGAGTGTAATTAGTGTAGTTGATAAAGTTGTAAAACATGTAAATAAGGGAAATAGCAGGTACGTGGCCAATCCACTACCCAGCACTAGGGGATGCAGATTATTGCCTATTTAGAAATAATTAGCAAAGCTGCATTAGCAAAGCCTGTGTCCAACAGAAGCAATGCAAACATTTATTCTGGTAACAGCTCTTTCTGTGCTAGCCATGAAAATCTACTAATATTGGTAATTTAGCCCTCATTACAGAGGATAAAGCATGAAAAGAGCTCAGACATGAAATATGACAAGTAATATTAATTTTTATTCCAGAGGAAAGGATGCTTTCTCGGGTTGCATGCTGATTTCTCGGCAGGGTCTCGGTGGTGTGTGAGCGAGCTGGTGGCTGGGGATGCAGCTCTGGAGCTGGCTCCCTGCTGGAGGTATGCCCTGGGGTACCCGTGACAGGAGCTGATGAGGCATGCTGTGGTTAGTGCCCAGCCAAACCTTGGGTCACAGTTCAAAACGAGCACTCAGGCATTAAACTTCTCTCCTTACAGGCTCGAGTCCTTAATTTTGTCCTCAGCCTTGCTCCTTGCCACCCCCAAATGATTTTGCCAAATCATCTGCTCGGCCCCCAGCTGTCCTCCCCAAAATGTGTAACACACAGCTGTGCCAGGCGAGCAGAGCTCTGAATCAGCTCGTACTTGCTCTTCAGGTTTGTCTTGTGCCCTGGATGAGAAATGATTGCTTCCCCCTCACTGTTTATGCTTTAGATTATGTTTCATGAAGAACATTACCCTGTGACCATAAAAATAAATGCCAAAATTTTGACTTTGCTATACAGATGTATTTTCTAATGAAGAAAAATGTGAAAGCCTGGCTGGCACGGGAGACATAGATCATTTTTTTTTTAAAACAAGAGGATGAGAAGGGCTGAATGTTCTGGAAATAGGAAAAAAAAACCTGTTGTGTTGGGGTTTTTTTAACATCTCTGATTTCTTTTTTTTTTCCCTTCCTACTGGATGTAGAAACAGAATGAATAAAAACTCCAGCTTATAGTGTTGGCTAAGTTCTGCTGCATCCTTAATAAGTGTGCACGTGTGTGTTTACGAGAGAGAGAGGAAAAGGGGAACAGGAGAATTCTGCTTGACAAGTGCCAGTGTTTCAAAAAGAAGTCTAAGAAAGATGTTATCTCTGGCTCAGGCAAATAAATTTCCCCACTTAGCCAGTGTTTCCTGAACATTTTCAGAATTCAGCTCTCACCACAGACTGCATAAAAATCCTGCCAAATGAGGGCTGAATTTCATGTAATACAATACTTAAGAAAAAGAGAAAGAAGAGAGGGGAAATGTAGAGATGAAAAGAAGCTGGACAGGCTAGTGTCTGAAGTATTAAAATGTAAAATAAGCTTTAGAGCTGTAGCAGGGGGAAAAGCCTTTTACAGATCCAAAGAGAACACTGTGTATATTTTATCACCTACAATGACGTGAAAATTGTGAAAATACTGAACTTGTTGATTGAAGAGGGTTTTTTTCCACGCTTTGGTGGAGGTTCAGTACTCATCCCAACACCCTATTTAGGTAAAAAAACCAAAGCTAGAGAGGGAAGCTCAGTCAGTCTTTTGCCTGTTGTAGAGCAAAAAGCACACAAAAGCTCAGACAATACCCACCTCATCTGCACTAATGTAAGCATCCCATTGAGTTCTAGCATACTGAATTTTTATAACCTTAGCATATATTTTCCATGTTTAAGATTTATGTAGCTATATGCAGATGTGCATTCCTCTGGCACACAAGAAGTAGATGGTTTATGCATACATACACTTTATGGGTAAGCTGTTTGTATGTGACCAGGATGCCCTGTGAAATGCTCTGGTGCCACTCTGATCCTGTGGAGTTCATTGAGGTTTTTACCACAGACTTCCCTGGAAGAAGATCTGGTCCAGCTTCTGCTGCTTTTCATAATTCCAGCACTGTGTGGCTCTGTGTGAATCCTGCAGCATATTTGTAGGGCTGCATGCTCACAGAGATGATGTTGCAGTGTTCGTGTGTAACAGTGTGCATATAGGCACTAATGCAAATGTTTGCATGTATGTGTATGTGTCTGCATGTGATTATCAATGTTTAATAGTAATGGTTTCATTGGTAATGTGATGGACCCGGAAAACCTGACAGTCTGCATTTCAACACCTATTCCTATATGTATAATGCATACATATATCATAGGTATACACATTACATAAAAGAGTAATTTTTAATTTATACACTGAGTTAATGTTACTTAATAATAAAATTTTAAAAAAAACTAAAAAAACAAACAAACAAAAAAAACCCCTTTCCAATTCCCTCCTTCAACTTCACTCCCATTATTTATTACAGTGCATTGTTTGAATGCATTTTTCCATTGTTTGGTTGGTTTTTTTGGGGGGTTTTTTTTGAGCCCACTGAACTGCCTTCAGAGGTCTTTTATTGCCCATCTATTAGAAAAAGGAGAGAATTATCTCCTACATCAGGAAAAGCCATCTCTTTTCCCTCTTCCCTCTTTCCCTTCAAATTACATAAGTAAAGCACACATTGTTGAATGCTGTTGCTGAATGAAGTGCAGTATTGCGAGCAGATCAGGAGAAAAGTCTGGACATTGGGTATGTAGGGAGAGGTGTTTGGAGATGGACAGTTAGGCTTCTGTAGGTAAAATGTGCACATGGGGGTCCTGGAATGGTTTTAGGCAGATTAGTAGTTCTTTACAGGGCAACAGAGCCATTGCTCTAGAAATTAACAATTCTTTGCTATAGAAAATAACCTCTCAGGTCATCAATAACTGGAAGATATTTCAGTGTTTGTTGTTTTTTCCTCAGTTTAAATACTTACATGCTATTGTTTGATATTAATAAAGATCTTGGTGTTATAATACTTTGGTGACCTTTATAATTGACAAGCGCTATAATATCAGTTTGAAATAAAAACATATTAACTTATATATTCTGACCAAATCAGATTAAGGTCACATTTAATATCGTCCCTATGGTCCAAATTTACTCCTGTGTAACTTATAGTAACTCCATTAAAGTCAATGTGAGTTTCTTTCTATCACACTAGACTAGTAAGAAAAATGAATGTTACTGTATATGGCACATCTTTTGCACTGAGCAGTGTGTGCACTGTGACTGAAAGTCATCTTTCTCCATTTTATCTTTGTAGGAATGTGTCTTACAGCTATTATGTGGGTTCTGACTGAAGAATAGCAGGGGTACCCATCTTGATGCACTGCTTGCTTTCTGCATAGTAGGGGAGACCTGAAGAGGTAAAATTTGGGCTGCAAAGTAGCAGGGGTTGGTTTCAAAAAACTGGCAGGTACTGAGTTAAAGTCAATTAATTATTTGGGTCAGGAGGAAACTAAAATCAGAGCTGGGTCTGGAGGCTGAAGGAATTGGAACCTTGTAGATGCTGGGTGATTTCCTAAAGAATTACAACCACTTCATAAGTGTGAAGGCTGCAACAGCATCAACAAATGCCCACTGAGTTAGAAGATAAGTGATTTAAAGAGAAAAAAACATTGTCAGAAGAGAAGGTGGGTGGGAAAAGCAATGAAAAAAAGTGGTTGTGCCATTGTAGATTTCATGACCATTCACCTTTTGTTTTCTGCTCATTTACACTATTTCTGTGTTATTGGTGGGTAGGTGTTGAAACGAAATGCTTTAACCATGTTGTATCTTAAAAATAAAGGGGATAATGAGTTGAAACTTATGATTAATTTTCCTTTGAAGTTATTTGACTTCTTCTCTCTGTCCTTTCCCTGCATATATTTTCAAGGGGGTAGAGCACATCAGGGGAGGGAATGCGCAGCAGGAGCGGCTGCGGCTCACAGCAGCGAAGTTGCCATTAGCAAGCAGCGTAGCCTGGTAAGAACAGATCTGTGGAGTGAAATTGTTGATGCTGAAGACATGACTTTCTGTAGCGTATGCCCTGCAAATTTTTTAATATGTGCTACTTCTCCTCTGCTCTTGTGAACCCAGCATCCAGCAGGAGTAGGAGCAGAGAGGTGTGCACTGCCAGTTTACTGGGAAAGCTGCACGGGCATTCTTAGACTTCTCCATGATGCAAGCTGAAATGCAGTAAGCAGAGAAGTTAGGAGATTCACTTCAGAAGCACATTCCTGCTCTGAACTAAAGTATTGGTATGGATGTCCCCTATGCCTGGAGGTCTCTGCTGCTGTCAGCTCTAGTACAATTCACTGTGCTTCAGCAAATGTAATGCTTTCCAGCCTCTGGATAATCTCTGTTTCTAGGAGTATGATTCCTTTGTCAACAGCTAGTGCTTGGATACCCTGGTAAGGGTAGGTCAGCCACCACAAAAGCTTTTGGAAGGAATTCAAACCATTCATGATCCCGAATAGATCTGTTGCTGTCTTGGTTTAACTTTGCTGTCCTAATAGGAAAAAATTAGGATAAATCAAGGAAAAGTGCAGAAATAAAAGTCATATTTTCCTGAAATATTATTGGAAAGAACACTCTTCTATATCACTCTAAGTATTTAAGGCAGCTCAACTACCACTGAACATGGGAAAACCAAGTTTTTTAAGAAACTAGTCCTGAATTCCTTTACTACAGAGAAGGCATCTTTGTTCAGTATGGGTAAGAGGCATACCACCAGAGAAAAAGGGGGCACTCGATTATTGTAGCAAGGTCAGTGGTTCAGTCACCCAGGGGCTCTAGAGCTTTTGCTACTCTTATTGTACTGGTACGTTCCTCCCACATGGTTTGCTTGCTAGCATAGGCAACATCAATATTAATTTTGTAAATGTTTATCTCATGTAATGTATATGATTAAGACTTGTTTGGATGTTCTGTGCTGATTAAACCGAGACCTTTCTATGCCAACAGCCCTGTGGCATTGAGTTACTGTGAGAAAAACAACGTGTGACAATGTTAGGGGAACACAGCTGAGCATACATACTTTGTCTAGTGCACTAGGTTTTCTCGATTTCTCTGTATTTTTGTTGCCACTGATAGAGCCACATACAAAACCAAATTTGAATTATCAAATGTCAATAGTATATTTTCACTTACTGAGTCTGTAAGCAACATACCATTTATGGCATCCTTGGAATAATGTCTATTTCTTTAACTTACACATTCTGTGAGGTGGTAGATGTTTCCCCCTTGTCTGGTAGCATTAAAATTGCACTTTTAGACTCATGTGACAAATGCTGTGAAATGCTCACTTTTAGTCAAGTTTCACTTTATGTTGAAAAAAGCGGATGGAATTGACAGGTTCCTCCACTATTAGCTCTTAGGTGTCTTGGTAAATGAATACTGCAGTTCTTGGACCAAGCTCACTCTTTGTAAAAGTGTTCATTGAAATTGATGAGAACTGACCTTGATTTCATGGCATAGTCATTCCCCTCTGGTAATCTAGAGATGTGAAAGGAATTGGGAGGAAGGAAATGTTTCCCACTTTTATACATGTCACATGGCTGCAGCATACATGAATCAGTAGCCAAGAAAAACATTTTACTGCTTGCCTGCTGAAGTGATATAAATTAATTTGTTTCACCCTTTTTCCAAACCTGTCATGAAGAGGCATGACTGTCAGCTACGATGAAGACCAGTTGTTCTCAGATGCTCTTAGTGTACACAAATGTTTTGTTGTTCAACTAAACCATTACCATAAACTAATCCTTTGTATTTTTGAGCTCTTCTTTGGAGAGGAATGAGTTACTTCAGTTTGAAGAAAACTGTGCAATAGACACTGCATAAGAGTGAAGGGGAAATTTTGAGTCCTGCTCCTTAGTCTGGCTTGTGGTCTGGGTCTTTATTTATCTGCAAGACTTGCACTTCTCAGATATTTAGTGTTTGTCCAGCATATTTAAGCTTGAAAGCAAAGTATGACTGCAAATTCATTATTATTCTTATTACTATTGCCATTATTATTATTATTCAGCTTTCACAAAGTTAAGTGTGTCAGTTTTGAAGGGTTATATTAGCTTTTATGGATCATGTTTTTACAAGTAAATTCTTGCTTTTGGTTTCTGTTTCACTCTTTAGTTACAAATAGTACGTACTATCCTGCATTAGCTATAACCTTTAGAAAAATAACCGATGAACTTATTCACCTCAACAGTTGCTGTACATGTCTGGTTTTTATTTACCCCTGTCTGTTCTGTATAAACACACAGAGTGTGTGTGTATGTGTATTTTCAGCAACAGCACATTTTTATTTAGTGATGTGGAGAAACTACCCTGCACTGTGGGTCCATGGGTAAAGGAAGTAAAACCACAGGACATGGTAATACCTCTAACACTTGTAAGTGTGAGCACTGTATGGGTAGGTATGAGTGCACTCTTTAATTTAAACTCCCCAACTATTCAATTTTTACTGGCTTTGAGAGCTCCTGTGTGTCTGTCTGTCTACCTACCACCGTGTGCTGTAATTTGGGCAGCCACTGAAGCTGACTCTGGGATTACAGCTGGTGTTTTAAGGCCCATTGTAACAGAAACTGTAAGATCAGCAGAGTAAATAACCATATCTCTTCAAATGGCGTTTCATGTTTACTGTTGAGGTTGTTTTCCTTGGAGAGTTCGTATTAAACTTTGCCTGTAAAAAATTCAGACTTGCCTAATATTATTGCAGCTCTGCTTTCAGAAAAGCTGGGCTGCGATTGCTCGTGAAGCTGGGCTTGTAGCACCAGGCATTCTTTTCCTGCTTCTGCATCTATTCATGGCTTCAAGTACTATCCAACATAAAAGCCTCTTATCAGCCACCAAAAGGCCTGGTATTAATTTGGCCATTACAACAGCTAGTCACATAATATAGCAGAACTAATATAAGGGAAGTTTTCACAGAAGCTGAAATTTTACTGTGTGTTAGGACAGGTGATTTAGGTTAGCTTGTGCCTGTTAGGACGGGTTTCACTGTAACAGTAATCTAACCTCGATACAGCTCCTTTCATCTACAGGATCCCAGAGTGCTATGCAAACCTAGCAAATTGGTATGAAAAACTGTATGGTGAACACTTCATACATGCCTGGAGTGAAATGCAGCAGCTGTTCGACAGCATACAGTAATATTCCCAAACTCTTTAGAGAAGCAGTGATGAATGCTAAAAAAAATCAAAGACAGATTTTTTCAAAACTAGGTGTGTTAAAGTTATCTGCTAAAATACCTTTTTGGCAACTAAATACCAGTAGGTGGGCCTGGCTTTCACAGGTGAAGAGGGCTGGCATCTACCCTGAAATCCGTAAGAGCTGCAGGAAGATCAGGATTTCAGAAAAAAATAGGATCTGAGCATCCTGAAATTCTGATCTCTACACTGCTAATAACCTTTAACATGACATAATATTCTTCATAAGATAATTCAGATAACACATTCTGAAAGTTTTAACCTTTTTGTGAAGTTAACATGCTCTTTCATGCCTTTATGGAATTCCTATTAACACTGAAATCAGCTTTGCCCCAGAAAATATAGGAGCTACAAAAATCCCCTTGGAACATGGTTTCACAGGGCTCCCACTTAAAGGGGAGGATGATAATCACGTGGAAGAAAAGCATATTTTTCTTCCCAGAAATGGAATAATGGAATAATAACCCCACTTTCTTTGGTAGCTCTGTTTGATATTGAAAAAAGTGAAATTGTGCAAGGAAATGAAAGTCCATGTTTGTTGCCTATCCTCACCAGAGCTGGTGATTCCTCTGACACCAGTGTTGCTCAGTGCAACCAACTAGCAGAATAGATGGGGCTGTTCTCTGCTCTTTCTGAGGGATTTTAAACAAATTATCTCCAGTGTCCAAAAAAAAAGCCATAGCCATAGGTATAGGTTTTTTTCTCTCTACTGTTGACATCCCAATTTGAATTCTAGAGGGTAAGAAATTTTTCACTTTATCAGTTAGGCAGGGGAAGAAATTTAATAAGAGATCTGCTTTGTCTAAATGAAAGACTTCTACCACTGTCCCCTTTCATTACAACATTTTCTAAGTCTAACCTGCTTTTTCAAGACTCCCTAAAAGTGCCTAAAAGCTAAGTATTTTGGAAATAACATGTCAAACTTTGCTTTCCACTTAAAGCATTTTTGTCTAGTTAAATATTTCATCATCCTTTAAAAAAACCTCTGTCATTTCTGTTTCAGCAGAAGAAATCATTTCATCCTTCTTAAAAAACCCTCTGTCATTTCTGTCGCGGCAGAAGAAATTCATTCATCAGTTCAGCCTGAACCCAGGAGTAATTCTGTCTGCCCCAACTGAAGGGAGAGCTGAGCTCTCTCAGGGCCACTCCTAGAAGTAGATCTTGGCAGGATCCCACTGTTGTAGGTCTCAGAGAGCCTGAGTTCCTCACCTGTGAATGGGAGGCCACGCGTGAACGAGCACAGCTCGGGTGTGCAGGGGGACAGAGGGAATGTACTGGACTGCCGGGAGCTATTCATCGCAAACTTTAGCTGCCTCTGCCTGACTAATGGAACTAAGGGATGGAGTCTAATCTGAAATGTGCACTGGTGTGTGTCTTGAAAAATACACTACAAGGAAGGAGTGCATTCATCAATATATTCTTTACTGCTCACCCTACATTTGGTCCATGTCCAGCTTACTTTGTGAAAATATCTAACTAATAAAGACCTGAATATAATTAGTCTGGGATTGGTGAAATAGTTACAAAGCAAGGGGGCCAGTTAATGGTCTGGTTTACTGATTTATCTTCCTACAAAATCAATTTTGAGCTCTTCTTATTAACAAAATGTTCGCTTGTAATCAGTAATAACTAGTGCCAGCAATACAGTAGTTGAGAGACTATTTTGCAGGCAAAAATAAGCTGTAAACATAAGAATATATAAGTGCATATTATAGCACTTTGATGTAAATAAAATTTTCCCTTAATAATTGATTAGCGGATGATGAGAGGAATACACTTTGCACATTAAATATTATGACTGACATAGCAGTTAAGTTCACTTATGTCAATATATCATATATCACTTAATTTTTCAGTCAGTTTCTTCAGAAAGAACTTTCTGTGTTCCAAAATAATTAATAATCCTCTTTGAAGCATTTTAGCACATTCTTTAATAGCAAAGGAAACTATCAAAGTACAATTATGTGTATTTCTACATGTGTGTCTCAGTTTAGCTTTATGTAAAAATTCAGATATCTGACATCCATAGCACTGTAAAATATTTTGTCAGGGACATACTTTGGCAAACATTCTGTCACCCAGAAATTCTGCTGTAATTCTTGGAGAATATTAACACACAGACTTTATTCTCAAGCCTGGGAGAGTGTCATCCTGACCTCTGTTTATTGCTATTAAACACAGAAGGTTTACTTTGAAGCATTCATTTAAGGAAGTGAGTTATTATTCCTTTGCTTGACCTTAGCCTATGGAGTATATATCATGAGGTTCCATAAGATCATCATGCACAAGAAAATTTGTCTAGCAAAACATAAATTTTAAAACAATCTTAAAATATTACCAAAAAAATCAGGATGAGTCACTAATACTTATGTGCTTATTACCTGTCTATTAAATAAGCATTTATATACACTGAAAAAATATGTATTTAAAATTTGCCATTTGATAAGTAGCAATCCCTAACACAAGTATCTTGAAACAAATCTTGTTGTTGAAGTTAACATTATGTGAGATATTGCTTATATTTATTACTGGGAAAACATTATTTTGAAAAGCATATAAAAAAATAGTTTTCAAGCTGTTTCCTTAATGAACTGGAAATAGTAACCCTGTCAAATGTAATACAAAAATAGTGTTATAAGCCTATGGCATCTATTTATTACTGGAGAACAAAAGCCTTCATCCATTTCCTTTAGAGAATGACATTTTTGTAATTCGCTGCCCATTTCATTTGTTCTAAAAGGACTTCTTAGGTTGACAAATATCCCACAGAAATGGCTTCTGATGCTTGATAGGATAATGTGCAGCCCCTTAGGACAAGGGCAAAGGCAGCAAACTTATCATCCTTTAGTTTAGCTTAGTATGGGTCAGTAACAGCGCCAGGGGTGACAGAAGATGTTAAAGTGTGGGAAGCAAGAACTAAGAGCTGTAGGAGGGTAGTTTTTATAGTTTATCCTTTCTTTCACCATGACGCTGCAGAGACAGCTTGAATCACATTGTTGATTTGGTTCACTGCACGCCACACTAACTGCTCCAGTAGGAGGGAAAAAAACACTTACGGGTCATTTTCCCCAATAGTGTGTGACATTTCAGCACTTATCCTATAGGAGGAGGAAACACATGTTTAATATTTTAGCTTGAAGTTTGTATTTTAAAGATGCATTATCACACTTGGAGGTCTGGTGTGATAAATTTGAAGATTATTTTAGTATTACCAATGTGAGGATTTTGGAGGAGAAAGTGTTCTGCATGTTTAATTGTCCTCTACATTTTGTTCCAATTTTTTTTTTTTTTTTTTCCAGCAAGGCAGGGTAAGAATGAACATTTGACTCCTGTGGAGTGCACATTTAAAAACAACAATCTAAACTTTAAAACCATGATGATGGCTTTCATTCATCAAGAGTTGAAATCCATTTTGGAAGTGTCATTTTAGAATTGTGTTTAACAGAGTTAGGTCTTCCTCAGTGGTGGATGATTGCTTCTCACTCATAGATCTTGTAAACTTTGTGCTGATCTAGCGAGGCATTCCATGCAATGATTTTCTGCTAAAGCCAATTGGAGTGACTGAACATAATGAGCAAAATCATGTCCTCTTTCTAAAACTTGCAGCTAGTCTTACACTAACTAGCCTGCTTACCCCTGCAAAATTCTTTCCTGCTGTCACATTCCTTAGTTTCTATTTGGCACATTGAAATAATAAAAATCATACTTTTATTCCCTGATTAAAAGAAGAGTCTTCACAAACTATACCCAAATGCAATTATATTCATAAGAAAAATCTCATACTCCTGTAAATCGATTCTGATTGCATTGGATGAGGAAGTATAAAGTGCCATGAACTCAAATGGCTTGAGTTCAAACCAGATTTCTGTGCTCTGGTTTGCAAACATTAGATGAAAGCCAGTCTCAGCCAGTTTACTCACCAGGTCAAATGTACTTTGCTAAAATGGAAAAAAAAAAAAAAAAAGAAAGGATGACAGTAACTAACCCTAACAAACATTTTACAAACATTTTACACACAGACACCTTTGGTGCTTTTCTCCAGTGTAGTTTTTCAATTGCCTCTCTAGATTTTTTCAGAGATAACTTGAACCATGGCAGGATGCAGACTCCTGTCAGAACATCTGGAGCTCCTCCTGGAGGGGTGGGATTTGAGGTGGTCTCTAATTAAACATAGTTCAGCTATTTGATTATCAGGAGTACCTCTGATAGTGAGATGTAGGTTTCTAAATCGCAAACCAATTTCTGAAGATTTGCATTAACTCTTTTATTTTTTTTAATGGCTTTTGCTGAAGGGAAGAAGCTTTGATAACCCAGGCATTGGGGTGGGGAGAACCTGGTCTTTAAATTTTTTGTTCACAGAACTTCCACTGTTGCAGAGCAAAATTGAGGTAACACTGTAACCCATACAGCCAAGGTTCAGACTATGGATTTGTGAATACTTTGTACAATTGTAATAAACCTTTCATAAGAGCAACAAGCCATTTTTATATTTCTACTGCAAGAAATATATTTATTTGAAAAGGTCTGCCAATAACCATTCTGTAAGCGCTACCCTCGAGTACAGCTTGCAAACGCTCCTTGCCTGCACCAGACACACCCACTACATATTAATTACAGAAGCTGTCTTTGCTGCAATAGCCTTTCTGGTTGGATCAGACCTGTTTTACAAAGAAAGTGGAATAATTTGTTGGTGTAATGTATGATCTGAATTAATGTATTTTTAAGAATCAAATTATTCTGATGTGAGAGCCTCTAAAGGGACTGATATAGTGGAAAAGGACTGAAAGTTTTGACATGGTTTAATGAGCTGTATGCTAACTCCACCTGAGTAATTAACAGGCTTGACAGTCCTTTTGAACAGTGATATTCTCTGTAAGGATGTTTAATGCTCTAAGTATCAGCAGTGCAAAAGCCAAGACAGAGGCAGATCTGACTTGGGATTTTTTTGTCAAAGGAGTTTTGACTACATATTTTTTTCACTTTATGCATGATTAAGGCCAATACTTTCAGCAGCAGTAGCTAATTTTTCAGTAGTTCTGTTTTTGAGTCCGCAGTTACATGCTGCTTTCTCACAAGTTGTAGAGATATCATCTTGCCATTCCTTAAATATGAAAATATGGATGCAAAGTGACCCCATCTAACACAACCATGTGCAAACACTCTTCTATGAGTAAAAGATAAATGATTCTGTGGCAAGAAATTTCAATACACTCTTTGCTGTAATTGTTAATATGTGCTAACATGCATATCATCTTATAAATCATTCTTTCAGAATTAAAAGAAATTGTTTTGTACCTAGAAACAATGAGACCATAATATGATTAAATGCAGAAGCCTAAGTACTATTAAATTTTTTTCTCAATCAAAGCAACACCCCGAAGTGGTAGAGGACAAATAATGTAGGGAAATTACTAATATATTCCAAACTTTGCCAGACCATTAACAACTGACCAATGTCAAAGACCAGATTCCTCAAAGCTGCCCATCTTCTAGGTAGTGTAGTCTTGACCAGTTCTTTTCCATGCAATGAAAGAGGAGGTGAAGAAAGGTGAAGCCTCTCAGCTGCATAAGATATAGACATGAACATTAAAAAGTCTTTTTTTTTTTCGTAAACTTTCTCTTATTTTTCTGTTTTTCCTTGATTTTTGTAATCTGAAATTCTTGAATAGCTGTACCATCTAACATGTAAATCTGTACACGTTGATGGCTGTAAGTTTTCTGCTTAACAGATTTTACTCCTTACTATGCCTGTTACTGGTTTAAGCAATCTGTGTGTAATTGATTTCTTCAGTAAAATAGATAACATTTGCTTAAAGCTCCTCTGATGGCTTTACAGCCTCTACATTAGCAACAGCACTTCCATTTCCACTGGCATTCTGGCAAAATATAATTATTATATATCCATCACAGACAAAAAGGCGAAAAAAGTAGCAGAGAGAGTCAGTGCTGCATTTTCCCTGAGTTCAGCACTGCCCAAGCATCAGATTGTTCAGCTCTTACTGTGGTCACACTAAATGACTGCTAATGCTTTCTCTCTCCCTGGCTCCATGCCATATAGTTTTCTATTTACTGATTTAATATCAGAACCAATGATATTTGTGACTCAGAAATAAATAGGGCTTTAATTGCCTTGCAGGTAAATTGACTTATTTTTAACTTCAGCAGAAACTTTTCTCTAGCCATAAATAAATAAGGAAAACAGGACTTATTTTGCATGGTATAAAATAATAACTTTTACATGTTCTACTTCAGATAATTAAACGAAAACAAAATATAAAACCATCCCTCAGGACAAAATGTTTTTTGCTTGGAAAGGACATAAGAAAGGGAAAATAAGACAGATTCATGGAGGAACTTAATTGTAGCATACACAGAACACTCATGGGACTGCAATGTGGCCTCTCTCCTCTTTCCTCCAGTGTTCTGTGGATTGCAATTAAGCATCAGAGTACTGGACAGTGGATGTTTCCAACTGAGAAAGAAAAGGCTGCACACTTGAATTTTTAAGTGGTTTTATTATTATTTCCAAGGCAATCACTACCGTTTTCTATAACAATTAATTTCCTCAATTTAGCATATAGGAAGAAATAATATTTCCAGTTTCCAAGGATAAGCAGACATGTTTGAGGGATTTCAGCAACAAGAGAGGACAGGTTGTAACAGACAGTGCACAAACTGCATTCTCGCTGCTTGCAATGCACTAAATCTCAAAAAAGGAAAAAGTGGATTTTTCTCCCTCTCCTTTGGAAATCAGAAGTGAGAGAAAGCCTTCCTGTCTGATTCCCTTTCTGATCCTAAGCAACAAACATATGAGTGATGAGTGAAGGTCGTTCTCATCAGGCACAGAATAAAAAACTCTTAAAAAGTAATACTATTCCATCTGAGCTGAATCAAGGAAAGGACAGAAACGCATGCTCAACTTGGGCACACGCCTCGTGGGTATAAATGATTTTCTGGATTGTTGCCAGAGTGTTCAACACCTTACAAGATTTGTCCTCAGGTGAATACCCAGAGGTGATCACCTGAAAATGAATTCTGCTGTATAGCCCAGTACCAGCATCTTGGCATGCTCCTGCTGCTGGGTGCCCCCAGCCAAGGTCTCGCCTGTCACCCTGGGTGTGTGCACACAGGGCAGTGCTCAAGGCAGGTAGGAGGTAGCTGTTCTCTCTGTGTATATGCTATGCCAAAAATAAATATTTGCAGCTTAGGGAATATCCTGGAAAAATACCTTCACTTCTCCCTCTGCTTTCCTTCTTTTTTTTTTTTTTTTTTTTTTTTTTTTTTTTTTTTTTTTTTAATGTGAGCTTTTTCATCTTGTATATGTTTTGAATGAGAGAAAACTGTGTGCTGAAAGCCCAAAAAGTGATTATTTACTAAGTCCAAGATGTTAGGGGAGAGTGAGATTTCCAAGCTAAATAAATCAGATATGCAGAATGTTAAAACAAAAAAAAATTGTGTGTTTCATACTGATGTGGCGAAACCAGAATTAAAATTTAGTTCTCAGCTGAGATCTGACTCTCTTGTGTGTCTTCTAGATGCACTTTAAAGGAGAGCTACATTCCATTTTCACAGAACAAATATGGTCTGATAAAAACACTGGGAAAAGTCACCGAGTTGGGAAGTGAAAGATAGAGCTAGTTCTGCACATAATATTTTAGGCTTTGTTTCTTGCTTAATTATTTATCTGTTCATTCACAAAACTATAGACAAAGATCTATACTTGTTAAAACATTAATACTTATATTTTAAATAGTAAATTGTTCTTGTCTTTCACTGAAAAATGGCTGATGTGGTTTGGTGTGATACAGTTTTACATCCCAAATAGCTTCTTAGGGAAATGTTATAGGCTGGTTTGAAATGACAGTACTGAGGGTGTTTTTTTCCCCTTCAGCTTGCAGAAGGTGCTAAAACAGTGATCCTCAGCTGTGAGGATCTCAAAACCTCTTGCTCAGAATTAAGATTCATGGCAGTTTAGTGAGAGCAGAAAAGATCTCTGTGTGAGAGGCAGCTGATATTTTTCTCCCACCATAAATCTTGATTTCAAAACTCTGATTTCAGAAGTGGGAAAACTGAAGCCCAAAGAGCTTAAGGGGAAAACTTAAAAGCACTTATTTGGCCTAGATTCAACAGTGTTAAACTAGCTTAGATACTTGGGCACCTGAATACCACCAACTCTCAAAGACTTTCATATTACAAGCTCTGAAAAATTAGAATATGCAGATTTGATCATATTGCCCCTTTGGCAAGGAGGATTCAGGCTTCAAGTATGTGAGGGGGAGATGGCCAAGATCTGATCTGAATGCATCTATGTAACTAAAGATGCATTTAAAAACTGATTTAATTATATCCGTTAAAAAACTTGGCACATTCTCTCTTAATTCATCTTGCTTCTATTGATTTAGCGAGAAGCTGTAGTTCAGTGTGGAACCTGCTGTTTGGTCTGGAACTTGCCTGACTTCTCCCTGATTTTTAACAGATTGCAGAAATGGTGCCTCCTGGACCACTGTAGGCATTGCCCAAGGAGCCAGGCAAGGCTTCCCTCTGCCTCCTTCTCCTTCTGCCTGAAATGCAAGAGGTGCTGGACTTACCATCCCTTTATGGTTATGTCAGCAGTCCTGAGACAGCAGCAGGCAATGTAGTGATTTTCTTTCTCTCCAGCAAAGGAAAGAAAATTGAGAGCATTTATTACAGATCTCACAAATCAGATGTCAGTATTGCTGCTGCCAAAGCGTGACTGAAATATATACTTATAAAAATAAAGGGCACATCTACTGCTTGGAGGTTACCAAGCCACACTGCAGAGCAATACAGTTACTTTGGATGGCATATGGTCCTTGTTTTGGTCTAGCCCTGGCACGTTTCTTCACAGGACATGCACTTGCCTACCACTCGCTCACCTGCCTTAGCACTGCCCAGGAGTGGCATCCCCCAGTCAACAAAATGAGGCAGGTGGGAGCCCTCTGGGATAAAAATGTAGACAGGCCCTGTCTAACCTCTGTCACAGGTTTCTCATCCTTGCTCTGCATGTTTTAAAGGGTGTAAGTATAAAGTGTGAATACTAGTGATCTGTTCTTGAGGATGGATTGTAGTCTACATTGCCCACCATAAACCCTGTTTAGAGTGAGGACAGAATTGCAGTATCATATCCAAAGGTAACCTGGCACTAGGATCACAGACACACATTTTACACTGCTTAAACTAGTTTTATTCTCCCTATTAAAAGACTCCTTAGGCTGGAACAATCAATGCGTACTTCAATCCACAGAGGCAATTTTGTAATGGATAGCTGCTATCACGTTTTCTGCTCTTATCCATAAATGGCTTGCACAAATCATAGCTGAGGAAAGACATTCTGTGTATGTTAACTTGCACCTGATTCTCACTGCTAAAGAAACACCTTTAATAGCATTTGTGGAGCAAAGCTGTCTTGCTGCCTCTGGTTCCCTGCACCAGCAAGGGCTGTTGCTTTCCTTCTCAGAGATGGGGAAAGAGGCCAAAAACAGACATAACAGCTTGTTTAAAGGAGACCTCAAATACGTTTAAGGTCATATTCTCTATTCTGATGGAATTTTCTTGATTTTAAAAAACTGCTAATATTCCAAGGCTTCAATATTTAATTGCTGAATTCTTTCATAAGCCTAGAACTGCTCCAGAAACAGACATTTAGACATTTAGCCTCTTCCTCCTCACTGAGAGGTCCAAGAACCTTCTTTTCTCAGGCCTAGATTTATTGGTCTGTGCAAAAGTCAAAAATGCAGATACTGATGATCAAGCTCAGTTCTTCCAATGGGTCTGTAGACATGAGCACTTGCTCATGGAGAACCAGTGCAGTAAATAAAAGTTCTGGAAGTCTGAACAGTGTGTGGCTTATCTCCTTCTTGGAACTACACCCAAGAGTTTCCATGAGATACCACAACTAGTAATGAATATTTTGCCCTTCTCTACTAATTTTTAGGATAATCTCAGGTGTCTCTTCTCTCTTTCATCTCCATTCTTCTTTTCACAAATTAAAAGAGGAAATGGAGGGCTATTTGTTGTTCTCATACCTAACTGATAGAAAAAAATATGTAGCAGAATCATAAGGAAGAAATTTTATTTCTTTCAGGGTTTTTTTTTGGAAGAGAAAAATGTCTGGTACCTTTATCATATTTAATTTTTAAATGTAGCAAGGAAGTTTTTATTTGTTATGTATTTCCCTGGGCAAGCTCTGAGAAATACCTGTAATACTAGAAAGAGTTCTCAATGTTTTCCTGTCCTCCCTTGTATCACAAGCCTTATTACCATCAAGCACTTTACAATTCCTCTTACCTGTTCCATCATGTTTTNGGGGTTTGGTGTCTCATTAAATTTGGCACTTAGCCTTCATAAGAAGAGAATATTAATATTCAATAACAGTGACACAAGTTTGAAGTTTGGCAGTTCATCTACTTTTGAATTATTCCCATGGGGAGAGAAAAAAAAAACACAACTAGGTTTTTTTTCTATGTTGTTCAGAGAAGTTGAGGGCATGAGGATTAGTTTTTACTCTTGTCATAAATCCAAAATGGCTGCAAGAATTTTTGCTCAAACTTTTTAAAAAATCACTTTGGGAACAAGTCAAAGTATGCTTTTTAATAGTAACCATGTAATTTACTGTAAAGAGGCTGACAACTGAATTGAGAAGTGGAATTAAATTTAAAAATGTGTTTGAGTGTGCTATCCTTCTCTGCAATGGCAGGAAATTTTTTCATAGCGTATGTCCAATCTTTCACTTAAAAAGGCAACTAGTGTCTAACCTGCTATTTTCTTGATGAATGAAAACAGTTTTCTGCTGTTGAACTGATAATAGGCTTTTATTATACTAACATGAAGACATCCCCACCAAATCTATCAAGAATCCAGTATGTAAGTAGAGTATAGAAGCTATCTACTGGCACTTTTCCCAGGAAACTGATTTATCTTTTCATCAACAAACAGCTACTGCTACTGCTTAATCGGGCAATATTTGTGAGATGTCATTTTAATGGGGGCATATTTGGTCAATGTCAAGTGACTTAAGTGATGTTTTAAGTAAGCAGTTCCACACTGAGATTCCCACTGATCACTAAAATAGTGAGATATTTCAGCTTTGGTATTTCAAGATGGAAACTAATATTAAAGTGTAGCATGGATTCAGCCATGCACTGGTCCTCCAGTACTTATTTGTCTTTACAGTTTCTACCTTCTGGAAAACTAGGGAAAAAAATGTCTTATGTTTCATAACTGTAAAAAAAAGATTAAATCATCAAGGTTGGTTAGAACACATCTCTAAATCTACATTAAAGTTGATGAGAAACTTTCCTAGGAAACTGTACCAGCCCAAACTGACCACACTGATCACACAGACGTGACTTCCAAGTAGAGGCTTTTACAGCTGCTTTTTGTACAGAATGAAGGAAATGTAAATTACCTCATTCTAATTTACCTGGGACAAGCAAAACAGGAAATAAAGCTTAGGGTGTGTGATGAGGACTTGTAAGACAGCACTCTCTTGCACAGAGGAAGAATTCAGGCTATTGCAAACTCCTCAAAGCCATGTTCAACAGTACCACTTTAAGTCTTTCTGCACCAGGCTTTGTATCCCACGACACATTACAGTTCTAGTTGATACTGAAAGACCAGAGTTAAGGTTGCTGTAAGGATCTTTCATGAATTTCTCTAAGACTTTGATTTCACAAAGAATCAAGACCTTTATCATAAGTACCACCTTAAAAGCCAAGCTCGTAAACTTAACCACACCATCGAAAAAATTCAGGAAGCTGTTTATGCAGGGAGTTAGGATTAGAAACACAAAACTGTGACACTTAGACATTGCTTTTTAAAAGAATATGTAGATGTATGTTATTATTTGATAAAGAATATACATAATTAAAATATACTGGTTGTTTTCTGGTTTTTAACATTTCTCTTAAGGCAGCAGTATTCTTCAAAGGTGCCATCAAGAACAATAAATGTTATTAAATAATTCTATAAAATTTATGACATACATTATCTCAGTAGAATATTTCATGCTTTGTGTTTTCTGTGCTTCTTATACTCTAAGGTGCACTTGTTAAGATAAATGAAGCCTAATTTTCTAAGGCTAATGTCACTACTGTATTTTCCATTGTGACAATAGAACTAGTAACACAAACAAAAATATTGTTGAACATCAAATCATGAGGCAGAATCCTAATGCTGTGAGCTCACACAGTAACATGATAGAAACGTAATGCCACAGAAACTGTGAACATATTGAAATAAAACCAAATCTTAACCTCATCATATTAGGTTAAGACTTCCTGAGAAGACCCTGTGAAAGTAAAAAGGCCTCCCATGACACTAAAACTGATATTCCTTTTAAGGCCCTTTGTTAGTGTTACTGTGTGCAGGAAAACCACTTGACCATATATGATAATCAAGTCCATAGTATTCCAATTGAATGTTTTGCATTGGAAGATGTGTATTTTGCATATGCATATTGAATGAGCTGGAGTATAAACAAATATGGGTTTTTTTAATGTAACTTTCCTGGATGAGAAGGGTTTGTTTCACAGCCTAAAGCTATGAAACAGAGTCCTTTTGTGCTGTTTCTAAGACTGCAGCTTGTCTATTGCTGCATTTTCTTGATTTCTGTTGATTTTAATTTTTTTTTTTTTTAAATCTTGAGGACAGTGGAAGAATTTTGGTTTTTTTGATGTTTAACCATCAACCAACCAGTTTCACTTTGATTCCTGGGAAAATCACGGACCAAGTTCTCTTTGAAGACTTTTCTAGGCACACAAATGAGAAGGTGGTGACTGAGAAAAATCTACATGGATTTACCAAGGGTAAAATGCTTCTGGCCTCCCTGATTGCCTTCTAAAATGAAATGTCTAGGACTGTGGATGACAAAAAAGTGATGGGTGCCATCTGTCTTCAACATAGTATTCCACTGCATCCTTGTTTCCAAACTGGGACATTCTGGTCTTGATGAATAAACTGTAAGGTGCATGAAAAGCAGTCTGTACTGACAGGATACCAGTGCACATGTGGAATTCCTTGGGGGTCTGTCCCAAGATTAGTTCTGTTTCAAGTCTTTATCAATGACCTGGAGACAGAATGGCACAGACTGTGCACTTCAAGCCTGCAGATGGAAGGAAACTGGGGTACAAGCTGGGGAAGGGTGCTTTTGAATTGGGTCTTGAATTCAGCAGGGACACATCTGGGATGGTAGCACTGCCTGCAGCTCTGTGTGCTGGGGACTGGCATGCTGAAGGGAGGTTTTAACTGAAGGAGGATGTGTGCATATATGGAATTTCTCTAGTCGTGAGGATGATTGAGCAGTGAGGTTCTCCAGGCTGCCCTGGATCCTGTGGGATCTCTGCTTTTTTTTAAGCTTTTCAAGATCCAAAGAAAAAAAGGTATTGACCATCTTGTTGATTATGCTTTGAGGAGTGGGGCAAGACTGAGTGACGTCTCAAGGTCTTTTACAGAATGTACTGCTCAGTGCTTCTAAGGATGGAAACTATGGATTTATCATCTTTGGTGCTGATGGTTTGGGTGTTGGTTTTCATTTTTTACATGTTTACATGTTTTATATTTTTCTCTAATAAGCTGAGATGGAAATAGCGTCCTCTAGCAGTAAATACCTAGGTGGGACCAGCTTTGTATCTTGAATGACTCTAAGCATACAATCCTAATTACTGTGAACTATATATGAAAAAAAGAATTATTTCTGGGAAGTAAAATAAGATTCTAACTCCATGCTTAAGACCTCACCTCTTACATATCTATATCACTCACACCTGTGGCATATCTATATGCTCAGTACTAGTCTGATCAAAAGTTCAAGGTGTGAGTTCATACATCTGACTTCTAGGCCAGGTTGACAGGAAACATTGGGATTTCCTTTTTAGACTTTCCTTACCATGCAGAAGCAACTAATTCATTTGGATTATTTATGCATTAACATCTATCAAATTCTCTTCTATCATATGGAACTAGGATATTGATTTCTTATCTCCCACCTTTCTGTGGAAAATTATTATTTTTGGTCTTGGCTCATTTAAGTAGAAGAAAAAAAAAATCTTCTTCTCCCCACTGACTGTGTAGGGGAAGTTAGGCATGCTCTTACTAACGAGGATTGGTATACTGGGTGCTTTAAAATTAGATTCAAGTTAAGTGCCTAACCTGAGTGAACTTGATCCTACCCTCAGTCATTAATGGATTATAATGATATTCATTTTACAAAAAAGCTCACTTAGAACGGGTGTTAGCAAATTCTGTTTAAAATTTTCAAAGCAGCAAAAGTTACTTGGATGACTGCTCTCATTCATTTAAATGAATTCGTAGGAAGCTGTCAGGAAATATTCTTCAGGACAGAGGGCATCATTCTTCTGTTTCTACAGTGCCTTGGCAGAGCAGTCCTAATCTGTGACCAGGCCTTCTGTATGTTCCCTGCAATATGTGTAGTACTAAAACTCATAGTAAAAATAAGATGATAAATCTGTTCATTAGTGAAGGAAATATTTCCTTCTATCAACTAGCCAGGCAGAGAGGAAAAAAGAGAGAAGCAGAGACAAGTTTTAGGTCATTAACTTAGGTTTATATTCAGATCATTTAACATTATATTTTCTGTAGTTTACAATTTGAAAAGCTGAACAGGTTAATTTTGTGTCTGAGGTGGCACGTTCGTCTTCCATATACTTGTAACATACCTTTACATAGAATATGACTTGAAAAGCTAACTTAAAGAACAAAGGCATTAAAATACATGACACTCAAAAGTCAGGAAATTGCAAACAGCTGTCAAACCAAGCATTCCTCTGCATCTCTAAGAGTATCCTCTCTCATTAAATAATTGATTTAAACAACAGCATTTTAAAACATTTCCTTTATTAGTGCACAGGTTGGACATTGGCCATTGAAATAAAGTGACTTTTTTTTTTTTTCTGTGGTTCTTTAATATTTTTCCCTTGTATCTTTTGTTCACTATTCTCCTGTCTAAGGCAATGGAAGTCAGCTTAAGTCTTTCCACCAGTTTCCAGGGCATCAGATCCCTTCCCAAGCGAGGTAGCTAGTAGCCCAGAAGATGGGAGAAAAGACACATGCCAGCTGTAAGTAAGAGAGAGGTGAATGACCTTGTTATTTCTTGGGATTTTCTGCGTAAGTGATTCTCAGCATAACATATAACTCTGGAGCCAGCGCGTCGTTACCTCGAATCCGTTTGGCATTCATTGGTAACGGCTGTGATCATCAATCCGATTAGTGCTCATATAGGTGTCAATGGTGCTCCATTACAATTTATTATTAGTTAATGAACACCTGTATTAGGCTCATACTGCTCTTTGTTTAAAACCTGCTTAAAAGGGTTAGCTGTGAAATTTAGTGCCAGCCAAGCTCTGTGTCTCAAACCAATCCTCAGCTTCCTACAAGGCTTCTCTCGGGAAGGGAAATTTTATTGCCTACAAGATCACTGCTGGAAGATAGAGACAGAGGACTTAGAGCTTTTCACCTGGGGATAATGAAAAGCTCACTCAAACAATGCTCTACAGCTTCTGGGCTCCTTCTGCCTCCATCCTCTGCCTGCCTGCTCAGCCAGAGGCAACCAGCTCTGGGCAGAGCTTTGGCTTGTAATGAGAGTCAGGTGAGGGAGCTGTTTTCCTAGAGCAGGGACCAGAAGGAGCTTGGTTTTGTGCCAGTGGTTTTCCCAAGTATGACTGAGGATCCAGCTGCTGTTGCTCACCAGGCATCCAGTCCAGCTCTTGCCGACGCCCTTGCTGTCATAGGAGTCAGGCTATCACTGACAGAGCCAGGAGATACTGCCTCCAGAGCGGAAAGTGGCTCCTAATCAAGGAGATAACCCGAGTCATAACAGACTTTTCCTCACAGAACACAAAGGTCTCACCAGTCAGCTGGTCAGCGTGACTTTGCATTTCACACTGGGACTACAGGGGCTTTCTTATCTCCAGGGAAATTCCCTACCTACTCCTTTGGTGTCCCTTTCTACATTCCGGTTAGTTATATTTGGCACTTTTAATTCATTTCTAGCTGTTGTTAACTATTAATTGTGCTTTATTATAATGACTAAGCCCTTGCATACAAGTCCTCCTTTGCCCTTGGACTACTACTGCCTTATATGTCTCCACAAAACAGTAAAGCACTGTAAAAATTGGGGTTTTTTGAAAACTTTTTCTATGTGCCTTTTTTACCAACCTCATTTCAGTTTGGTGGGTTTTATCCCTTTAGATTTTTCCACAACTGTCAGTTCACCCCGTGCTCCACCCTTTTCACTGTTTCCTCCTTTATTCCCAGGTCTGTTTAACATTTTATTAGTTAATATTGTGTTCAACTTCTTTTACCACAGTTGTTGGAGTATTTAATTTTGCGGTTCAACTCACAATTATTTTTTTTCCGACTTCCTCTCTGTTAAAAATACACAATTCGTTTGGGTTATCAATTCTTTTTGGGTTATCACTCCAACCATGTCAATTACCCCTTCTTCCACCCTTCAGTAAAATGCAAACTGCTCCTCACTACCTTTGAGAACCTTCACAACCCTTACTCCTTATAAGTCGTTATCTTGTATCTCCCATCCACTTTGCTGTGCCGCCATCACTCCCTGTTCTTTGCATTTCCACCATTGTTGTACTTTGTGCCTTCTTACACCATGGAGTAACATCTCAGAACAGATCCACAAGGCTGTGACTCCAGATTCTGATATCTTTTGTAATACTTACCAAAAGGCTTTGGGATCAATACTGAGAGAAGAATAATTTGAATTTTGCTGAGAATTAGTAGGAGAGGGTGCAGCATTGTTCTCTTTTTATTCTGGCACACACAAACATCCCCTCACAAGGAGATCTCTTTGTTGAGAAGATCATGTCTCCACCACAACTCTGAACAGCACCTACCACATTGTTGGTGCCAATGGAATACAATAACAACAATAATAATAACCCCTACCCAGAAAACCTCATTAAGGACCTCAGGTATCCCTTGAGTTACGTATTGATCCATGTAAAGGATTGCTGTGTCATGCACTTACATGAAAGGCCAGATTTAAATCCCCCAAAAAGCCACAGAAGAGCTCACATTACAGCTCCACAAAGAAGCTTGATTAAATGTGAATTTGGTTCAAGGTCTGAAGTGTACATATTAAAACTCCTGAGGATCTTTTAATCAAAACTTGGACCCTTTTGCATGGTTAAATCTCTGATTTTTGTTAGGTGATATTGACACGGATTGTTTGCTGATGCATTGTGATTTAATGCAATGTGACCGTAATCCCTGCATGCAAATGATTAATTACAAAGTGTATTTGATTTTTTTAAAGGATTTATCACATTTCCTCCACTTCTGCTTCTGTTTAGATTGCAGTCTAAAAGCCCCACACTTTTAATTTTTTAAATTTCATTTGAATTATGTCAGAAGATGTAATAATTAACAAGCTATTTAGCTTTTGGATTAAAACGGGTAATTGTTGTTTATAAAATATTATGGCTCCAAGTCTATAGCAACTTTAAACATTTCTGTATTTGCTTCAAGGCATGAGGAGACAGTGACACAGCTCATTTCCTCTGCTGAGCCCTCTTTGCTGCCTTGTACAACACTTATTTCAAAGCACGCCACAGCTTAGAACTGTCGTGATCCCCATTAATATAAAATCATTGACCTCTGCTCCTGCTGGTGCGACTAAATTACATTCTGCTGCTCAGCAGCAGCCGCATATGGGGCCAGCTCTTTTAGTCATGGCCAGGTGCCTTGATGTCAGTGCTGCCCCTCCTACGCTCAGGGTTTTCCTTTAATGAGGATTATGCACCTTCAAAGATTGAGGAAACCCACTTCCAGAATGGCAGCATTTCTAATGGCATCTGGTCTTACCACACAGTAACTCTATGTTGTAGGAAACTGTGGAGAGGTGCTCAGTTTTCCCCTTCACAGTGAGGAACTGTGAGAGTTCATGATTTCGTAGCTGTGTTCTCCCTTGACCAACAAACCCAGGACACTGTGAACAGAAATATCACATTTTTATGAAGCCCTGTAATGTTGTGTTAAAATAGTATCCAATATCGTGTCAAAACCTGGGTGGGATTCCTTCCCCCTCTCCTTGCCTTTTAGTTCATGCTGCTCAAAAATAAAATGCACGTAGCACAGTTTTATAGTCTGCACATTATTGTGNAAAAAAAAAAAAAAAAGAAAAAAAGAAAAAAAGATTTTAAAGGATTGATTAGGATTGCTACAGCTTCTGAATGTGGTCAGCTTTTCTCACTGTGTGGTCTTTCTTGATCTTTTTTCCCCTGACCCTTTTCACCCGCCCCCACCCCCTCGAGACACTGTGCTTTGTGAGCCATGGTGCATTTTTGCCTGTAAGCAATGTACTCTACAAATGGGTCTGAGCAGCAAGTTTCTACACCAATCTTCCTAAACATAGTGCTCTTCAATGAGGAAATATTTTAGGTCCTGGTCTTGCAATGAGTTATATATTGTTAGACTTTGGCACCAATCAGAGAGACTAAAACCTGATGATGTCTAGAATAACTCTTAAACTACCACAGAAGTTGCCAGTGCACTAATTTTCTGATCAGCCCCACCAAGTAGTATTCATCACACTAAGCTTGAGATGATGTCAAAGTGAATTAGCAACAATAATCTCCTTCTTGATAGTAGTCAAATTCTTATAGAGCTCATTATGTAAGAATAAGTAACAGAGAAATTTGGAACAAAAAGTTTTTATACAGGAAAACCAGAAAATGTTCTATGGAATGTGTACAGATACATCTTCTTTTTTTTGTTTTTGTTTTTTTTAATTTTTTTATTTTAGGGTATCTCTGTATCAAGGACTTAATATAATTGCTTTCTTTGGTAGGTATCATTATTTTTTTTCATATTTTAGGCTACTTCATGATTTTATGTTATTTTAATTTTGCAATTTATATAAGTCTTACACTACTAGTTATTTTTGGAAATCCAATGGATTTGTGTATTCTCTGTTCAAAGCAATCACATAAAATAACCGTAAGTGTTGTCGTTGACTATCATAACCACATGATGTATATTCTTTGTTGTATTCTTCCTTGTGCTCCCAGTGAAAGTTAATGTTGACCAAATATGACCTGGAAAGGAAAGCTGAAGATTTAGAAATTTCTTTTTAGTGAGTACCCATAGTCAAATTGCAGATAAATCTTTGTAATGGAAAGGAACAATTCCTTTTTGTTTTTCTTTTGTGTGCATGGGTGAGAGGGGGAGGAGGAGGTTTTTAATTGTGTTTTGTTCTTTATGAAAGGTAACATCTGGATTAACAACTTGCTTCTGAAAGCTGATACCCAAACAGAGTGCTTTCTTTACTGAGAGATGTCCTAACCCCAGTCGCACGACTGCTAATTTGGCTTTTCTCTTAATCTCTGCAGAACTCTCTGAATAGAAGCAAAACTATGTGCATGCTGATGGCTCACTTTCTACATACTCCCCTCTCTCCCTCGGAGTGTCTGGTGCGCAAAGCCGAGCTGGAACAAAGATACACTAATTATTCTCCATTAATTTGTCTGCTTGAATGGTCCTAAATACCAGAGTGATTAATTAGCGCGAAGCAGCCAGGGCAGGATGTCACACCCTTCTCTGCGTTTAAGTGTCGGCAAGGTTGTGCTCAAGTGTTGACAACAGCATATCTTTAATTTTCTCCAAGAAGAAAACTTTAGTCAGTGCAATTAATTTGAGCCTGGCTAGCTTGCAGGAATAAATGTAATGTGGAATAATATGACTGCTGATTGGACAATTTTTTGCATCCTTAGGATAAGGTAAAACTTTTTGGCACCTTAGTTATTGAATATCGTTTTTCTATAATTGTTTCAAATTGGTTTAATTACTTTTGTGCATTTTGCAGTTAAAAAGTGGATCACAAACCACATAGAAATTATCTTTAATGACTAAGTATATGTAAATGGTTTGATATGATGGATAAATTAAAGAGAGACAACCAATTTCAATCCAATTTCTGAATCTTCTTTATTTAGTGTTTTATCATGGTGACTTGTCCAAAAATATGTCAACATCATTTCAAAAATTACTGATTACCTCGTTTCCAGAATCTCATGTAAATTAAGTAAAATAACCTGAAAATGAAATAGAGCTGGTTCAGTAATATTTACCTGAGATCAGCACTTGCATTGCCCTTTTGCTTTCATATAGAGCTGTTAAAAGAATATTTAATAATACACTTGTCTCAAATTATCTCCATAATAATGCTAAGATTTATATATACACTTTTGTGGACTCTGAGAATTGCTTGTGTTTAGCAAGCATGGTACGTAAAAATACATCCTCAGTTGTGGTAGCTCTGGTAATTGTAAAAGTTACTGCATTTGCATGTCCTTGTGTTTCGCTTTGCTTTTTTAACCACTTCTTAGAGCATAATTTTTTCCTTGGGGTAGGAGGCATAAATGCAAAAGAAGTCCCATTAGATGATGCCTGTGACCTTTTAGTAGCTACCCTGAGATAACCCCCTAAAGGGGCCGTACCAGAAGCCAGAGAGAGAGCTTCATCTCTCCTTGCATTGTCAGTCACTTTTGTTCTCCTTGTCAATTAACTCCCCATAATAAATGTTGGGCCATGTTGTGGCCAATACAAGCTGCTTCAAAGTGTTACTTTGCACAGAAACTGACTTTCTCTTGCTCATTCATTGCTGTGTTTCAGCCATCAATGTATGTTTTACTTTATAAGTGAAATCTTTATTCAGCTATGAGGGTGGACTGAGGTTTTCTTTTTACAAGGAGAGTTTGGGGAAGGGTTAAAATAGATGACGAATATTTGTTTAAATTGACAGAACCTATGTGTACCAAGCTTTGCGGAAAAATGTAAGTGCTGTGATGTGTATTGAAACATCCAACTGTATTTAAGTAAGGCATTGCGACCATTATGGCACCTACATTCAAGAAAATCACAGACAATTCTGACAAAAACTGTCAGTTGCTGGGTCCCCCTAAGGTCAACAAAAATAAGTAGACAAAGTAGACTGAATGTGAAGTGGAAGTCTTGGCCATTAAGTACAGATAATGGAACCTTATTTTAAAAAGAAGAAAAAAACAGGTAATTAAGTAATATCATCCTTTTGATTTCTCTGCGTGTCTTGTATTTTCTGTTTTCTGGGGTGATTCAGTAGGAATATTTTTGCATTAGGATTTTTTGATTGCTCAGTTTCCTCTCCAATCAGTGAATGATGCTGAGAAACTCTTGCCCCAATTCATTGTGTTAATTCCTCCATCGTAAAAATAATCTCCTACATTTTAGCTTCTACGTCCTTACTGATATTTAGTCACTTGTTAAGCTTGTCTTCCTTCTTCCCAGTAATCTCATTTCCCCATTTCTTCTCTCTTAACAATCACTTGTCCACAAAAGTCAGCACACTGTATGCATAGTATGTGTGGCTCCCTGTAAGACACCTTTGTAATGAGAACACCTCAGATCAAAATGCTTAGGCAGGACATTGGGAATCAGCAGAATTTCAAACTCTTCGATGGTTGGTTTGATCAGAGAAATGCAACCCAACTATTAAAATACATTCCCCATTCTTATAAGTATTAACATTTAAGGTCTGTCCCGGCAGCCTTGTCGTAGGCAGTGTTCTTCACACTCTCCTACTCAATCAAAATAACAGCATCCATCAAGCTGTTGTGAAAATGAATAAGCTGCTTTGTGGGAGAATTATTTCAGTGTACTATTACAGGGCCAATGTGATCCAACTTGGATCTTGAGACTTGTTAACTCTGCAGCTTGTACCATTGCTCTCAATGGCACTAAACTAAGAAGTTAAGTCTTTTAAATGGTGTTACAAAACTTCAAGTGACTACAGAATAAGAGGTGAGATGAGCAACAGAACCCTTGCTCATTATCATCTGTTGGCTCTAAATTATTTTATATGGCAGAGTAGAAAGCAGTTTTCAAATATAATAATTTCCTTGGGATTAACTTTATTCAATAAATTAATTAATTAACTATTAATTACTTGCTTTCTGCCTTCAGATCACATATTAATTCTTTGCTTCTTGACTTTATTTTCAAAAGGCTCTAATTCCAAGATATTTGTCCAATGAACTAAAAGTAAGAAAAATATCAAAGTATATTCTCTTCAGTGTTTTAATTTAAGGAATTTTTTTGTATTTTTGGTGCACCGGTGATGTTATTTTAAAGTGAAAAATTTACTCCTGTCATTTTGAAAGGTCAGTACTGATGTAAGTTTATCTGCTATGTCAGTGCTGGTCAAATGAGTCCTCCCTGCATGGTGAGAGCAGATCCATCTCTCAGCTGAACAGTTCTAGCTGTTCCACATCTTCCATGCTTGTGTGACATTCTCATTTATACCTCACTTCCCCTGTATGGCAACCAAGTAAAAAGTCTGTTCTATGCAGAGAAATATAGGACCAATTTCAGAGGTGCCCAACATACAGATGGTGAAGAATTTCACTAATATTGCCTTTGTAATTAAAATTTTTTAAGTTGACTCACTCGTAATTCCCTAGTAATTGATCATTATTTGGTTAAGACTGGTAAATCAGAGGCAAAATGCAGCCATTGTTCCAGAGGATATCTGAAGTGCATCCTAACATTGGGCTGATTAAAAAGTCTCAGACCTCTGTGAGGCTTTCTGCAAAGTATACATGTGAAGCATGGACAAGACAGGTTAGTCCTTCAGATTACAGATCAGCCACCAATAAGGAACATGTAAATATGAAGCAGAATTCCAGTGCAAATTGGCACAGCTTCCTTGACTGCAGAGAAACTGCATTGATTAACAATACCTGTCGAGTCCACACATGCATGAGATCTCTGTTTATCACAGCAGGAAGATTTTTTGTGTATGTACTTCAATTGAGTGATCTCTGGGGGCTAGGGAAAAAAAAAAAAAAAACAACAACAACAAAACAAAACAAACAAAAAACTAAACCTCAACAAACCTGCAGTTCTCTCTTTTGTTTTATTCAAAGCCAGGTTCAGTGGCTACTTGGAATCAGCAGGTGCAGCTGGGACTTTCCTCAGAATTAGGGGGTGAGCCTATTTTCTTCCTTTGCAACATTTCCATTAATCTGTTAGCGTCAGCTTTTTCTGAAGATCCTAACTAGTGGGTAGAGTCCTTTTATGATAAACTAACAGAAAGTTAAAAATAGTCCTTAGAACACACATTTCAGGTTCATAAGGAAATGGGACAAAGTTCAGTGTTTCAGCTAATGACTGAAACACTGGCATTCAGAAGCTATTCTGTCTTCTTTTTGTCCAGAACACAATGACTTACCTTTCCTAAGCAAATGCCAACCCATATTCTGTAAATGTGTGAAAATGTTTAGGCTCAATAGCTCAAGGCATCACCCTTCACAGGGTCAAGCCCTTCAGTAAGAATTTCCATTGCCACCCATGAAAATTGCAGGGTTTTATCCCATTATTGAAGAATAGATGTCTAAAAGTGGATATGGAAATTAATTTGATCCCCTCCTTTCATGAAATTAATTTTTTTTTCACCTGTAGCACCTTAATTTTTCAGCAAGACGTAGCTGATTGATGCTGTCATTGACCTCCCTCCTTCCTCATTTATTCACTACCCGCTGTTTACTAACATTTGTTTTCTGATAACACTTGAAAGATGGAAATTACTTTCAGTCCTATTTCTGGAACAGAGCCTGAAGTGTTCTTAGCTTTATCAGGGGAACGTGTATTTCTTATTATTCTGAAGGTCTAATTCTGAGCAATTAGGCCAACTAAAATCAAAACACTATGCTAACAAGCTGTGAAAGGCTGAGGGAGAGAAAGATAGTTTCTCTTAGACTTCTGAATATTTGATGCTGTCATTTCTGAAGGGAAGTGGTACCTCAGAAATTCTCCTGTCAATAAAAAGCATTTGGTTGAATTCTTGGTCCAAGAGCTTTATCTCCAAGAAAGAAGAAGAGGTAGTTTTGGTAATGTATTAGCCTTTCTGGTTATAACATACCCTCATATAAAGGAGAGAGAGAAAGAGGTCAATCCCCTTTCCATCCTGTTATTTATGGCATCCACATATCACAAAAGTAATTTGGACAGAATTTGATTCTTATGCAAGGCTACATTAGAAAAATACTAAAAAATCTACCTAGTTCCTGTTACCTATTTGCAATCCTTTTATTCTCCTTTGTCACAAGACAACACTAAATAGATATGATTGCATAAGATATAAATCTCTAAAATATGAGAATTTTATGTATTCTTTAAGAACCCCCATGAATGATAGCAATTTGCAAACCAGCTGACCTTTTTCTTCAAAAATTGATGCATTACAACAATTCAGAGAGGTAATTAAGAAAATTACTTTTAATATTGATGCAGAAACTGAGGGCAGGGTAGATCATCCAAGTTTCTAGGACCGTGATGGAGCACGTATACAGAGGAAGGCAGAGCACTTACATACACAGGCTGACGAGGCAGAAGGCTGGAGCCTAGAACGTCTTCCTGGAAGCTTGGACCACAGCATTAGTCCCATTCCCTCCCGGAGGGAAATTCACGGGACATTAATATCTGATTGATTGCTGTGCTGGCTCACAGCTTCACGAAGTACAGCATGCCTTGGCTGTGTCATGTGGACACAGCCATACACTCTCACATGTGTACACGTGTGCACACTCAAGCATCTGCACATGGACACACACGTAGAGGCAAGGAGCAGACCTTACAGCCATCCTAAGGAAGGAAAGATCACTCCAAATCCTGCCAAAACTGGCAACACTCTTTCTTCTTCCAGTAGGTGTTTCCAGGCTGTCAGCCCATTTATTTACCCCCTCAGTATGTGCTGTCACTCCTGATCACGTACTCACAAAGTGCTTCCAGAAATATGTTTACAGAAGAACCTCATTCTGACTTTCCTATTAGTGCAAATTAGTGGGAGTACTTCCCTTGGAAGTGCTCCTGGGAGCCATTTTGGAAAGCTCATGTTATTTGCTTGCTACTATAAATTAATCCCAAATGTTTGTATATTATTCATGAACATAGAACTCAAGCAAGCCTTCTATCCCTATCTCTGTGTTTATACAGTTCCCACATCCAGCTAAAATGAAAAGAAGATAATATTTGGGATGTGGCCCCACAAATTAATTACTGTATAAGGGAATAGGTTAACATTGCTCTACAATGGAGCACACTGTTGCCTCTCAGTTCATATGAGATATTTTTCTCTACCTTTACACACAGGAAAACTATGCCAGTTATGGCAAGACAGGAGTATGACCACAGGCCGTTTCTTCACTGAGTGTTCACAGCCTTGGTAACTTTCTCTTATGTAGTGTTAATCAGCCACACTGTTAGAAAATTAAATGTAGGCACAGACAATAAGATAAATATTGAAATAGGTAGTTCTGACAATGTGGCACAGGGTAAATTGCCCTTTTATACTGAACCAAAATCCTTAGAGCAAAATTTTGGTGAGAATATGCACAAATTTTGCTGAAAGTCTGAGCTACTCTGAATTTTGTAGTGCAAGAATATACACATTCAAATGAATACTCTGTTTCTGAGTGGCCATCAAAGGCAAAAATGAATTTTTGCATTGTTGTACTACATAATGATCAGGACACAGAGAAGTTAAACTGAAAGTCTGTGGAGTTTTAAAATTTGGGGTTTACTGCAGGAAGATGAATTGCATGAGAAGAAGAGAGCGTATGCCCTGCATCATTCTGACAAAAGTTCTCGTGGAGGTAATGCTGTTACTAGATGAGAAACTAAATGGAAATGTTCAATAAAACATGTGTGCATCTGCACAATAGAATAGTCCTTATATTTTACATTGAGCTACCTCAGGGTCATGGAAGGTGTTTTATTAGAACAGTCAACAATAATAGCATGATTTTTATTAGTAGGAAAAGATAGAGTGAGAGACTACTAATTATTTTTCAGCCTGAGGGGCATTTTCCCTGAAACGACTGTTAATTTGATCATTGTCGTGCAGTTCACAGATTTACATGAACTTATTTCAGTACGACACATGGCTAAGAACTAGACTAAATATGTTGCTTTATTAATGGTTTTCAGTGAGTGTATTAGAAAGTGCTAAACATGTGGGTATAGGGATGATACTGATAGTACTTAGAAGGCTGAATCTTTTTGGAAGTTGCTAGCCCGCAGCCCTTTCTGTGTGATATTTTTTGTTCATGCAGTGAGATATTAAGCCTACAAGAATGAAATAAAATCCCAGTGAAATGAGAATTTGTTGGTATTGTCTTAAATCTATGTGCAGTGATGGTGCTGGAGGTTTTAGGCTGGTTTTGGGGGGTTTTTTGGGGTTTTTTTGGGGGGGGTTGTTTGGTTTGGTTTGTTGTTTTTTTTTTTTTTTTTTAAACCAGTCTAGCAGGTCTAGGAGGCAATTACATTTTATGTAATTATTTAATCAATACATATGGCTTAGATGTTTATGAATGTATGTGCACATATATAAATATAAACACAAATGAATCTTCTACTACAAGTGACAAAAAATCCTGGGAACACATTCCAGGTTTTAGCATTTTTAAGCACTCTGGCATTTTTCTTACTTCAGCCATCTCCTCTCCTTTTCAGCCCACATACACGCATTCTTTCAATCCCAAGGAGAGTCATATATGCAGTCTGAAAGGCCTTTAGTTTAGATTAATAGAAACTGCAAGATGAAAGGGAACAAGAACACAGTCTCCGGAAGGACAAATAGTTTGCATCTCCTTTGTCACACGCTGCCTTCGCTTTTCCTTACAAAGTTCCCTTACAAGCTTGCCTTGCTGGTGGGGACTTTTTAGAAGTGTAAAACTTTAGTGTGCAGCAATCCGTCACTGCTTCTGTGCGCGACTGTCCCGCGTGCAGACTAGCAGGATGCAGGGCACAGCTGCATCTTTCATCCTGCCGTGGCAGACTCCAACATGTAGTTGGTGCAAGTGAAATACCCTCACATGGTCATATCAATGCTCTCCAAGTTGCATCGTGAACAACTTAATCCTGTAAAAATTATTTTCATTGCCAGCTGTGGGAAAAATGGTGGAAGAAACTCTCAGACTAGGAGAACAGTTCCAAGGAGCTGTCAGATTTTTTCCCCACTTTTCTCTCAAGACTGTGTTTGTTTAGTGCATATTCACCTTCTTGAACTTGGCAAAGCAGCAGCACTGCTTTCCCAAGTGTTCCCCAGGCTGAGAGGTGACTCTAGGTCAGGAAATTCATTTTTCTTAAATATCGTATTGACTTGTACCTCAGTCTGAATTACAGGGTGTAAGCAAATTTTTGTGTCCCTTAATGCTCTCAATTGCTAATTGTTCCACCCCATCCTCCAATGCCCCCCAGATCTCTTTAGCTGATGTAAAAAACTACTCTCTTTTTGACTGCTTTAAGGTCCCAGTTTTAGCCCTGCCTGTTTCCAATCACTGTCTGCTCATCAACAGACCCAAAAGTAACATTTCTTAGTCATGGTTCATCAAGACTTTTTAGATACTAATTTCCTCTTGCAGTAGCAAGAGGCAGAAGTATTTTTATGTGCCATTTTCTCTCTAGATTTAATGGAGAAGCGGAACACAATTATGCAAAATAACAATCCTAACAGAAAACACTCAACAGAAGCAACCAGTTTTTCAATGACATTGTGTAACTGTGAGTTCCTATAAGAAATTTTAACCAAATTTATAAAATTCTTTATTGAGATAATGAAGATATTATGGTTTACGACAAAACGGATAGTCAGGTCTCAGCTTCCAATGCATGGATATCAGAACCCACCCTAAACCTCTGTCTGGAAATGGAGAGAGAGAGGCAATAGGCAGAAAGCCAAAGGACAAACGCTTGCACCCCTGCTGCAGGAGCAAATAACACAGGGATCCACAGAAGCAAAGGAAAATACAGTAACCCAAAACTGCTGGGATAGCACAAAGAGGCAGCACCCTTCCTAATGCTGCCTGATCTTTACCATCACCTTTATTTTGCCATGGGTCTTACTTCTGAAGAATCAACGTGATGAAAACACGATTTAGAATTGCCTTTCTTTTCATCTCCTTTTCTGCCCTAAGTTAACTTTTCTCAAAAATGAAAATTTTGGTTGGGCATCCTCTCAAGCTTATTGTGGACACTCACAGCTACCTGCATTGTATACAGATTTATTTTGCTGATGTAACCAGGAGACTGAGATGGGATGGCCTTCACAGGTAGATTTTTGCTGAGAGAAGATGACAGGTTATTGGCTGGAATTGCTACCATCACTGGTTTCTAGCATTTATGTTCATGTTAAAAATTATTTATCTCAGTCATGCAGAACTGTAAGGTTATCTTGATTCCAGCTAGTATGTCAATGTGCAGAAAAGAAAAGGCTAGGAGAGAAACAGGCACAATCAGACACTTCTAGGGCTGCATGATAGAAAATGAACTCTCCTTTTCTTGTGTTAAGGTCATTCTCTAAGGACTCTCTATGAGGTACCAATAGATCCTGACATGCAACTCCATATCCTAGACTTTGAACTGTCCTAGGCTCTTCTCTGATATGTAAGATCTAAATAGCAAGGTCCCATCTGAACCTTCCAGATACACCTTTTTCTAAGAGACTTTACTTCAAATAAATTAGATCCCTTAGGATTTGAACTGCATTATTTTTAAGGATTTTTTATCTCCACAGAATTGTGAGATAGTAATAAATATTTCATTTTTAGTAACTTCTTAGTCTATTTTATATATATCAAAAAAAGTTAAAGCTCTGATTTCAACAAAAGAAATCCAATTTTTTAACTCTTTTATTTACAGCTTCTATTGCTTTCTTCTGAGAGTCTGAAAGAGAGCTAGAACTAGAGATTGAATGTTGGAATGATAAAATATATTTATTTTTATCTGAAAGGAAACCAAAAGCCTATTATCCCAATAGTTAGAGCCCTTCAACCATGCTTGAAATTCAAATATTAGTTTTAATCCAAATAAATAAACTTGAGTTGCATCACACATCTGTTGAAGTAAGCTTAATGACATGGCTGATATCACACATTTTTATACCATCCATAGCATAAAAATGTCCCTGTAACATTTTCCTCAGTAACTGGTTTTATTGTAATAGACAGAAAAATAGAAGAAAATGAAATGAAATTAATGTTTATAATGGTTTTTCCTTTCTGCTGTGAAAAACATATGGTAAACAGATAGTGTTAACTGGAAATCCTCTTGCCTTAAGTAAGAAAAAGGAATATAACAAACACATGGCTAAAATTTCTCTGATTTTCATTTTCTTTTGCTCATTCAGGATATGAAGAGACACAGTTTTATGAGCAAAATGGAACCCTTCATCCAACTGTTCTTTAAGGGAATCAGTACTAAATTTCACATTAATCAAAAATAAGGTACAGTCCTACAGTAATCCCTGTAATAATTTTGTGATCTGTTTCCATTTCATAGCTAAAATAGCTCTAGAGTACTGTAGGGGAACTGCAAGGAAAAGTGATAGGGCAAGAGATATCTGGTAGATCTCACCCTGCAAAATATTTCTATAATTTTTATGTTGTCCAAGACAACTGCAACTTGAATACTGTAAACTAACCTGGAAGAGAATCATCAAATTTCAAAGGGGAAAATAAGTGTGGCTCATTAAAAATGTTATAACTGAGTAGAGTTAGCTGTGAAGGATTGCTTTTAACATAACTCTCTTGCCTGGAAGCTCAGTAACATCTAAAAATGTGGGACAATTTTATGCAACTAAACAAGAAGGAAATGATTATACAACAATCAAAACAATATTGCTGTTTGGATGTTCTTTAAAGTTGCGAATAGCCACCTTTGCTTTAAAATTCACATTTTTGAACTTTGCAAAGTGTTCTTGAAGACAATTTGGTGGTGTTTTTTCCTTCCAAAGCCATATGGTTGAGAGAATTAAGCACTGTCCTGGGAATCAGGACATTCTCACTCCTTGTCTCATCTTTACTGCTGATGGGTCTTAATACTTTCTACTTCTTTAAACTTTGGAAATGCTATTTAATTATGCTATGCAACAACCCAGTTTGCAAACATTAATTAAGCCTCATAGCTCCCTTGTGGTCTGAGACAGGTAAAATACCATTAGTCTCAGATAATAGGGAAAATAAGGCTCACAGGGGTTAAGTGGCATGCCCAAAGTCACAGAAGCAGTAGTATTTGGATCAGTATTATAATTCAAATTGTCTTTTAATCTACAATGACTCTCAAGCAAGGCCAATTCATCCATGCAACTCCTTTGAGTTAAAGAGTAAGAAACAAACATTTTAGCAGTTGTCAAAATTCAGTACCTTTAGGCCCGAATTACCTCTAAGTATTCATTTGAGCTTCACTGATTTATAAGCAGCCACATGCACAGGCCACTTCAGTGCTGGGGAAGATGAGCAGAGAATGCAAATATCATCCCTTTAGGAAGTTTCCAAAGCAGGGAGGGGGGCAGTACTGTGTAGAGGGCATCACCCCAGAGGCAGGCTGTGGGGCTTGTGTTTCAGAGTGCAGACCCCACAGGAGGCAGTGGGCTTCCAGCTGCTCCACTCAGAGAAACACAAAAGTGATCTCCTCTGGCTGGAAGGGGTCAGGGAAGGGTTTCCATCCTGTCAACTAATCTAGGCAACACAGGAAGGTAAAAGAGGCTGTTAAGGAAAAAAGCGGATGTCTCTTAGCTCCTGTTCCATGTGGGTCACCAAGGGCATAGCAAGGGGACCCCATGTGTGAAGACAGGAGCTTTGCTGTTTATCCACTCCTCAGAGATGAGCTGCACCTGATCTCCTTGCCTGTAGCTCCCTGCAGAGAACCTAAACCCAGAACTGACAGAGCAGAGTGATAAGCTTTGTCTGGGACTTCTCAAGCAAAAGAGGAGGAAGGATATCCAGCATTTAGAATTAACATGTTAACATCAACCATGAAGAGCAAAGATCTGAAACAGCATAATATCTGGGGTACTTACCCAGGATTATGTAGCATCCCTTATTCAAGCACTGCTACATACTCAGGTGGCCATGAGTATTCTGAAACAGTACAAAGAAACCGTGGCAGATACCTTACTGTATAACACATCTTATTTCTCACATACTATATTCAAATGTTGCCACATGTCCTCACTGTAAGAATATGTAAGGAACAGTATGCTTGGGTTTTATATGAATTAATAAATAAAGACTTTTCTACAGTTCATATGTACATATGGGATTTTAATTTTATACATTTTCTATATGGATTCCACTTCTGTTAAGGCAACCAGTTCCTAAAGTGTGCAGGATCTGTGCTCGTGCCTTTTGAAGAGCCTGCCCTTTCTGGGCAAAGCTGTCCTCATGTGCCAGGACATAAATATTTGAGGTGGGCCTTCATTGTCCGTTTGTCCTTCCTGACTCATGAGCTAGATCTTTACGGGATCTGCAGTGCCTACCTCAGCTTTCTGAACTGCAGGCTACAGTACACTGGATGCTCTCCCTCAATAGCCCAACTGAACTCTGTTGCGTTGAAGAAAAAGCTACAGACAACCATGTTGGTGGCAGCCATCTGGGATCCTACTTAGGTTTAGGATACAGATGACATGTCAGAATGTGATTTGCGGTTTCAAGAATATGCCCAAGCATAATCAAGTAGCTGAAGATGCTTTCTGGACCTCTGATATTCTTTTTGTCTAACACTGAGTCTTTAGGACATTCAGGACATTCTAGCAGTCCAGCTTAGCAGACACATCTCAAATAATCACAAGGAGATTTTCAAATATTTTGTCATCCAGCTACCAAATTGTTTGTGACATTCCATAACCATTAATGAGAACTAGTACTACTCCAGGGGAACTGGAAGGCTTGAGTCTTTGTATTTATGCTCATTATTATTATTATCATTATTTTCGTGAGTACACAGAATTTGTCTGCCCTTGAGAAAGCTGGTCATATTCTAGTGCTGCCCTTTGGATGGCTCCAGCTTGTGCCAGGTACTTCTATAAATCTAATCCAAAAGGAAACCATTCCTGAACTGATTTTAACAAGAGTGCTTGGTACCTCTTCAAGAGATATTTGTCTCCACTGAAGCCCTTAGGACTGCCTCTCAGCTTGATTATTGTTACTCTGATCTCACCTCACAGCATTTCCAAGGGTGCAGCCATGTTACATTTCTACCAGGTTATAGAAAAGAAATTCTTGAAAATAGTAACCCTTGTATTATTTTTGCCAGAAAGCTCCAGCTAGCTGCTTAATCCTTCCTTTATCTTTCAGTAGATCCTGCTTTCCTGGCTGTTGCATCCAGCCAAGAGGCTCCAATAATCACAAGAACCCCTCAAATACTCAGAGCTTCAGATATTTCCTGCTTCTATCCTTCGTATACTGTCTTTTCCAAAGGTGTTCTTGAACCATGTACAGTTTAAAACCATCTCACAATTTTGGTAATTAAAACCTCTTTTGTCTTCTTTTTTTTAATTTCATTTTAATTTTTTTTTTAATTCTAACCAGCCAAGGCTACACTTCATGTCCTGAATGCAGTGAGCATGTTTTCTCTTCTCCTTGACAGTGTGGAATTATTTTGTCTTATTGAGTCTACTTTTATGGCACAGATGAGAGTCTTTTGACAATTTTGCAGTCACTACCCAAGTGGGTTCCTGATTTGTACTTACTACTTTTTATCAGAGAAAGACCCACTCTGTTTTACTCAGTTTGAACCAGTATGATCTCCTTCCCTCTCTGAATAGCAACCTTTAAAGATTTATAGGGCAGCAGCTTGGAGTTCACTAACTATACCAGAGACACATGAAATTACAGTTCTGATAGAAGGTGTGAATTCTGACAGCGTCAGAAGTTTCAGAATAAAACTAGGAATTTCACTTAAATCTTCAGATTTTTTAATTCCCAGACTAAAATGGAGTGAAAGAAATGGCCGTTGGAGCTAAGAGAAGTTTTTCTAACACTGTGGGATTTATCTAGAGGTCAAAGTGCTTTCCTTGACACACAACTAAAAGAGAAGGGTGGACACGCAGCCAGAGGCACCCCATTCATAAATTGTCAGGCATTTTCTTTCTATAGTAAAGAATATAACTAGAAACAAACACTGACAGCCAGATAAATTCCTGCTTCCTGTTGAAGATACAATTTGCAAGTAGCAGAATATCTCCTGGTAGATTTTTAGATGCAAAGGCTAGTTTTTTGCAGGGAAGATAAAAAAAAAAAGTCTCAAAATGTATGTATCTTTTCCATTTCTCATTTTTAGCTCAGGTAGGTCATGATGAGTTTGAACATCCCCTTCTTCTCTACATTTCTCACATTAGGGAAGTGGTGATCCTGCAGAGAGAAAATTTTTTACAAAGCATTTGACACAGTTTGACACAGTTTAATTCTGTCATGGTCTTTTGCCTGGATTTTGCCTTGGTGTCTGTCACAGGTACAGCAAACCCGTCCCCTTCTTTCTTACAATTTTGAATTTGTTTTTGTTTTACAGATTTTTCATAGAGGAACTGCTCATCAGAACAGAAATTAACCCATACCACGTTTTGTGCAGCTTGGCTAAATCAAAATAATGGCATCCTGGCAAACATTTGGTAGAGAGAGTGTAATAATTATTGGTTTGGTTTTCGTTAACCTCTTTTTGTTTAGTCAACATTAAGTCAATCCACCTGGAGCTTAATACTGTATGTTACTATAGTAACTTTACAGCCTATTTGATTGTGACAAAGGGCTTCATCTCGTCCATTTCATGCTCCTGTGTCGACCTACTCCCTCCCAGTGTTTTATTATATCTGTCTTTAAGAGTATCTGCAGGAGCCACAGCTGCTCTGCTTTTGTAGCAGAAAGCAGTTTTCACTGTGTGAAATACTCTGCTCTAAAAGGTCTTTTGGGCTGATGGCATTATTGAATTTCAAAGCAAAGACAAACAACATTAAATTGTTTAAAGCTAATATTCATGTTTTGCCGTACAGCATGTTTGGGGTTTTTTTTTCAGAATGGAACAGTATATAATCACTGGTTGATACCCTTGAGAACAAAGCCACAAAATAAAGCAATGTAGAATACAAAAAGACTTGAAAGTAATTCAGTTTTCAAAACAAAACAAAACAAAAAAAAAATGTGTTGAGGGCTTAGGAAAAACATTAACTCCAGAAGCTGGAGTTAGCAGTTTGTAAAATAAAAAATTGAATAATTTTCTACAAATGGGCTCGATCCTTCCCGGTTAAACCACTGTGAAGCCATTGATTTTAATGGCATTACTTCCAAATTTATACTGGTACGAGGCTGAGTAGTACATGACCCATGAGTGCAAAATGTTTAAGAGTTTCTGACTGTTGCCTGTTCATTTTACAACCTGGTTGTTCTATAATACTCTAACCAGCCATGTGGATGATTGTAACAAGCCACTATGCAGCTTTTGTTTGGATTACCAGCGCCTCAGAACTCTTTCATTACATTGCTTGTTCCTGCTGTTGTTTAAATTTACCTTACTATAGCTTCTCAGCACCATTTATACCTTACTGGAGCTCTTTTTCCCTGCCTGCTCTACAGCTACTGGCCTCATATAATACTTTACAAATCTATTTTTCCTCAGTCCGTTCAGATTTGTCTCATATTGCTTATATTTATCTGCATATTTGATTTGAGAATAAAACATGTTCTCTGCCCTAGTTTCTCTCACTCCTCACATGTTGTTACGGATGCTTCTGAATAAAGAACTCTGCATCTCTTTGTCGCCGGCGCAAGGGCGATGCAGCGAGGCTCCTCCTGCATTTCAGCAGAGCCCTGCTCCAGTTGTGTTAATTGTTGGGCTGGGAGGGCAGCGAGCACTGAATGCTGCCTTGTTAACTTGCTAAGCAGCTGGTCAGCAGGGTAGTTTGATTCCAGCAAGGCTCTTGACACCTCTGCCAAGGGTTATTGATACCTCACACACCCCAGCTGAGACAGATTGTTTTAGTCGTGCTTCATATCCATAGCACAGCCTGTAGTTAGGAAAAAAAGTGATTGACAGCTCACACCTCCTGGGCCCTTCTTACTACCAGACACAACATCTGCTATGCCCTGTGGAGCAGTGAACCAACACACACTGAGAGAACTGTTTCTAGTATTGTCAGGGTTGATTTTGTTTAACCCTTTCTGGCTGCTCTCTGGAGATGAACATAGGGGTTTCTGTAATCCTTTACACTTGCTTAAAAAGTGTGGAATATTTGACCAAGCGAATAACGGAGAAGATGGCGCTTGCAATGGCAAGGAAACAGGTTGGCAGTTCTTCCTCTGTAAAGTGACCAGCATACTCGGGATTGTAAAATAGAAACTGGGTTATCCCTGCAGAAGTGCTGCTTATTTCCGAACAGTGCCAGGGATGCAGCCAATGGAGAGTGCAACTCTGAAACGTGGCCCGAAGCAATTTCACTGTGTGCGCATGGATATGCTGAGGAGGAGCACAGCCATAAGTATCTGCTAACCAGTCGAAGCATGCTCCTTAAAGTTTAGGTTATATGTACAAACAGCAGAGGGGTATAGCTTTTTGACAGGGAGGAGAGAGAGAAAAATGGTTCCATTTTCTACCTTAGAAAATTAGCCAGTGACAGTTGGCAATTGCAGAATCTTCAAAATAAATGATTGCATGTTTGATTACAAATATGGAACATTAAATATACATGCAAGGAACTTCTGTAAACTTTCTTCAACATGTTTAAAAAATTATAAGAAATATTTTAAAGACTACCAAAATCGAATTGATTGTCTTAAAATATATCTGACATGTTGACTGATATGCCTTACTTTTGGATGGGTTGGGGTTTTGGTTTTTTTTTCCCCTCCTAAAATAGCTGAAGCCTAAAAATTAATATTTTTATAAATCATAAAATTATAGAATAATATAATAGAATCATAGACTCATCTAAGTCAAAAAAGACCCTTAATATCATTGAGTCCAATTGTTAGCCCAGCACTACTGAGTCCATCATTAAACGTGTCCCCAAGAGCCATAACTGCACATCTTTTAAATACCTCCAGGAATGGTGACTCCACCACTTCCCTGGGCTGCCCATTCCAATGTTTGACAACCCTTTCTGTGAAGAAATTTTTCCTAATGTCCAATGTCTCCTTGAGCAACCTGAGGACATTTCCTCTAATCTTATTATTTGGGGGAAGAAATCAACTCCCGTCTCACCACAGCCTCCTTTAAGTGAATCTGTAGAGATCAATTAGGTCTTCCCTGAGGCTCCTTTTTTCCAAACTAAACAAACCCAGTTCCCTCAGCTGCTCCCCACAAGACTTGTGCTCTAGACCCTTCACCAGCTTCATTGTCCTTTTCTAGGCAACCTCTACACCTCAATGTATTTCTTGTAGTGAGGGGCCCAAAAATCTACACAAGATTCAGGGTGTGTCCTCTCCAGTGCTGAGTACAGAGAGTCATACGGGGAGTTGATCAGTGTGGACCAGATCAGGCTCTGGTCCTGCTGGTCACACTATTTTGGACATAAGCCAGGATGCCATTGGCTCTCTTGGCCACCTGGGGTACACACTGGCCCATGTTCAGCTGCCGTAGACCAACATCCCCAGATCCTTTTTCAAAAGCAAATTTCCACTCTTCCCCCAGCATGTAGTACTGCATGAGTTTGTTGTGACCCAAGTGCAGGACCTGGCATTTTGACTAGTTGAGCCTCATACATTTAGCCTCAGACCATTGGTCCACCCTGTCCAGATCCCTCTGCAGAGCCTTCCTGCCCTCCAGCTGATCAACACTCCCGCCCAAATTGGTGTCACCTGAAAATGGACTGAGGGAGAACTCGACCTCCTCATCCAAATCATTGTTAAAGATATTAAACAGGACTGGCCTCTCCGCTGAGCCGTGGGGGACAACGCCTGTGACCAGCCACCAGCTGGATTTAACCCATTTTCTGGGCCCAGCTATCCAACCAGTTTTTTGTTCAGTGAAAAATGCACATATCCAAGCCATAAACAGCCAGTTTCTCCAGGAAAATATTGTGGAAGACAGCATCAAATAGTTTACTAAAGTCCAGGTAGACTACATCCACAGCCTTTCCCTCATCCACTAACTGGGTCACCTTGTCATAGCAGGAGATCATGTTGGTCAGGCAGGACCTGCCTTTCACAAACCCCTGCTGGCTAGTTCTGATCCCCTGATTGTCCTGTACATGCTGCATGGTGGTGTTTAAGAGGATCTGCTCCAAGACCTTCCCCAGCACCAAGGTGAGGCTGACAGGCCTGTAGTTCCCCAGACCCTTCTTCCAGCCCTTCTTGTAGGCGGGCATCATATTGGTTAACCTCCACTCAGCTAGGACCTCACCGATTAGCCAAGGCTTCTGGTGAATGATGGAAAGTGGCTTGGCAAGCTCTTTCACCATCTCCATCAGCTCCTTTGTGTGGTCCCACAGATTTGTGCATGTCTAAGTGGTGAAGCAGGGCATTGACCATTTCCCCTTGGATTATGAGTGCATCATTCTGCTCACCACCCCTGTCTTCCAGCTCAGGGGGCAGGATACTTGAAGAACAACTCTCTGACTACTAAACACTGAGGCCAAAAAAAGCATTAAGGACTTCAGCCTTTTATTCATCCTTTGTAGCTGTGTTTGCCCCCACATACAATAAGAGATGGAGATTCTCCTTATGTTCTCCTTATGTTGCTGAGGTATTTCTGGATTTCTTTTTTTGTTTGACCCCCCACTCCTTACTTCTCCGAAAATGGAAAACTATAATTTAGTATATATATATAATTTATATTATATATAATTTATATAATATAGACAGCCCCCAATTATGACACCATCCACAAGTCTTTCTCTGTTCACAAGTGACAGGTCCAGAAGGGCAGCTCCCCCAGCTGGCTCCCTCACCAGCTCTGTCAGGACATTACCTNGATCCCCTGATTGTCCTGTACATGCTGCATGGTGGTGTTTAAGAGGATCTGCTCCAAGACCTTCCCCAGCACCAAGGTGAGGCTGACAGGCCTGTAGTTCCCCAGACCCTTCTTCCAGCCCTTCTTGTAGGCGGGCATCATATTGGTTAACCTCCACTCAGCTAGGACCTCACCGATTAGCCAAGGCTTCTGGTGAATGATGGAAAGTGGCTTGGCAAGCTCTTTCACCATCTCCATCAGCTCCTTTGTGTGGTCCCACAGATTTGTGCATGTCTAAGTGGTGAAGCAGGGCATTGACCATTTCCCCTTGGATTATGAGTGCATCATTCTGCTCACCACCCCTGTCTTCCAGCTCAGGGGGCAGGATACTTGAAGAACAACTCTCTGACTACTAAACACTGAGGCCAAAAAAAGCATTAAGGACTTCAGCCTTTTATTCATCCTTTGTAGCTGTGTTTGCCCCCACATACAATAAGAGATGGAGATTCTCCTTATGTTCTCCTTATGTTGCTGAGGTATTTCTGGATTTCTTTTTTTGTTTGACCCCCCACTCCTTACTTCTCCGAAAATGGAAAACTATAATTTAGTATATATATATAATTTATATTATATATAATTTATATAATATAGACAGCCCCCAATTATGACACCATCCACAAGTCTTTCTCTGTTCACAAGTGACAGGTCCAGAAGGGCAGCTCCCCCAGCTGGCTCCCTCACCAGCTCTGTCAGGACATTACCTTCCACACACTACAGGAACCTCCTGAACTATTTCATCTCAGCCGTATTGTATTTCCTACAGACATCTGACACATTGAAGTCTCCAACAAGAGCAATGACTAGCAAAATCTTATTTTCTTGCATCATATAGGTATAGTCACTGAGACTTTCATAGAAAAGTGCTATGCAAAGTAGAGAAGGCATATGGTAACAGATCAAAAGGACTTTTTGGACCTTTTTTTTTAATTTGGCTGCAAACTGGCTTCCTACCATGCTGTCATGCTTTAGAACTGATGCTTGCCAGCTAAATTATCTGTGTTTACAAAGCCTTAAGGATGTGTTATGCTACAGAGGAACTAATAGCTTTATTTATTATATCTTTACTATAGCAATGTAATTAGCAATATTATTATTGCTAAGCTTCACTATCACCTCTTGTCAGCACCACGTAACTCCAACATAAGTCACTGTGTGTTTTATATCCAGAAAAAATTATTGGCTGAGTGAGTTTACATGATACTGTCTTGCTCATACTTCACGGGATTATATGGCTGTGTTCTTCTGGTAGACTGAGGATTTGCTACAGTGAACGCTACAGTAAACCAGCATTATGACTACATGACTTACTGCACACAGCTCTCACCTCTTCTGGTGGTTATCTATCCTTTCTCCCCTCAAGAACCTGGACTGAACTTCTGATGACTTTAAAACTTACAGCAGCCTCAGTGTGAGTTAGATGAAAAAGTCAGAATATCAGATTAGTGACAAGCAATTTTTGTTTCTGGATTTGTACTGCTACTGTGACTGCCTTTGCTGTAAGGGTTCTCTGAATAAAATAAAATTAAGTGGGGTATGGACAGAATTCAGATGCTTGACAAAGTCAGACTTTGAATTATGTCTTTTTTCTGAAATCGTTTTCCCCTCTAGAGGTCATGTTTGTTTTTAAAAAGGTCACATTTCCTCTAAATAAGGAGGATGTAGACTATTTTGAAATATAAGCCAACAAAAATGGGGAAATCAGCCACCTTTCAGCCAATGGGAGAACATGGCAATGTCTTGAACTGACAACCACTTGGCACTTGCCAAGTCAAGAGCAAGCAAGGCCAGACAGCTAAGGTGCCAGGAAAAGATTCTGGTACCAGTAAAACTCATGCCAAACAACTTTTAGTAGCAAAATCAGATATATATTTACAGAATACATAAGAATACACACTGGTCAAAACAACTATATTATCAGTACAAGGTAGTACTGAGGAGGTGTCTTGTCCACAGGCAGATCAAGACCTCAGATCACCAATCACACAGATGTGGTATCTTTCTCTTGTTGGAAACTGAAACCATCAGCTCAGTAACAAGGAAGTTTGGAAAAGGGTTGGGTTCATTTTCATCATGTCACACTTGTTCCTCTGTGAAAAGGACATTTTTGTAAAGAAGGGAGAGCTCCTCTAAATCAAAGAAGTTACAATGCAATAATCTGAGAGACTGGGACAATGGAGTTTAGATGTCAAAGAACTTCATCAAAGCAGTAGAGAAGAATGTTGGGAACAAATACAAAGCCAGGTATAGTAGAAAGAAACAGAATAATCCTTTCTTAAGCATTTTTTAAGGTTCACACTAAAATAGCCATATCAGGTTTTCCCTGTCCCTTGTCTGTTGATGTGCCAGAATATATAAAAGAGTTAATGTTGAGTATGGAGGAAGACATGGTGCATCAAACATAATTACCTCTAGCATCTATATTCCATTCTCTTTTTTCTTCCCCAAGAAGGCAATCTTATTGTTTACTCTGAAAGGCAAAATCAAGGGTCAAGACAGAAACAACTCCATGAAAGCTTCTGCTATGTAGTAGAGAGACAACACAAACTAAAGGTCTTTTCTGCTCCTGAAATCTAACACACTTGAAAGAATGAAGGTCTTAGTCAAACTCTATTACTGCAGGGAAATATTTCATATTAGTTTGACCCCTAAGTTCTGTTTGTGTTTGTGCACGTCCTTGTTTTTGTTACAGGAGAGAATCTCAGAGAGCAATCAAAACAAAAAACTCCTCTATGTGTATACATGTACCTACCTCTGATAACTTTTGCATGACGTTCTTGGATAACCACTGAGATGTCGGGGTCATATTGTAGCTTAAATATTTTTAAATGATAATATAATGGGAGTATTTCTCTATGTTCCTTTCTTCCACTAACCAGTTAAGCTTTATGAAATATGATTCATTTCTTGAGCCTAAGGAACTGTAGAGAAAGGATATGTCTAACCAGAGTTAATTTCCCCCTGTGGCTTCTTATTGACCAGGACAGATTATAAGACTTTTCAGGGCACTTTTTTTCCTTTGTTAATTAAAATGGTACTTCACTACCTGTATACTCCACCTTCTTGGACTGCAGATACAATTCATATCAATGGCTGACAACAAAGCATAATGTACAGCACTGATACAAATTTTAAATATACATTTTAAAACTCTCCAGGAAGCTTTGTATTCACATATATGATTTCCTTTTTCATTAGGTTATAAATAAATGGCCTGGCACTGCAGGAAAATAAAATAAAACATTTAGTTCTGGATTTTTCTCTTCAGGTGGCATAAAACTGGGATTCGGGAACTACTCTCAGGCAGCTTATTGGAGGACATATTTTCCTCCTACTGTTGCTATGAGTAACTCCACTCTACAGCCTCTATTCACTTTAACCTTATCAAAACTAAACGAAGAAGATATTAATTATTAAGTATCAGTTATAGAATAATAAAGTAATTTCCAATGTCATGGAAATGCCAAGAAATACATATATTTTCATAGTGTTTGTATTTACTAAGAGCATTTGTTTTTCACAGGAACCTTTATCTGTAAAGCCTTTTCTTTAAAAGAAAAACCCAGTCTCCAGTGGTGCCACTCTATCCAACCATCTTTGTGATGCTGATATAAATATTTAAGAATGGCTCATTGTGTGGCCAAATCTGGTCAGTTCTCAGAGCATCCCCCTATCAGGTGGGTCATTAGAAAAGCTGTACCTACTGGTTTAGGTGGCAGTTCAGTTTGTGATGGGGCAACCCAGCAAACATGGGTTTTCTTTCCCTGATCTGTTCTGCTCCCTGACCTGCCAGGGCTTCTCTCAAAGCTTGGCCTTGTGGTGCCCTGTGCTTCTGCTGCCCTCCTGTCAAGGCTTTTGTGAAGCCTATCTGCAATGCCATGGAGTCAGCTCAAACAGCACTGATGCTTTCCAGTGTATGCCTTGTTCGTTCAGTCTTGGGTGCCCTTCTTAAGTGGAAGACAGCTGTGATCCTGCAATGTGGAAGGCAGCATTTTTAGGAACTGATCAAGTCTATTTTCTCCCCAAGCTAAGGATGACATGCCAAATCAGAATCTCAGTTCTTATCAGACTCTTCTGTCCTTCAGATAGCAGTGACTAGAAACATTTTGTTTTATCATCTCAGCTGGTGCATTTTCTTCTTAAATGCAGACTTTGTTACAGTGATCCATAACTGAGAATCCCTTCAGGCTTGTCTACTACATTGCACTCTATCAGATTCAAAGTGTGAAGAATCCTTGAAACCTCCAGTTACTTCAGAACAGAGTTGCTTTCCCTCACAAATGCTGTACTAGCAAGAACATATCACAACTCTGCTCCACAGGCTATGTTCAACATTGGAAAATCAGGGTGTCAAAAAAAAAGAGCTTAAAAGGCCACAGTCATCTAGAAGAAAGAGGGCATCTGCAAACAAGGAAATCTTAATCCAAGTACCAGTGACATTCAAGAAAATCAGAACAGGGATGTGCCAATTTCAGTTTTGAAGTGACCCCTTCTTGGTTGCACATGGATCCCAATCTTGGATTTTTAAAAATTACTTTTATTTGCCTAGATTACTTTTCATTTGCTACCAGTCCATTACATTTGGCACTTAAGTCAAGTAGTTATGCTTTTTATGCCAAGTATGCTACATGTTAGTAAAGCTGCTATCTTGAAGGGCCTTTACTTTGAAGCTTTGTGGATTTAAACGCCCTAATACAGATATTGTGCTGTGATATTCTGCTGTGAATGGGGCATGCAAGGATCATCTTTGTGAGCCTTACACTGTACACTAGGGGAGCAACTGTTCAGTGCTTACAGCGACCTACCTAATACTCAATAAAGACTGCACTAATCTATCCTTAGAGGGTGGAGGGGAAGAGAAGGAAAAATTTCTCCTGCCTCGTGCTATTTTGCTACTTTCATTTAGCAGCAGTGCACTTCAGTGGTAAGTCACTGAATCAGATACAGGCTATGACCTTTTGGGTGACCTTGGGCCGCTCACCTCTCTGTGCCTCTCTTTTGTTTCCCCTCTGTAGTTTCCTTTAAAAGCACAGCATAAAATTATGCAGACCTAATTCTGTCTTTAGAGAGCATTTTCCATCCTAGCAGGACCCCACCACTGGCTGTTAATTCCAGGATTTTAGGCTCATGATTAAGTTACTGCAGTGTAACAAGGTACCTTACATCTGTTGCTCATTAGGGGGACTTGTCTGAGCCAGGGTAAATGACTACATCTGAACTAGTCATCTTGACTTTCTCTGTAGTCACTGAAAAAAATTTGTCACTCTTAGGTTTCGTTCCGCAGTAGACAAGCAACATATATCAGATGAATCATGTTCCCCAAATGCCTATTTCTCTCCATTGATTATGAAGAGTGTCTAGAAGAAATAGCTGAGACGAAGATTTCCACACTGCGGTAGTCTAAAGTTATGTGGAAATTACTTTCCTAGTAACTGCTCATATATTTGCTGTTTGTCCCAAACAAAAGTGAACTACTTTGATACAACATACAACTAACTATATGACCTAGGTCAAGTTGTCTTACTCTTATTCTGAGCTAAACACACACATGCAGTTAACATGGCTCAGCGGACGCACATGAAGTGAATCACACATTCACTCACCTTCTTTTTGTAAAGGCACCAATCTATTCCATTTGTTTACCATCAGCCTACTTTGTGACCAAGCTTTATCAAAGACCATTCTTTTTTTCCTCTCTGACTGTACAGACTGAGGGAAAACTCACCCTTTCCACCGGCTCTTTGTTTGCCGTGGCTTAACCTCAGTCACCAGCCAAGCCCCACCCAGCCACTCCCTCACTACCCCAGCAGCAGGACTGGGCAGAGAATAGGAAGGGTAAAAGGTACAAAACTTGTGGGTTGAGACAAAGACAGTTTAATAGGGAAAGCAAAAGCTGAGAAAAAAAGCAAAGCAAAATAAGGCATTAATTCACTGCTATCCGTGGGCAGGCAGGTGTTCAGCCATCTTCAGGAAAGCAGGGCCTATCTTGGGTAATGGTGACTTGGGAAGACAAACCCAACATTTCAAATGTCCAGTCCTTCTTCCCCCCACTTTATGTACTGACCATGATGTCACATGGTCTGGAATGTCCCTTTGGTCAGTTTGGGTCACCTCTTCCAGCTTTGTCTCCTCACAGCCTCCCAATCACCCCCGGCCTCCTCCCCAGTGTGGCAGTACGAGAAGCAGAAAAGGCTTTGGGTGTAAGCCCTGCACAGCAATAACAAATACATCTCTATATTATCAACCCTGTGTTCAGCACAAATTCAAAACACAGCCCCATAACTGCCCCTGTGAAGAAAATTAACTCTACCCAAGCTGAGACCAGCACACTGTGTTTATCTTATTCTCTCAAGCAGAGTAACCTCTTTTTGCACCTCTTTATTAGTTTTCCTTTCTCTTTAACTCATAGTATCCCCTCTTTCTATGCAGCCTTCTCAATGCTCCCTATGAAGGACACTGTAAAAAAGAACTGAATTTTAATACCTAAGTACTGGAAAAATTTAAAATGCAGACTGAAGGCATGAGTGCAAACTATTTTGTAAATCAGCAGTCTTACAATTTTTAAATCAGGCGGTAGTATGAATGTAAGATTGCTTTAAAGCAAATACTTGTAAAGATGCAAACAGCTAGAAAGGCACCCTTGAAAATACTTTCTCATAGTATGTCTATGGGGGATAATATTCCCAAGCAAAATCCCTTTTTGTTGTTATTGTTGTAGATGCATGTAGAAACAACAGAGCTGTTTCTAAAATGTAAACAGATTTTAATGTAGATTTCCAAATACCCACCTAAGAATTTGTTATTGAAATATAGTTGTTTACCTATGGTATAGAAATTACAGAGATATACAACGTAAGTTTGATGCCTATTGTATACATTTCTAGCTGTATCAAATATTTAATACCTGATATTCTTTGGGATTTGTTAGCATCTCCTTTCAAACTTGCCTGCGGCAATTACAAGATGGAATGTAAAAAGTGGTTTTGATTATCGTTTTGGATTGTCACCTTGACAGTTTGGGTTGGGTTTTATAGGCATGGAGAAAGAACACACACAGACACACACAATTGCTCCTTTTCACTTTGCATCCCTTTCCCAGTAGACAATGCTCTACAGAAATGGCTCAGGAGCAGAATAGACATGAAAGAATTACCAAGTGGAGCTATTTGAGGGAAACCTGGTTCGTTATTTGGAGACAGGAATATGTAAGTGGCCAGTTTCATCTATAAATTGCTATTGCTTGGGGATTGCAAATAGACCTTAGTGGGTATTTGAGCGGTCAAGTCAAATACACTGCTGCCAACAAAAACAGAAGGAGGAGGAAAAACAGGTGGAAGGAAAGAGAAGAGGGAATAGAAATTTAAAGAGCAAGAGAGGAAAAATGAAGTATCCTTAGCTTTTGTTGCCTGTTGAATAAAAAGAAAATGTTTAACAACAGGAGAAGTCTAAGGTCATTGCTTTAATTTTTAATCTAGGCTGGAGGATGCAAGAAGAGTGCTAATGTACCTGTGTATGTGAATATCCTTTAAATATGAAAACTATTTGCTGGTTTGAATACCTTACTGGCTCTTAGCTTGCAGGTCCCCTGTAGGGCAAAGGCTGCACATGGCCACCTGTTCTAGCAGTGCCCATCAATCCGTTTTTTGTCCACTGGGGAAAAGACATTTTGTCACAAATGAATGGGAAGCTTACCTGAGTGTCAGACAGTGGGACACCGAGTTCCATTAACTATTTATTTGTAGTTGGGCATTGTGTTTGTTTTGAGGCAGACTGAAGGCTGCTGTTTGCACAATAACTGAGCAGACTGTTCTGGCCACTGAACCTTAGGCATGAGGAAGACTTGGATGCATGATTGGATGCATGATGCATGGATCATGAGGAAAGGAGAAGGAAATACTAGTGCAAGGTGCAGCACTGTGTTTCTGACTCTTACAGCATGACTGCAAGTTGAGTTTCTGAGATTTTCTGTAAATTACATCTAAGCATCATAATGAATCATTAACATCCATCTTTGCATTGAGTCTGCACATATCTTTCCCCTGAAATCCACAAGCCTTTGTGAAGCATACAGACGTTTTTTCTTTTCATTTAAGTATTTTATTACTATGATGCCAACTGTTGCTGATATCACTGAATGTCTTTCAGCATTTCCATTATAAACCTTGTTTTCAAGGGATTTATAACCTACCTATTTTACTTCCTGGTTTTTTTGCAATTTGCCATAGAAGATTTTCAGCTTGGGGTAGATGGTACTGTCTTTCCTTGCAGCATTTGATTTGAACACCTGTAACTATTCTGGACTGACTATTACAAAAGGTAAAGGGGGACCTCAGGTACTATAATTTTCTTACAAAATAGTATGTAAGATGTAAGGAAGAGCATGTATTTTGCAATTTGAAAAAGAAAATTGCAAAAATTTTTATTTTTCAAATGGAATTGATCAACAGAGTCATGACTGCACAATGCATTGATAAAGAAAGGATGTTTTCCTCACCAAAAATAAAACCATGTGCATAAATACCATATTTAATGCATACCTATGCTTTCAATATTAACCCGTGAATCCTACATTATTATCCTATTTATCCCTAACACTTAAGAATGCACAGAAGTAGTGAGTTTAATGAACATGTCTTTAAAACATATGGTGAAGTGCTTTCAGTTGCAGGCAATTACATAGTTCTGTGAAAAATGATGAGCTGTACTGTTGTCATAATACAAAAAATCTTTCCCATTGGTTTCCCCTATTGCTGCAGTCAAAGGAGTTACAATATTAGTCTTATGCAGAAATCTGGGCAATGCCATCTTATTGACTTAATGCCTAATCTAAAACCTAATGAGGTAAAAGGACTATTTCCTTCGACTTCAGTAGTCACTGGAGTCTCATGGCTCATTCTAACAGTTCTCTTGTACCCTAATAACTGAGATAATCAGCTGCAAATAGAAAGCCTGCAAAAGATTTTGGATCTTTGTTATACAGATTTTTGCCAGTTTTTATTCTAGCCAACTCACCCTTGTACCAGAAGACCAATCGTCTTTTGGCCTGATGTACAAAAAAAGTGAAAATGATGTGGGATGAGAGATGGTTAAAGAGTGTTTTCCTGAGTTTGTTTTACTTTTAGATAATCTTGATGGATAAGTCATGGAAGAGAGGAAGCTGCCATTCATGTCAGTACTCAAAAAAAGAAATCGGAGAAGAAAATCTGGAAACATAAATGTTTTCTTACAGGAAGGTTGTCAAATTGAACAAAATTCAGAATTCTTTTTCCTCCTGAAAGACATTACAACATACCAGAGCTTAATCTGCTAGTTTGCTTTCCTAAGTGTAGGTTATTGTAGGCTGTATATTACTTACCATTGCACTTTGACATGCCTCAGGCACTGCATTGCAAAATGTCCCCATTTTGGAGCAGCTATAGGTTATGTGGCTTGGCTTCTGAGGCTGTTTACTGCCATCCAGCAAGTGCTCCAATGCAAAGAGCTTATTTTGGGCAAAATTGGCTCTGCTGTCATCAGGCAGTGTTATCCTGTTCTTTTCCTGTGTCTCAAATACTGAGACTTCTGACCTATAGCAGCCTTTTTCATTGGAAAGTGAGAAACAGTGACTGAATAAATGTGCAAAGACTCCACCCTTCAGCAAAGTAAAAATGCAAATCACACAAACCAGACCTCATTACATTTGGCTAGAGAAAAAAAAAAAAAAAAGGAGAGCTTCCAGGTGCAAGTAAAACTTATGTAGAAAGAGAGTAATCCCTAGAAATAAAAAATCTCAAAATTTTACAATATTTCACCAAACTGGAAAAACATTTTTTTTTCAACAAATGGATTTCTTTTATTTATATTGTTGTAGATTTTGAAGCTCAAATAGCTAATAACATCATAGTTTCAAATTATTTAAAAATAAGATTTTCTTTTTTATTTGGGATTAAGCTAGACACAAGGAACTGCATACGTATAATTAGTTGAATAGTAAGCTATTTCATAGCAACATGCTATGAACAAGAATCCATTTACACTGTGCTATATACAATTTCTATGCAAAGACATGATGGGAGTTGTTTTAATTTAGTCTAAAAGTAGCACTAAATAAAGGGGGGGGAAAAGTCCCACACAAGGCAACATGGAGCTGGTTTGTTCTCTACCTTTGTGTATCAAGAATAATCCCAAGGGAGGAAAAACATACTTTACCTCTATTGCAATAAGCACAACATATTTTCTTTATTGAGAGAAGATTGAATAGTGACATGATTTTTTTGGTCAGAATCTAGAGCTGGAGGAGATTTCTAATCAGAGAGGTCTCTATTCTAGCAGAGAGTTAAGGAAACTTCAGTGGCTGGAAGCTTAGGACAGTTATATTCTGCTAGAAATAAACACTAGATATTTTAGCACTAAAGGTCATTAGTTAGTTGCACATATTGCCAAAGCATTTGCTTGACAGTGTCTTACTGTTTTAAATTAAGTCTGTGCATCCTTTGGAAAGAGATATTACAGTTCATCCACAAGGTGTTGGTTCTGATGCAACAATTATTGGATGAAAATTTGTATTTTGTGTCACAAGATAATTATGACAGTGGGTTTGAAACATAAAAAGTCTATGAATTGCTGAAAGTTGGGTGACTTTTTGTTTTGAAAGACTTAGATCAGAGTAGTCAGCATCATGGGTACCTCCCTCAATATTGTGCATATTAGATGTATAACCCAAATGTTATCAAAGTGGTATAGGAAAGTGTTGGCCAACAGTCCCTGCATTCATTCTGATGTAGTGCATGGACTATCTTAAAAATTATTTATCTGTACAAAGACGTGAATGTCATTTAGGGCCCTCCTTAAGCCAGCTGTATATCTCTAATATGTTGTCATCAGACATCATTTGACTGCAAATAAATTACTGATACCAGATTTTCACTTAAACTGTACATTTACATATTACAGAGCATTGGTAACTGTCCTTCACATTAACAACATTCCGAAAATAATTTCACATTTACCAGATACAATGAAGCTGTGTTCTGAAAAATATGAATGCAGCAAGGAAGGACATTGTCTCCCATCTACAGCTCTGATTTACTGGCTGTCTCCAGGGAACTTCACATTACATGATGTTACTCTAGAACATTCTTTCTAAGTACTCCCTGTAACTACACAAAGCACAGGACATGCCACATTTTCCTTCTCCTCCACTGTAAACATTGGATAAATTATTAAAACATATATTTGATAGATTTTATTTATTAATCCATAGCAGTTTAAAAAAAAAATGACCCAAAGTTCAGGTGAGTAGTTTAAATAAATATCTTCATTCAATCTTCTTTGACAGTCTACATATGTATTTTGGAATATATCTGTATGTTGATTATTTTTTTTAAATTTTGCAGGCTGAAGGAATTATTTGTTGATTATATAAAATATTATGTGGTTTTCACCAATATAATATGGCTCATGTATCAAATTTTTTTTGCTTTAGAATCATTAAGGCAAGTACATATAAATATGTTATAATACATATACAATACATATGCACATCACAGTCCATGTGCAACAATACTTTTTACTAGTCTGTATTATACATGCCAATCTATCAAGCTGGTGAGAAGATTGAATATGTCACTTTTTAGTTTAGGACATGAGTAGCTCAGCTAAAGAGACGGGGTTTGATTTTGCTTCTGGAATTTATTTTGTTTGAGCTACTAGAAAGGAGTTGTACTCCGTGGTTAACCTGGGCAAATGATGAATTGCAATATAACACCAAAAAGGAAGTTACAGACTGCTGCCTTTAGACCTAGACTGCGGGTGACCTTTATAGACATATACAACCTCCCCATGTCTTTTTATTATTTTTTTTCCCTGCAGGATTTTGTCTCAACAACCTACACTGTTTTCAGTGTTGCCTTTCTCACCTCTCTGGAGACTTCCTTACAGCCCTTTTTCAGCAGTCTAAGTGGCATAGCCCGACCACATCAGAGCTGAACCACCAGTGTCCACAGCCAAACCCTGCCACCCCTGGCTGCTGGGGGCAGGAGCTTACAGCAGGACCCGAGAGGGTTGCAGGATGAATATGAGTTTGGCATCCTCAGGAATATTCATCACTGTTCTTTATGGCCAGAAACCTTTCCTCGTTAAAAAATACTAGGACTCCTTTGTTCTGATGCTCTTTTCTAGGCTCCTGCAATTAGCTTCTTTTATAGACAAATAAATGCAATAAATTGGGCTTTTTTCTGAACTATTACAGATTTTTTTTATGTGTAGTAATTTTTTAGTCCTGGCTATACTTTAAAATGTCAGTCAAATAACAGATATGTTTCCAAGATAAGTACACATCTAATAAAATGCTGTTTGACCTGATTTTCTTTGACATGCTTGTAGAGCACTGAAAGAGGAAAGAGCTATGAATATCATGTTTACAAGATGGAGCACTGAGTCATCGGAAGTTAAGTATCAAAGAATAGAAATCTTCATCACAGCAAGTAGATAAATTTCACAGAATTATAGAATGGGCCAGGCTGGAATGGGCCACAGTGGGTCATCTGGTTGAACCTCTGTGCTCAGGCAGGATCGTCCTAGAGCACGTGGCACAGGATTGTGCCCAGAAGGTTCTTTAATATCCCCAGTGAAGGAGGCTCCACACCCCCTCTGGCCAATCTGTTCCGGTGCTCGGTCACCTGCAGAGTAAAGAAATTCTTTCTCACGTTCACGTGGAACCTCCTGTATATCAGTTTCTGCCCATTGCCTGCGGTCCCAGCCTAGTGCCTCTGTCAAACAATTCTCAGTCAAACAGAAACAAAGGCTGTGTCTTTTTCACTGATGACAGGCTGTAGTGCTGAAGGAAATATTGAATCCTTTGAAGCTTTTCATTTCAAGAGGAACTTACAGCATCTTCTAATTTTATTTAACGATAGTCTAGGATGAGTAAAAGAAATACAGAAAGGGAAAAGGAAGTATTCATAGTGTGTGTTTAATATCTCCTTATTCATATATAGTGTTATATATGTAATATATGCGCACGATGGCTTATCTCCCTCATGACATTCATCTTCACCTGTGAGGAGAGAAATAATAAGTCACTGGTGACTATTGCACTTGACTTATCCCTCTACATCAGAGAAGATAAATGCCAATAGAAAGATCAAGTCTTTTGTATTCTTTTCTAGGGGTGAAGGAATTTATCATAGGGATATTGGAATTTATCTAGATGAGATACAGATGATTTCATCACGGTAATGAGGGAATCCTTACTGCATGCAGACAATGTCTATGTTTTGAGTGTAGTTTCATTTCTTTATATACTGTTTAATATATAAAACAGACCCCTACTTTTAATTCAATGCAAGTTGGAGCTCTCAATTCCTACCGAACTCCACTGGGGAGGAATTATTTGGTTAAGGAAGAAAAGGAACAGAAACAAAAGAATGAATGGGGAGGAGAGCAAATATAAGAATTTATGTAAAAGAAAATCAGTTGGTATACAACTAAGGCATTTGTTGTTGTGCACATAAAATGCAGCATGTCATTTTAAATTGCACACTTCCCAATTCCTGCTAATTTAACACCATTTTTATACAGATTTTATGCATGCAGTTAATATCTATTGTGGATATAAGTGCAGTAGAAAAGCTTTTCCAGATATTCCATTTGAAAAATATCAACAAACTTTCTTTCAAAGTAATATTTCAGAGGTTCTTTTTATCACTTGTCTGTACTTCCATCTCTATTTCCTTTTCATTTGCAGTAACAAAAGCAGTTTCACCAAAAGTATAGGTCTTGTCCTAAAGACATTGCTATGGTTTTGTTTTATGCTCTGGGACCAGGAAAACCTGAATTCATTCAGTCCCTAGAAAATGTCCTGATGATATTCCAGAAAAGGAATTTGATCAGAGAGGTCACAGCCCAGTTCTTCAGAGGTGCACATGTTGAGAACAAGCCCCATGCACTTCAGCTACCATAATAATATATTTGGGCTGAGAGATACCTGCAAAAATTACAGTGTGACATTGACAGCAGCCATGAGGTGGAGCAGGTTAATTAGAAGGAAGTCAAAATACCTTTTTTATGCTCAGTAAATCAGATAGTACATGACTGCTGTAAAAGGGATAGAGTAAAACACATGGTAATGTTGTGACTGTATGTAGTGAATTACATTGCATTTGTTAGTATCAGCTAGGATGTTTATAAAGAAATTTCAGTCCAAAAAATCTCTAGGCTCATATTGCAGACAATTCTGATTTGTGAAAGGTTCATATTATAGATTTTTGAAGTATCAGTATTGCCTGATGTTTCAATATAGAAAATTTTGTAGTGACATTGATTGTCACTTTGCATCATGACAATGTATCTCAGAAAGCACAGCCCCACCTAACCTCCCCACTTTTCTATTTATGGAAAGCAAATGGACACTGGATAACTCCAGAAAGCAAGAATTTCAAAGGATGAGGAACTCGGAAGCAATTTTAAAATTGATGTTTCATGGACTAAATAGTTAGAATTGTGACTACTTAGACAGGATTTTAAAAAGGAGGGAACACATTTCATTTCAAGAACCCAATGTAATAAATGTACTCACTAACATAGTTTATAAAATATTTCCATCTTCATTTTATAGAAATAATTCTAATACAGTATAACAATAAAGAATAAGTTCATCAACGAGTCTCTCTGTATATCATAGCTACCCTTTTCAGTGTTTAAATATTTCACATAACAGTCATAAAGTTATTGTTGGGAGTATGTGAATTCTGGATGTGCTATCTAAATAAATACTTTGTGTATACTTTTAAGTTCATATTTGTGTTGAGACTAATATACTGCAACCTTGAGCACAGTGGGAGCAATGTGAATCAGGGGAGCCATCAACCAGGCTGATTAGACTGCCCACTGAGCACAAGTGATATCAAAACAAGCAAGCTTTGGCCAGCATTACAAGCAGAATGCAGCAGGAACTGCAGGCATGTTATACAAAGTGGGCTGCTATTGGCACTTCTAAAATAGCAAGATGTTGCAAAAATGGACCAATCACCCCAAAAATGTAGCTCTGAGTGATCAGTGGTTCTCATGGGAATGATGGGACACTGCTAGTGGAATTGAAAACTAAATCACAGCCTTCACTGTTCACACAGTTACGGATGTACATGTTTATATATAATCTGTCCACATATCTGTCAACATTACTATTCATGACTGCTGTGGCACCTTGGTATGCCGGTGATATTTCAGAGAAAGAAAGCAACATGGTTTTCTTTCTTGGGAAAGAATTGTATCTGCGTGTAAACAGATTTGCAAAAACTGTACAAAAGGAGTACATTTTCAAAGCATGACATGCAATTTTAGTATCATGGCCTGCTACGGGTCTCAAAATTGAGCTCTGTACAACTTCCAACAGAATCTTAAAGGAAATGTAGTGATATTTTTCTTTTTGGAAGTAGAGATGCATGTACATACAGTGTTTTGCCTATGATGCTCCTGCCAGTGAAGGAAACATTAAAGATTTCTTTATCTGGGGAGACGAAGAATCAGGTGGGAGGAAATCAGGTGGGAGGAAATATACTTCACCTTGAGACCTGGAGAAATTCTGCAATATTTTTTTTCTTCTTAAAAGAGATTTAAAGTACTTCCTTCTATCCATGGCTGTGGTGGATCACTCATTTTGAGGACATCTTGCACTTCTAAGGCTGAGGTTCTTTGTATTCACAAAAAGTCTGTGGTGACTTTACACGTGAGCATCTCTATTAATGAGGGGCAGGGACACTAAGTAACTGAACCACGGAAAATCTATAAACATGTGACTCCAAAGACTAAAAAAACCTATTAGCTTTATTTTTTTTAGAAACATTTTGAGTTGCTATGAGAAATGATAGACAAGGCATTTACTCTGGTTAGAAAAACTATCTGCTTTCTCTATTCATCTCTGCCCCCACACAGAAGCAGATTTTAAGATTTGGTTACTAACTTCTCCTCAATATGAAGCTACTTAAAATGCCAGCATTGTATAGCATGCAGTCCAGTGTCCATCACTTTGTTGTATCACTTAAGGAACATATTCAATTTAGCAGTTTAATTATTTTAGAGAGGTAGCTTTTGTTCCCTCATCTTCACACATTGTGACTTCTAAAAAGAGGAAGTTAAAAAGTAAAAAAAAGAAAAGGTATGTGGGAAAATTATCCAAACATTTTAAATCTCCTGCCTTGAATAAGACTTTTAAGTCCCTCAGTTTTGGGGAGGCATCAGTTACTCATTACACCAATTAAATGCTTTTTACAATTTTCATAAGAAGTGCTTTGTTCCTATCCCTACAGTAGACAATGTTTGTGTCAAAATACATGTGAAATGAAAAAAATCTTTGACATGAAAATTGAATTTTAAAGAGGATTCACCACTTGAAATTTTGGCAGTTTGGACTTACCCCCTCAACTATCATAACTGACCTTTATGAGGCCTTAGTGGTACGTCCAGCTACAAGGAGTTACAATTTCAATATAAACTTGAAAACAGATGACCATCAATGAAAATAATTTTGTAGACTGCTTGGGAAATCTATCAGACTTTTTGTGCCGGCTGCTGATTCAAGCTACTGGCCCCTTCAACAGAGAGGATCAAATCAAAACATGTTGTTTAAAATAATTTAATTCTGCTTGGCCATAATACAGGTTGCTGTTCTTGAGGAGTTCCTCTTTATAAACATCAATTTCCTAAACCCTAAGTCTTTTATCAGAATTCAAATGAAATATGTCCACAGTAAATCATGGCACAGGATGCTTTTTGAGTGTGAGTAAAACATATTTACAGATTACGTGATGTAGTTCTGCTACTGAAGGCTCAGCAGACTTTGGTAACTTCTTCCCATTTTTCCATGTTTCCATGATCCCATGGTGTTCTCCTGAGAAAAAAGTTACTTTGCTTCAGTTCAACAGTGTTTGTGCACAGCCCTAACTTGCTTTTCATATTCTGAATATAAAACTGTTCTGATGGATATATTTATGCTTTATGAAACCAAAATGTCAGCGGCCTTTGGTCCAAGTAATAAAATCAGCTCTTGCACAGAAACAAGCAGTACTATTAAGATTTTAAACATCATCGTAAACTATCATGAGTCACTCAGTACATCATCTCCAGGTACAAGATCTTTTGGTCTGTTCTACCTAACATCCATCAATCAAAGTTTATAGGCTCACAAATTGCTTGGCCAACACTCAGTAGTAATATTTTAGCCATATCTATACTGCAAATAAAATCCGTAGAGAAAACACAAGGTGAATGTCTGGTGTTTGATGTGGTTTGCTTTCTGAATTTGTCAACAAAATTGATGTATTTCCCTTTTTTTGAAGTACTCACTTCTTGGATGTAGGTGTTACAGGTGCATCCATATCTTCTGCAAAGGCTTTTCTGTTATTATGTCTCACTCTCACTTGAAGATCATAACTGAATCTAAATAAATGACATATTAGTTCTGCTTCTTTTGCTTCATGAGTTTTGTACATTCCAAATTTAGCAAGTTTTTCTTTTCAAACTGTGCACTAGGATAGTATAATGATTTATCTTGATGGCAAGAATTACAGGAAAGGCACATCAAAATGAATTTTCTACCTTCTTTGGCCAGTATAGTCTCAAGTTAGTATTTTTACACAAGCAACAAATTTCTGAAAAAAAACGCCAAAAACAAAAACCAAGCCTTTTCCTATGTATGGACATACATAGATGACTGAAAACTTGAATTTCATATTATAATCATTAAATGGATTCAGATTCTGAATCTAAGAAGAAACACACAAGGTCAAGGGCAATGCATCAGAAGAGATGTCCCTACTGTGCTTACGGTCCAGGTTCAAGGAAAAGAAAGTTGTTGCTGTAATTATGTGAATTCTATCACATAAATGTACCAAACAGGAAATTGTCCCAACCTTCTGCTTTTTTGAAGTTACTATTGTAACTATTGTATTCCATGTTCTGTAATATCTTGCAATATAATTTTAGTTTAATTTCATTCATCAGAAGTATTTGTTGCTTTCTTTCTCGAAACCTCCCCCAGATGTGTATTGCTCTGTGGTTTAGTAAGTATGTTAGTAAAGAATCAGCACAGTTCATAAAGAATCATCCCAGCACTGTCATAGAATTCATACACCATCACAGGCAGAGTGAGCAGTGCTCTTTAATAACCTGCTCTGAAACAAAATACCTTTTAATTTACTTATAAATATAATCATATTTATAAGTAAATAAATACCCGAGCACAGGGTATTTCAAACTTTTCCTTTCAAATCCCCAACCCAAGACTGTCTCATCTTTTAGGGATAACCAAATAGTTAAAGTGCTACTTGGAATAATAAATCCTTAGATAAAGCGTAGGAGAATATTTTTATTCTTAAAAAGTCAGTTTATATCTGTCTGCCTCAGATTTCAAAAACAGTAATTTGCTCTATTAAGACTGGTGTAAATAGACTTCTGCATTGCTGATGGCTGTGTTGCAATTAAATGACCCACTCTCTCTTAAAATTATCTTGTTGCCAAGTAGTCCATTTTTTTACCTTGGATTCCCAAAATAACTTTTCATTAGATATTTAGGTCTGATAAGACATTATCAGTAAACACTGGTCTCCATGCTAAGACAGAAAAAAGTAACACTGGGAAAGACTCTCAGCAATCCATAACAGCAATGAAAACTCTGAGGCATGCAGCTATAAAAGGAGTAAGGCAATTCTGCAGTGAATATAATCTCGAACCTCTCCTAAAATAGTCACATATAAAAAGTGTAAGTGGTCACATTGTGGTTACTAGTGTTAATATATTAGTAATATTAATTCAAAACTGGAGGAAAGTAGATATATGAAAAGGTAGATGATTTTTGATTTGTGATTCATCAAAAATATATTTTGAAAGAAAGGAAAAGGAATATCAATTTTATTTTTTAGAAAACTCTTCAAAAATTATAATATAAACATGAACTCAGATGTTGGTCTTTGATAAAATGTTTAGCACTTCTTAAAAATGTTTCTTTTGTGCCCTATGGGTCAGCATAAGTTATATTGGTTCAGAACAGAGTCAAAGTAGCATGAAACTATGACTGTAGTTGTAATGTTCCTCCTGAGCTCAGCCAGCAGGGAAAAATAAAATGCTTATATCTAGAATGTGTTTAATCATCTGCTTGAGACAATATTGTGATTCAGTAAAAGGACTGGTAAATTTAAAGATAGCAGGCACCATTGGTTCATCTAATTTGGTCTCCTGCTAAATAATTATTTTGCTGGATAGTGACAGTGAAAATACGGTTGAAAATTTCAAAATCTTCCTAGAGAACCAAAGAGTGCCTTCTTTATATTGATGGGATATATAGTGGAGATTTGTTTTCAAGACTGATATATCTTGAGAATTTTTCTGTCAATAACTGCTGAATTTGTGCAATTACAAGCAAGTTTATAAAGCTGTCAGTTTTCAAGCATTTCAGATTTTTATTTAGTTAAATAGTAGAAATAATTGGAATTTTAAGCTGAATGCCATGCTGACAAATACACTGTGATTTAGATTTGTATAGGTTTACAAAGAATATATGCATCTGATTCTTTGGCAATGAAAATTGCGTGGCCTAAATAATTAATATTCAATTAACTAATAAAATGGAATTGGAGGGAAAACAGTTTATTTATAGTAATTAATACTTTTAAAAAGTGGATGAAAGTTTTTAATAAATATATTTGGAAATACCTTCAGCCTGATTTGCTCTTGTTTAACAAAATGTGTAAGTGAAACGCTAAGCTAACAGACAGCTTAGCATTTTTTTTCTGAAAATAAATATATGTAACGAAAAGAACAGACAGCCAAAATAGTTCTCCATTTCTTGGGGTATACAAAACACAAAAACCAAATATTTTACTAGGGATCCCTATGTGCAAATGAGGCTATTTATAATGTATTTCATAAATGCTAATTTCCTTTGTAAGTCTCTCAGACTGATTAAGCACTGACTTTGGAGTGACTTATTGTATGCTTAAGTTAATTATATCCACAAATATTTGCAAAATCCAAGGAAGGGGTTTTACCTAATATTATTAGCAAAGGCAGCAGGATCTAAACCATTGTTAACTTTAATTCGTAAAACTACATATATTGTTTCTTTTTTTTCTTTATATTTTACTGGTAGACAATGAGTAATAAGATAAAATTGTACTGTGGAGAAAATAACCCACTTAATAGATAAGACTGGAAATACCATAAGAAACACTGATGTGATTTTTGGCGATTCTATCCATGTATCAAATAAGCTAATTTTATCACAGCTAATATAAATATGCACAAATTGTATGCTTTAGAAACAGTATTGACTCTTTGGTGGAATCTCTATTTTAAAAATCACTAACACTTTTTATTGTTTTTAAAGTGTGTAAATATCAACTTTGCAAATCATATCCTTAGGAAGGTCTCAGACTGTAAAGATTACAAACACCTTTGCATTTGCTTTGAAAGGTCAGTGCATGTAGGTACCTTGTGTTAACAAAAGTGTCTGTCACTCAAACATTGCCCATGCTTTTGAAAGCTATTCTCAAAGCAGAAAAAGTAGAATTTTTTCATTTTCTCTTCACTCTCTTTTATTTGTTTGTTTTCTTTGATATTTTTCCCTCTGGTTTTAATCTTCTCTTTGTCTTCCCCTCTTTTTTATTTGTATTTTGGAAAACAAAATAGTGTTTGATTGTTGACTTGGTATTCAGTAATAACCACATTTAAATGTAGGGTTCACCACTCAGATTAGTTTTATTCCTGTTCATATAAACATAGATTATTGATAAAGACGTAGCTAGGCCTAAACCATTCCCAGTACTACAAGAGCAGACACTGATTGGGACACGAGTAGTGTGTGTGTGTTGATTTGAGCAGCAGGGGAGATGGTGATTGATGATCACTGGACTCTCCAGGAGCTATCACTGCACTGGAAATAATAGTGAAGCATTTTTTGAGATAAAGGGATAATCACCATAGNAAAAAAAAAAAAAAAAAAAAAAAAAAAGAGAAAGCAAAAGAAAGTGCAAACATTCACAAATAACTTTCAATTTAATAAAGAAAAATCTGTTCAGCAAAAGACATTGTCTTGGGATTCCGTGCTCTGGATGTGAAGTGGAGGTAAGTGATCTTTTGGCCAAAATGAGTATTATTCTTTTGTTATTGGCCATTGGACAGTCACAACACCTTCATACCCTGTAGATATTCTCTCTTAATTCTTGTTCTAGGGTGGCTAGAGGCAGTGTTTAAGAAAAGCTGTAATTTTAGGTAGGTGGATAATAGCAACAAATTCACACATCATAGTCAAAATATTTTTTCAGAAATCAACAGGTATGAAAGCCAAAAAAATATTTGCTCCCAGTTCTCAGTCTCTGCATTTCTCTCTCCTTTCTCACAAAAGAGTGGAGCTGGAACATTCTTGTTTCTCTGTAATACCTTGGACCTCACTTATGCAGGGATGCAGGGTGGTCTGAACAGCTACTGCCCAAACACTTTCCTTTCCTGAAAAAGATGGCCCTGGAGTATTTAATCTTATTTTTTACAGTTCCTGTATGGGAAGATTTTCATGTGGACTCGTAAGTTAGGAGCCTTTTCAATTTCCATCCTTTTATTGATATCAGGCCAGGGAAAAAGAGAAAGTGCTGACAGCATGTCTTGAACGAATGGTTCAGTAACTCTTTCATGTCTTTCATGCTGTCTCCTGCAGGTCTTTGAGTCTATTGTCATGACAGAGCAAAAGGAATAAAATCACCAAAAATTACAACAGTTCTCGTATTCTTTCATTTGAAAGTAACCTGACTGGAGTACAAAAATTAAAAATATCACCAAGAAACTGAGGAAGTTGATGGTGTTTCTTTGACCCCCAGTTGGACCTGAAGTGTTTAGGGAATCCTCAAAACCAGATTAGAAAGAAGAGGGGTAGAACAGATACGCAGCTGTGGTGCAGCAGCACCAAAGAGACATTAGCTGTGTGGTGCCTCAGCCCCCCAGCCCTCCCAGCAGAACAGGGAAGAGAATCAGATGAGCAAAAGCAAAAAAACTCATGGCTTGACATAGCAAAGAAAGGAGAAAAAAATCATTGAAAAATTATGCAAAAGCAATCACTCGCCACCTCCCACAAATACACTGATGTCCAGCCAGGCACTGTGCAGTTGTTATCTCTCCAGGCTGTCCCTCACTCACTTTTTATAGCTGAGGATGACATTATATGGTATAAAGTATCCCTTTGGAGCATGTCATTGACACCACTTTAGTTACAAATCCAGAACACAGCACCATAAGGGCTCCTCTGATGAAAATTAACTCCTTCCAAGCCAGGCCTAAGTCAGCAGTTCAGAGCAAAAAGTTTAGATAGAAAAGGTTGGCAAGAAAGTGGTTAAAAAGAAATAAAAAAGCACATAACCTTATATCTTTTATGCATGAGTACTGACGTTCTTCTAAAATCAGACCAAACTTTGCTTTCTTTTCCAGAATCATTAAAACAATTTCTCTTTCTGCATACCTGCAGGAACAATAGTCAGCGCTATGGCAGCCACCTATACCTCATAAGACTTGAAGTTACTAAAAATTGTACTGTAGCTTGATTTTGGGTATTAATCTTAAGAGGCATTTACTTCATCTGCCCTGTGGTGAAAGCCCATAGGGAATTCAGGGAGAATACAGGACTAGCCTTGGTAATGGTGTGAGTGCATCACAAAGTTTCAGAATGACCTTGCTACTGGTGTCTTGGCTATTGTGAGCTCAAGCTTTTCTTTCTTTGTCAGGCTGTTGGGCTTCTGGAACCTTCTCTCCCAAAATACTCCCCAGTGCTGTGTGCTGTCAGGTGCTACACCCAGTGGTGTGGCCACCTTGTGCTCTAATTCCTGGACTTAACGTACTGATTACCTAGTCCATGCTGCAAAGGTGCCTTTTTTGAAAAACACTCCTCTCTCCCACACTGTGAGTCTGCAGTTGTTGGTGATGTCTTTCTGTGAAACTCTTCCTTAAAGCAGAAAGATTGAAAGTAAATTTGCTCTAAACTTTTAAAAAACAAATTTTAAAAGCCTGATAATGATTGTGGGTCTCAACTTTTCTTGTCCTGCCCTATGTCGCTTTAGTTTTTTGGGTTTTGCACAGAAATTGATTTGTTCAGGAGGAAGTAAAAAACATTCAAAAAATTGCTTTCACTGAAAATCAATTTGCTGCAGCATTTTCTTCTTCTTAAAAAGTAATTTGAGGAGAAAACATTTGGGTTTTAAAAAATGAACCACTCTAATTGTGATTTTGGAAACACACCAAACAATATATAGAGGCAGACTTTCCAGATTATATGTGCTCACTTGATTCCTACCCTGCTAAACTGGTAACACTGCACACATCCTCTTTTCTCAAAGCTACCTGTTCTCATAGATTTCCTCAGAGGGTCTCCCACTCTTTGCCTGTGTAGAAGTTGACACAGGCTTCTCATACTCAGAATTAGCAGGCTGTGCTGACAGAATTGAGTCAGCACAACTTCCTTGGTGTTCTGATGCAGATTCCTATGCTTGCCAATGGCTTGGGTCAACAGATGAGCCCTGTGTTCCTGTGCAGGGGCATAGCTCGTACTATCCTGGTACAAATGTCAGATATGTTAGCAGGCCATTCGTTCTTTGGCCAGAGTGCTCAGGGAAATAAGTAAGGCAGTGACCTAAGCTATTGTTTATGAGTCAGGTCTTCATCATGTTGTGGATATTATTGTATATGAGAAATAAAAGCACAAGCAGAAAGATCCCAAAATTTTGCAGTGTGGTTGCATTTACCACATGGTGTGTTAAAATATAATGAAAATATATTATGTTACGAGATATAAAGTAGTGTCAAATAGAGGAAAATGCAAGCAGGCTCCCGACTGAATAAATCAGGGAGAATACGCAAGGCAATAAATTCCAGTCAGTTTCATCGCTATGTGGGCAAAAGGGGATTAAACAAGACAGTGGTTTAAATTTATAGTAGCTCTTATTTATGAGTCAGGCCTCAATCATGTATCAGAGACACCAAGCCTATAATAATGGCACAAGCAAAACAGAACCGGCTCTGGGAGGGCAGATGCCTTCAGGACAAGGAAGCATGCTATGATGTAGAAATCGAAAATGAAGGCAGAGAGGGAGGAGATCTGAACAAAACCTTCACCTTATTTCCCTGATATGCAGGGCAGTAATGCCAAGATTTTAGTCTTCTGTTGCCTGGCTTCCTTACCTCCACCTTTTTGAGTTCCTCCCCTTCCCCATTGCCACATTTTTTATTTTCTTCATATAGTGTGAATCAGGAAAAAACCAGAAGGGCTTTCTGCCGAGTCCAGAGCGTACGGGGAGCTGGAGTTGCTCCTTTGTCAGCTGTCTCACCAGAACAGCTCACTTTCTCCCCATCCTCTACATACTTGTGACAATCTTATATAATTGAGCAAAGTATACGAAAAAAAATTGCCTGTCATTTGCTTGTATAAAAAAGGGATACACATGTAAAGCAGCAATGTCTCACAAAAAAAGGTGGGATGCTAGTAGCTACCAAATTAAACATGAGCTTGCTTTGTGATCCGAGATGAAAAATCCACTACAATTTTTGGCGGTGTATGCAGAGTCATCATATCAGATTGGCAACACACGTCTCTCTGCAAGCCACTGAGTGAGCTCCAGCCACTTCGGTACAAGGGAGATGTCAAAACAAACTGGTGGGAATTTGAAGCGGAACACTCCTTTCCCCTCTCCTCCCTTCACGCCTACCCGCCTCCGAACATCTGACGAGGCTGGAAGAACTGCTACATCCGGAGCCTTTTAAATATAGAACTTGTGAATGGTTTGTACTGATTCATATATGCATCACTGACATGGTGCTGGCAGCAGCATAGCGATGAGTGCAGCATAAAATCTATGTGAAAGAGAAGAGGATATAACTTTTTGTTTATGTCAGTCAGACTTTGGTTCAGTAGATACTGGTTGGTTACACTGATTTTATAGCTGTGTGTTTTATAGGACATGTAGCTGTGCTATATTAGCAGGTTTTTTGCCAAAAAGTTATTGTCAAAAGGAGGAACCAGTCTTTCAAGAGTGACATGTGCTGCTGATGTGTACCAGTTTGGCATGATTTTTTTCATTAAAGGTTTCTGAGATGCAAGCTAGAAAGTCCAGTCAGAAAACAGGACAGTCTCAGAGTATCTCACAATCTAAGGGTCCTGCTGACTTGGGATGTAAGAGAGGCCAAACCAATTCCTCTGCCTCTTGCTTCACCGTGGCGGTTTGTATTTCATCTTCCACAAGACAGGTGAGTGCACTGACCTGAATTTTCTGTCCTGCTGCAAAACTAAACACAAGGTGGAGTCTCCAACCAAACAGCATTTGGTTATTTACTGGAATGGAGGATACACAAGTTTTACCTCTTGAGACAGTAAAAGTTAATTTATGCAGAAGCTCGCAGTTCTCCTTGAAAGAGAACCATCCCAAAACAGCAAAGAACAGTGGCTGAGGTACACATGAAAGAGAGACATAGAGAGAGGGAGGAACAAAAATTATGTGAGGTGATCTAGTTTCCCCTAAAACATACATGAGAGCTTGAGGTACTTAGAGACATTTCTCATATTCATCTTCCCTCTTACTAAAGCTTTAAAAGGCCTTTATTTTCATCCTAAATGGAAATGAAACCTTACAAAATTTCAGTATTCTTTCACAAGGGAAAATAACTACAGGAACTTGCTACCACTCTGGTTAATAGGAGTATTAGAAGTAGTAACAAATAATTCAGAGAGAAAAGAGATAGTGATGAAAAAAAAAAAGTAGCTAGAGTAAATGTCTGTATATACCACTTGGGTTGCTGAGGCAATACCATATCTTTGCTGTGCAGGTTGGACAGAGGGCTGGGGACAAAGCTAAGAGCACTTTATTGATGGAGGATGGGCAAAAAGCCTCAAAATAATTTTTCTTAATTCCTTTTGTTTTGTTGAAGAGTCCACACCTCTAGAAAGTCTATCTTAATTCTTCAAGCTGAAATACTTCTTGAACATAATCTCAGAGGAAAGCAGGGTTTAAATTGAAAGGAGAAAGTGGCAAATATTTTACATTCTATAGCATTCCACAGAGATAGAAATGCATCATGGCCATGGTTTTCCTCAGATTATGTGTTATTTTCTAGTGCTGCTATGTGTTTTACAAGACACAATATTGATTTAATGCAGTAGTTGGTTCTCTAGTTGGTTCTTTTGTTGTGCCTTCTAGGCACCATTTATTAAAAAAATAAAAAAGGCATCCAACCCCAAAACAAAACCCTCACACTCTGCCGAAAAAAAAAAAGTATGTATATATATGTATGTATATACAGTACTGACCTGTTTGTAGCATTATAGACTGTGGCTTTTAGTCTACTAGTACAAGTGAGGTGCAAGCTGAGACAAATAATTCTCAGAAATCTGCAAAATGCCTCTTTCAAGTCTCGTCAATTTATAGCTGCTCTGTTAGTTGTTTGGGATTTACTAGTAAATACTGAGAACCTGATAGGAGAAATTACATATGTTTATGGAAATTATGCTTCTCTGGATACTTATCATCACATGATCTATTCATTCCTAATGGTTTGGGGATCATATTCTTCATCATTATGACTCATCTGTAGTGAATCTTTTGAAATCCAGTTTGCCTCCTTTTCATCTGTGAGGCAATAGTGTAGCCTAAAAGTAAACTTTTTTTGTGCCCTTCTGAGCTAGGATCTCCTTCACAACCTTCTCGAACAGCTAAAAGCTGAAAGGAGCAAAAGTAAATATATTTTTCTCACTCTTTAACTGTATTTATTTTTACATTGTCTGTTACCCTGCCTGCAGCACTCCTAGTGTTCCCAGAGCTCGTGAACCTATTTACTTTCCATCCACTGCTCTCCGAAAAAGGCTTTGTTCCTGACTTTCACAGTGGGAAAAAGTGTTCACAGCTTTTTGGGTCTTATTGTAGCAGTTGCAAGTAGACAAGAAATATAAACAGGCTCAGGAGATCTAGGTCTGAGGGTGGAAAAAGGTGGTTCCTGAGGTAATTTTAACTTTCAGGATCAAACACTTGGATGAGACTTTGACAGAACCTTCTGAGGCAGCTGAGAAATTGGAAAAGTTGGAAAAGTTATTAGGAAGTTATTGGAAAAGTTATTAGGAGCTGGGCCTCAACTACCATTCTGCAATTTGCAGAATAATTATGGGAATTTTTTAGGGTTGTTCTTTTTTATCACTGTTGTTGGTTAGTTGGGATTTTTTTGAGACTGGAAAAGGAGTAAGGGTGTTTGCAGAGAGGGAAACTAGAGGAAAGAGAAAGAGAGTTTAAGTTCTGTGAGATACTCATTGTAACCTCTTGGGCAGTTTAAAATACATTAGTTTTACTGAGTTTAGTCTTAGAAATTCAATGAAGATACTAGAATGAACTTCTGAAGTGGCCAGGGAAACCCAGGAGCAGTCTTTCCTGAGGAAAAGGGGATTACTAAGGAGACATTCTGAAGTCTGTGGGCAATCTTTGTGAGCTTCATCTGTCACAAATATTGTATGTCTGATATCATCTTCTGTCACATTTTATTTCATTTGTTTACAAACTGGATTATTTTTTTCCCCTCAAAAATATGTCCAGGGAATATCCTTCCAAGTGTCCTATCAAACAGTTGACCTTGAAAATGGAATAACTTGCAAATGAATAGAGAATAAAATAAGACAATAAAAACATTTTTTAAAATATTTTTTTTGTCTCTTCTTTCTCATTCAAGCCATGATGTCAATAGTGTGTCTGAGCAAAAGAAATGGTCTGTTTCTACATTTGCAAGAACAGAGTTGTTCATTGCAATGAGTTTTATAAGCTTTTTTCCTAGTGAAAAAAAATATGTACCTAAAAAAGTGTTTACCACTCCGTCTTTTTTTATTTTGTTTGCTAAATGGAGACAGGCAGTTATCTTGAGGAAGAAGCTTTTCTTGTCTGTTTCTGCAGAGTGCAGCATCACAGGGACAATAGCAGTTTGTAACTAAGGCACTGACATTACTTCAATACATAGAAAAAATTATGCTTACCTCCCTGATTTAAAGATCACACATTCTTTCATGAAGCACTATCAAAAATATCTTTTGGCCAACTTATATTGGAAAGCCTTCTTGCCATCTTTCCCCACTGAAGAAATTATAGCAGCAATCCCATGTGATTTACAGACTAAATGAGCACCTCCATCTTTCATGGGACTGTTTCGTACCTTCTAGGTTTATTTGAAAGTTCAAATGGCTTGAGCTAGCCCAGCCCCATATCCACGGAGACTTTAGGCATGACTGCAACTAACTCACATTTTCCACAGCAGCATGAGGACAATGGGCTCATCTGGCAGCTAGGCACAGGCAGGAGAGGAGCCTGGGACCAGGGAAGCTTTAGCCAAGGAAAGCTGCCTGGCATCATGAGAGAAGTCAACCTATCTACATAAACAGAAGAGGCTCTCTGCTTGATAGCACAGTGTAGTAAATCTTGATTGCAAGTGCTATTTGAACAGGGTCAAACTGCTGAGGGTAGTGTATCCACAACTAAAATTAACTTGGTTGTCTTCCCCAAGTGTCCCACGTTCTCATTCTACTAGACACATTTTGACAGTCCGTGCTCAGTGTTAACTAATTTTATGCAAAGCAGTAAATTTGGAAAAATATATTCCATTTCACAAAGTTGCTAACTTATGTAGAATTCGACAGACAATTCTGTAGTTTTTGCAAGGTAATCTCAGCCAATAAAACTTTTTGCCCTGTCTATATTGATCTCTTTTTTTGTTGTTTGTCTCAGAGGATGAAGGCAGTTTTACAAAGAATAGTTTCTTTTCTGCACACTTTCTGTATTAGCCAGTGAAGAAGTATGCTGAAGCTGGTCTAAATTTGCTTTGTTTATATGCAGCATGTACATATTTATGTGTGCTTCGTGCATTTTTTCATTTAAATTTCTCTCTTTTCCCCTCACTAACTCCTTTTATCATAGCATGTCCTAAATGAAAGGCAAATACAATTAGTCATCAACCAGCTTGTGTTTCTATGGCATCTGTCTCCCTGATATCTAAGCATTATTTAAGTTTATGTTGAATTTTGTGTTCAAATTTGCCCATCCTTGCTAGAAAGAAACATGAGGCGATTTCAAGAGCAATTTGCAAGGAGGTTTTTTCCTCCTCTGTATGAGAGCAGCAATTCCTCTGATTCACAGGTTGACAGGAGCACATCACTCTGGTGCTCAGATCAGTGCACGATCTGCCCATCGAATAGCAGATCAAGTTTAAAGTCCTAAGGGCAAATTCTGCTGTCAGTTACACAGGTGAACATGTAACTATAAGAGCAGAATTTGGCCCCTAGTCTTGATCTTCAAGTCTCTCAGTGGGAAACTTGATTACTGTGTTTAGGACAAAATGTACGAATGCTTTGTAAAGAGCTTGATACACACACACCATGAGACACAAGTCTCTTTTTCTGGTTACCTTTTCATAGCATTTGTGAAGTTCTTGAATTACAGCAGCTCTTAGGCTGTGTGTTGTAGTATTGCATTCATTTAAAGAAGAATCATTTTCCTTGAGCTTTGATATTCAGGACAGTAAATGTGGCACTGATAAAAGCTTCACTGCTATATTTTCATGAAAGCATAAGGTAGGAAAATAGAAATGTGAATAAACATCCAGTCTCTATGATAATATGCAGTTAATTTATTCCCTCCCTCTTCCTTCTCCTTTCACCAGTCCTACCAAACACTGTCCCAGTTTCTTTAGCTCTTGAAATGGTCTGGATTCCAGTATCACTTAATAACACATTTCCACATATGCTTCTGATGGAAGCTGGATAAAGGCAAAAATATGGGCACTCTGTTTTGTATAATTTAAAAATTCCCTAAATGCCTCATTCTTTGGGGTTCATTTCAGCTTTATCTAAATGCTTGAGTGCTCATTAAGTGCTTCTTCCCAGGACATGACTTCATCCATAGGAGCAGCATTCTCATCTACCAAGCGAGCCAAAGACAACCCACAAGGAGAACATGCTTAGAAGCCTGTTGCAGTTTCAGTGTGGCTCTACTGTAGTGCTTCTTTTGCAGCCTTTTTTCTTTCTTTCTTTTTTTTTTCTTTTTCCTTCCTGACAGTATGAAAGACAGGCTTTTTTTCATGTTTTTCCCAGGGGCTCCATGAAGATAAGCCAACATTTTCTGGATTCAGTGTCTCACACTGCAGTCGTGGGGAAGTGGGAGCTCTCGAGTTTTTCAGAGATGGTTTCCTTTCAGAGTGAAGACTGGCACTGGATCCAGGCTCTTCCACAGAGGTCCTCAAAACTCCACGCAGAGCTTTGTTTCCTTGCCCCAAAGCCTCATAGCTCTGGTCAAACGCGAGATCAGAGCGGTGTCCACCAGATGGCAGCATGCCATATCGAAAATCAGTCACTTAAATCACTATTTAGGCTTTTCTTTTTTTTTTTTTCTCCCCAAGATGCACCATTAAATTTAATAAAATCTCATGACCTCAGAAATGCAGGCTCTGCACTCCAGACACATCAGCTGCTGACCATCCCAAGAGGAGCCAGTGGGCGGGAGAATGGCACCTTAACGTGGTGCCAACACTTCAGCCCACTTTTGGGATAGCAGAGAAAGACACAGGGGGCCAAATATTCCTCCTCAAGGTCTTCGAGGGGTCCCTCTGTTCTTTGAGGTTACTGCTTGGCATGTGCTTAGACACCACAGCTATGAGGCCCCCATGAGTGGCTGCAGGGTGTAAGAGCTTGAAGGACCAGAAGTGCTGCCGAGTGCTCCCACTTAGGGGCTTTTCCCATCACTTGGTGACCTGAGCAGCAAGCAGAGCCAGTGGCATCTGGCTGCAGCTGGCCTGAAGGTCCTGCTCCTGGGTGCCATGATACTGCTGGCAGATGTCAGCAGGCAGGAAAGGTCCAAACTCCTTCTACTGCAGACCGGAGCCAGGCAGAGATGGCCAGCCCAAAAGAGAGTTTCAGAGCAGGCAAGAGGCAGGAGGAGATGCTTTGCACTCAGATGTACAGATATGTGTGTGCAGGACAGGCAAACCACCTCTGCTAAAATTTGCCATTAACAATGTAAAGAAAATGACCACAGTGTTTCTGTAAGGTTCTACGTGGCAATGATGTTTGCAATACCTCCAGATCATAGATACGTTAAATCATGAGAGGGGTCATTTTCATCATGAACATTGATTCATAGTTGCATAACTAATCATGACAACTTTATTAATTGCTTATTACCAAGGGTTTTCTCTTTTATTAGAGAACAAGTGACTTCCTTCCCTTGTAGTGGTGTATATTTCTCTGTGTGATAGAGATTAATGCATGAAGCTTTGCAGGAAACTGCCTCATTGATTTTGTTGCCTTTGTATTTGTCTTCCTTAGGTGGCTTCCAGTAACATAGATACAGGGGATGCAAGGAATTTCACTGGCACATTAAATTCTGTGCTTATGGCAACTTGAGTTTTGGGCATTATTTGGAAACCCTGAGAGCAATATGTCCATTTTTCTCTGTTGTAATTTTCCCTTCAGTTTTATTGACTTATTAAAAAAATTGCGTTGTTAATTCAGATCTAACAGTATGTAATGGCAAGTTATTTCAACCTGTATTCATTTTGCATAATGTATAATGACCATAATGTACTCCAGAACACTTCCTATAGCTTTTTGCAAAGCATAGTTTTGTATGCATGTTTGTAATTGAATGTACTTTTGCATGAGGCTTCACAAATTTTGCTGTCATATATGTCTCTGTGTGCATGTATGCATTTTCCCAGCATTTTAGACATACTCTGGAAAATTTCTGTTGTTAGTGTTTAACCTTATGACTCTGCTGTGTGTTGAATGAACAATTATTAGAGGACCATTTCACCCTACACATTAGTAGCATATATTGCATTCACTGAACCTAAGAAGAAACTTGACTTTAGATCCAAAAACCATCAGTAAGGAAAAGTCTTCTGTCAGTACTTTCGAAAGCCTATGGCTTGGGGATAGTGTACATAAAAGAATGCAAGAGAGCTGATGGGGTACTTTTAAAAAATGTCCTGACAGAGTCAAGGTGATGGCCATTTTTAGCTGCCCTGCTATCCATCACCTCTTTCAGCCAGGCATACTCCATCATATGCAACAGCCTCATGAATTTATGCATCAAGCTGTGCAGCCAGTCGTGCCGAGGGCTCTGGTGACAAGTGAAATTGCTGTGCGCCTCATTTAGCTGTTTATTGCGCCTGAGTACGTGTTGCAGCTGTCATCTTACGATGGGATGATAGTGCTCGTTAATAGACAAGACAGGCAAATAATGATGGAGACTATAGCAAGAGATGCTCATCTGCCAATAGGCTCTCAGCAATATCACAAACATTCACAAAGTTTTCAATCAAAAACAACACTGCAAGAAAATACTGAGGCCAACGTCTGGTTTTTTTTTTATTTGACTAGCAGTACAGATTAAACTTCTGAGAAGCTGCAGCCCAGTCTGTCACATAACTTAATTTCTGGACATTTTACCCCTTTTCTGTCTTTTTTAATGCCTTTTGAAAAGAATGATTAGTACATGGTTAAATAACCCAGCATATTCTTTCCACTTTTCATTAGTTACAACTCTGCCTGCTGTAATTAGAGTTGTTCTTCCTTCTTCAACCAGTGTGGCTGCAGTGCACCAGGAGCTTGCAAGCATCCCTTCAAGGCTGTGCTGGAAGTTTTTCTTAATAATTTTAAGAAATTGTGATATTGGCCATTAGTCTGCTTGTATACCTTCTCTGGGAAAAAAAAAAAAAAAAAAAAAAAAAAAAACAAAAAAAAAAAAAAGCACAAAACTAAACAAACTCTATTTTAGTGGCATGTAGAATAATTTCAATAGAAAAAATACCACCTGGGAGGCCCACACTTCTTTCTGTGAAAAGCAGATACGATGAATGCAAAATCACCTTTGTAAAATTCTCTCAGTAAAGATGGTGCCATAATCTGCCTTACCCCTCTATGTAAAAATTTGTGATGTGCTGCAATTTGCAACCTTTTTGTGGCTTGCAAAATTCTTTGCTCAAAGTAATAACTTTATAGGCTGCAGTATGAAGTATCGATTTTCCTTCATAATTAAATCCTTCAATTAGAATGGGAGCAAAGGGTTAGTACATTTGATGTAATTAGAGGAATTACTTGTGTATGTTGGATGAAGAAACTTTATGTAAATCCTCCTGGAATTTTCTGGGGAAGGTATGTTAAAGCATTTTGTATTTGTTTGCTAGAGATGAATATTTACTGAATATTAATCCATGCTACCACTTAAAATAATACAAAGTTTAAAAATATAAAATTGTGTCACTCTTGTACAAATATCACACAAAAGGTGCAATAAAATGTTTTTTGTGTCATGGACAATAACTCTGAAAAGAATTTTTGCAGGAATACAATCCTACAGAAAAAATCAAAGGGAATGTGTACTAGTTCTTCATGCAATAAGAATTTTCCACATGTTACTGACATGTTTTCACAGGTTATTATTGCATAATAAAAATTTTTAGAAGGAAAAATAAACCTGGAAAAGCAGCCTCAATTTGTAATGTAATTTATATGTCCATTCAGTTGCTATCACTGTAATATTGAGTACACAAAAATGAATCTATGGGAGGTTTATGACACCTTGAAACCATATATGTCACAGGATGATCTAAAGCTGCTATGCTAAGCGATAAACATTACCCTCATTTTACAGATGAAGATAGTGACGAAAGAGAAATTTCCTTTTCCAAATCAATAGCAAATAAAATATATGTGCTAGATGACTTCCTCTTGCAAAAGTCTAAGATGAGGAATCTATTGTGCAAGGACTATACAGCCAACCTAGGAGCAGCAAGCCTAGGGCAGGGCTCTTCTAAGAGAGCATGAGGCACCTGACATTCCCAAAGCAGCTGCACAATCTATGAAAGCTTCCTGGAGTCTCCCTGTAGTGACCAAATAAAAGGAACTTGTTCATCCTGCTCTGAACCTTGCAAATGAACAGACCCTCTTGCAGCATCTGTTGCTCTTCTTTGGCTCCCGACAGGTACTTTAGTTTTCAAAAAAATCAGGCTTCTTTAAAACTAAAGTGAAATAAGATAACCCCATCTGTACAGTCTAACCAATATATATCTAATGATATTTTACTGAAGAAAAGCTGAGACACAGAGGATGGGGTCTGACAGAGATCACACAAAAAGTTTGGATTAGACCTGGCTGTTTCCCACTGGTGCTTTCATTTCTATGAATAAACTCCATAGCATCTTTCAGAGTCTGGTCCCTTGCTGTGAGATGAATGAGTCATTTTTTTCCTTCACAATGGAACATTAAAATAAATATCCAAAAAAATGTAACACTGACTGTACACTAACTAGCCAGGTTTTTAGTTTGCTATTTTGTTGGGGTTTTTTTTTCTGAAACTAAGTTATCACAGGGGAAAAACTGGCATATAATCCTGTGGCTTTGATGCCTCTGTGTATATGGACAGACGGTCTAAATGTGAGAAAACTTGTCATTTGAATGCTTCACTTCATGGTCTTTATTTTTACACAGAGTTTGTCTGTGACTGCATGTTTTGTATATGTAAATAAATATACATATAAATATACATATAGATAAATATAAACATGTGTGTATTTCCACATATGAGTTTCTGTGTCTATTTGTTATGATAGGAGTCTGACTTTGAGGCAGCATTTAAATGAGGGAGTCAACAAAGAAACAGATTTTGTAACCAAATGAGAACATGTTTTTGTGACATGTCTTTCCTGTCTGCAAAACGTATTTTCTCTGGTTAAAGAGGTGTCAGTATTTCTTCAAGGAAGACATTTTTGCTGAAAAAATGTTTGTCTGCTATTCCAAAGCAAAAATGTAGAGGGATATTTTGGTTTAAAGAGAAAAGGACAATTATCCCAACAGAAGTGAAAGATGTAAAGTCAGTGCAACTTTTTTCTTTTCCTTTCTCTCCTTCATTTTTCCATTCATGTCTTTATAGTTATGTCTTCAATCTTGCTATAATATGTAGAGAAAAAGAAGGAGTTGCAGAGAGGCAGGATGGAAACAAACAAAAATATAAAAGGGAAATTAATTTTTTCCCCCATATTTTTGTAAAATCTGTTTGTAAAATCTTGCAGAATAAATCCCTGTTGAAAATTTTCAAAACTTCTGCCTTTTTTCCCCATGCTTACATGCAATTGGGCCAATGACAGCTGACTACAGGCATATAGTTGCATGTTTATATTGCACTATCCCAAGAAGATAACTACATTTATTATCTCTTCTATTAATTTACACCAATTTTATGTTGATATTAATTTGAAATAATTATGCAATTTGTATCAGTAAAAGCAAGAGAAGAAACTATTTCAATGAATATATCATTATGAACTGTAATTACATATAAAAATAGTATATGGGCAAACATGCACACATATAGTAGTCTATTCTGATTTATAAAATGATATTGCAGGACAATATGGCAAATCTGTGTACAGTTTGTCTCTTCCAATTTGTGCTGAAATTATTGTGAAGCCAAATATAGTCTACCCACCACAGTGGTACTGCATTAAAAATAATCTTTCATTTGTTTTTGTCATTTACAGAGCTAATGGTCAGCAAATTTGTACATCCTGTCTTTTTTCTTAATGAAATGGAAAAGGGATGTATGCTACATAAAAAAGAAGTTTTATTAATGTTTCATAAAATGGTTGCTACAATCAAAGGAACTGCTATGAAAATTAAATTACTGGGCTGACTCTGAAAATCAGCATAATATGCTCTGTTTAATTCAGTCATGCTAAGATGTTAGATTCTCCTTCATTCTCTCAGCTTTCTCTCTCCTTCACCTGGGGGCATCTGCTGATGAGTCTCTTCTAGAGGTTGTTTAATGACTATTTTACAGCAACTGTCAGCTTTCTAAAGCCCAGTGGCACTGGGCGTCACTGTATTACCAGCCTTTTTACACAATTTGCCTGACTGTAAATCTGAGCTTTAAAAGTACAAGAAAAGCTCTTATTTGATTTAATGACTGGCTGACGGGGGTCGATTAATCTTTTTATGCTTAGATGTTTTACTCATAAAGGTCATCTCCTGTTTGTTTACTCTTTTCTTCTCCTCTCATGGCCATTGAGTATGAGGTGAGGAATTTTAAGTATCATGCAATTGGAGCTGAGTGGCTTGGAGGGTAATGCTGTTCATGGGCAGGATTGTATTGTATATAATTGATATCACAGGCAATCCCAAAGGCACTGTTCAGAATCAGGGCCCCATTGTTCTAATCACTGTATAAATTCCCAAGGATACACAGTGCGATCTCTGGGATATGGATGATCTAATTTATGAGAAGGTGCAATGAGTGTGCTGTAATAATACAAAGGAGAGCAAGAAGGCAAGGACACCCAGAGAGAGGGAAACTCACAGATTTTCTGTTTAGTTTTTAAGATAATGTGAATGATATAAAGTTTAATATAGATTCTCCTTTAACCACCAAGAATGTTCAACCAGGAAATAAAAGTCTGCGAATGCACCATAAATAATATTTCCAGAAACACCAAATTTCCATTTTCTGAAGTGTCTGAGGTATTTGGGAGTATAGATTCCATCTACGTTCATTGATACTCAAGTACATTTTCAATAATGTTGCACGTGTAACAGAAAACCAAATCTTATGTTTAAAATCAATTATGTTTCTTTGTCTCATTAAAAATCAGAGGGACTTTGGGGTACAGTTTTTCAAAATCCTATCAATATGATAACCTGGTGTCTTCAAAGCAAAATGATAGAGAGATACATACACTCCTGCAGCTAAGGAGGCAATGGTTACTGGGACAAACTGGTCAAAAAGGTACCTCTTCATACAAGACTCTCTCTTCTTTTCAGCCATCTTATTTTGTCAGTAACACCAAACTTTCTTTGATTTAAGAGGCTTGGTGGTATACTCTTTCCTTTTGCTTTTGGAATGGTGCAAGATCCTTCCTGACACTTCAGTGGGTTCTAGGAGAATATCACATAAACAGCTGGTTCCTCCTTTAACTTGGTATCTTATCAAACCTACTGGGTGGATGGCAAAACTTTTGGTCTCGTAAATGGAATTAAACCCACTCTTGACACTCAACGCATAGCCTTGCTGACATGTGCTCTGCAAGTGTGAAAAAGTAGAATTGGCTGATCCTTCTATAGTAACTGAATTTTCATGCAACCAGTAACAGAGGTGAATTATAAACAAGTTTTTATCCCCTTGGTGCTTAGAAGGTTTATATAATGATTTGTCATACTATTTAGAATGTCACAGGCTACTTTGATGCCAGCACTGGAGAAGTCCTCAAAGCAGGACTCTTCCCTTGTTGTCAGAGGTTAGTTGCACCATTGTGTCAGTAGGGTAAAACATGATACAGTGCAAACAAGTATTACTGTTTGAAATATAATAGTTTTTTAGACCAGATGTTTAAGGAAAGTTTGTTGAATTCCACTTTTTTTACAAATGTGGTGTAGATAGAAAATTGCGAGTGTTGAGGAGAACATGCAGCTTACTCTGGAGACTTTTTTGATCTATCACTTAGCTCCTTAGCCTTCTCTACTCGTTTAAATTTGTTTCCAGTGTTTCCCTCATTCCTTTAATTTGACTTGTACTTCCCACCAGGAAACCAAAATGAGAGTAAAGCACAAGTGTCAGGGTAGAGAAAAAATGGCAAGGAAAAGATGATAACATCTGACACCATGTGAGGGCATGTGAGGCTTGCTGACTCTCTTGGAAGTGGGGCAAAGCACAGTAGTGCTTAACATGCATCAGCAGTGTGAGAAGACAAACGACAGCAACAGAAAGGACTAGTTCTAGAAGTTGAAAAACACAGAAATAAATTTATTTCAATTCTGACTGAAAAAATTGCTGTTCCAGTTTCTGGAAAATGTCATGGCTTCAACATTTTGTTTCTACTTTGATATGTAAGGAGAAGGGATACTTGTCAGTATCCATCTCAACCAAAATTTGCATCACCTGCTTTTAAGCATGATCTGAAAACTTGTAGTTTCTATTCACTGCTAAGACTGATCAAGAGCTGGGATGTGACACTGGCTCTTCAATATTGCCACAAATCCAAACTATCTAATTAATATGTGTTTGTCACCATCATTATGCCTGTTACCTCACACTTACGAAAAAAGAAACGCATGCAGCAAATTAGGGTGAGAGATTTTCTGCAAAAACTCGTGCTTCAGACAATAGGCATTACCTGGTAGCTGCTCTGTGGCAAGCAGGCATTTCTGTCTTTATCTTTGTCTGGTTTTAATCAGCAAGTTTTTTCTAGACATGAAAAAATGTCCCTGGTCAAAGTTTTGTTGAACTTGATAAGCTCAAATAATCATTTATCTTAATGCATCAGCATTTTTCAGTGAAAAAGTTCTCATCAGTAAAATCCTGTTTCATTTCAGCGTCCTTGTCTCCCTCTTATTTATGCTGATATGATTCTGCATCGGAAGTGGAAAATCATTGAGCTAATTTATTTGATATCAATTTAAGATTCGCAAAATTAATTTGGATGCAGACAAGTCTTGGCCAATAAATTTAAAAAACTGTATTTATAATCAGTGAATTATTTTTTTAATGGTAGAAGAATCTTATAGAACACTTAGGATCTAGAAGAAATTTGTGGAGCTTCTTACTGGCCAGGAGTTTTTAATTTCTCTCCAGTTTATACCAGCATTCAACAAATGTCTTCTTGAGCAAAAACCTAAATTTCCCTTTCTATCTTTTTTTTTTAGTCTTCCACAAAAAAGATAAAGAAATCTTTTTTTTTCCTCTCCATCATATCCCTCAAATTTAATTTTCTCTCCCCTTTCAGTGACTTTTTTTAATCCACATTTCTTAAGGTCAGTGAACTTTTCATGACACCTGACTTCTAAATTCATGTAGAAATCAAACATTGCTAAACTCAGTTTTCCATTGACCTCATTCCTTCTGTTCTATAGCTGTTGGATGGTCAGTTCAGTGCACCAGTCAGTAAAAGTTCCTTAATAGGTGGCTAGTGGATATATTGGGAGGCTGCACAAGAGTTTCTTCACGTGTGAGGAAAAAAATGTATTTCCTGTATGTCAAACAGTGAGAACTGACTGAACAGCAGATGTCGGAGGGTCGTAATCAGTGGCACAGGGTCTAGTTGGAGGTCTGTCACAAGTGGTGTCCCCCACAAAAATTCAGTACTGGGCTCTCCAGTATAAGAGCATCCAGAATGCTGAACACTGACATGGGTTCAGCAAAGGGCTACAAGGGTGGAGCATCTCTCTTATGAGGAGAGGCTGAGGGAGCTGGGCTCGTTCAGCCTCGGGAAGAGATGACTGAGAGAGGACCTCATCACTGTCTCAGTATCTGAAGGGACGGTGCCAAGGCGATCGAGCCAGGCTCTCCCTGGTGGTGCCAAGCAATGGGACAAGAGGCAATGGGCCTCGGAAACTGATGCATAAGAAGTTTCATCTGAATATGAGGAAGAACTTTTGTACTGTGCAGGTGACTGAGCACTGGAACAGGTTGCCCAGAAAGGTTGTAGATTCTCCCTCATTAAAGATATTCAAGATATTCAGTTGTGTCTAAACACAATCTTGTGCCATGTGCTCTAGGATGGGCCTGCTTTAGCAGGGAGACTGGACCAGATGACCTACTCTGGTTCCTTCCAACCCTTCCCATTCTGCAATTCTACACCTGTTTTACTATTCTGCCTTGCTCAGAGCCACATCCTGCTGTACATCATAAGTTAACTGCTAACAAGCAAATCTGATCTCATGTCGTTCATGTCAATAAATGGTCACATGGAGTTGCTTATTCAGCAACATAAAAAATAGCTAATGAAATTTCCAAATAACCCTGTGTTTATCCATCAAGTTCATTCTTTTATGCATTGTGAACTCCATTTTCGTCACTGATACCATGGTGTAGAAAAATCGTAATGGCTCTTTTGTTGTTCAGCAATTCCCATTGTTGAGGAATCACATTTATTTGAGAAGCTTGATGCTCCCAGTTACTTTTGCAACTGTACCTTTACTTCATAGTGAAATTAATCTGAAGTGGATCTGTAAATATCTGACTGAAGGATAAATGTTTAAGCTTTATAATTTGATAATTTGATATCTTGTTATCAGTTTCAGACCTGGGACTTGACTTAAGCAGCCAGATTCTTCCAGTGGTCTTACTTCCTTTTTTTTCTGATGTGTTCTTCTAGTGTGTCTTTGAAAGGACACTCACTAAATGCAGTTCTGGAACTCTACCCTTCTGCTTGTAGATATATGTTTGATTTCACATGTAAATAAAATTTCACCTTTTGGTCCCTATAATTTTTGAAGACTTGGGCTGGAGATTCTGGAGAAGTATAGATTCCTGTTTTTCTTGTAACCATTTTGGCAGGCATGTGTCAGTTTGATCGATAATGATGTCTGGATTAGGCAGTCCCAGTGGCAAAAATGGACTCTTCTTAGGCTTATTGCCAGATTTTGAAAGCCGCTATAATGACATTCTGCCAAGCAAGCAAGATCTGAATGCAGATTGAACCCCTTTAAAAAAAGTGCAGACTAATAGGCATTATTGCGTGAATAATAATTAGCACAATTAAGTGGCTGGCTCTTTGCCTGTGAAATTTTCAGAGCACACAATTAAAAAGCTCTACAGAGTTTTGTTGACTATTGTCAAGTATAAAATAATGGCAAGAAGGAATTACCAAGAATGATGCAATCTTGAAGAGCATTCATCCATAGCACAGGAAAAAAAATTAAGGAATAAAGTTTTAACAGAACATATTTGAAGACTAGAAAAAAACTACAAATCTTGGAAAAAAGTGTCCTGTAAATCATCTGATGCACAGCTTTCTTAAAGGAAGCTAGAGTTCAGCAGATGCAATGGTTTCAGTCCTCAAAGGTTTCCCTCAAATTATAAAACTGGATTGAGGGCTTTTAACCTTCTTAGGGTTCTTGAAGAGAAGGAAGGGGTTAGCTTAGGATGCTAAAAAGGGGTAATCATCCACTGTTCTGCATGAAGTTTAAGGGCTGAAGCAATGATGCACTTTCTGAGTCACTTTTGATTTCACTAAATCATCTCTGAAGGGGCAAGTTAGGGATGAGCAATGAGTACATTTTCTATCTATCTAAAAATACAAATGGCCCCTCTAGTTCCAGAGATATGCTTATGACTAGCTATCAAATAAAGATTATTTTCTTACCAAGTCCTCCAGTTCAGCCTTATTTGACATATGTATAGCTTGGCATGAGCTATATATATCATAGTAATATATTAGCTTAACATCAACTCAGGAAAAATACTGTTAAAACTTATGTGGGATTTAATAAGGAATTAATAGATATGAATGGCTTTATAGGAAATAGAGTCTATCAAACAAATCTAACTTAGAAAAAAATTACATATTACCTCATAAAAAATAAATGTAGACATTTATAAGGCTTTTAGCTCAGGTACACATGATCTTCTAGCTGAACCTTAGTACTAAGCATTAGCAATGCATGTTATAAGGATTAAAAAATGAGAAACTGGTATGTCTCTAAAGGTAGCTGTCAATGAGATTGTCGTTTTGAAGGGACTGGTTTTAACAGGGTGCATTGGAGATCAGTGCTTCCCCTTGCACCATTCAATATTTTCATCAGGGCCTGGGAAGTAAGTATAAAATTGCTGCTGATAAAATTGGCAGGTGACACAAAGGTTGGCAAAGCTGTACATAATGACGAAGATGTCAGTCATACCAAGTGAACTGAATTGTGTAGCAAAATGTGCCTTGTTCAAACATATTCCATCTTAATACTGGGAAGTACAAAGTTGCAGTTCTATGAAGGGATTTCTGTGCAGGCTGAAGGACCTTGCCATTGATGTGGTGACTCCAAAATAAATTTGTGATTTATTGTAGATAACAGCACATATTGAGCTCCCAGTGCAATGTGGTAGTAAAATGGACTAATGAAATAGGAATATTCATAAACAGGGAACTAAAACTACTAAAACTACTACTACTACTACTACTATAACCAAATCTACAGTGTTCTACTTTTCTATGAGGAAAAAGTTTGATAGTAGACTATTGCAGAAGTTAAAAACATCCACATTTAAACCCTTAAAAGGGTTATTAGAAAATTGCAGAAAACATTTGAATTTTTGAACTAAATATTTCCAGGGGGAAAACAGAGGAATTAAGCTCCTGAGGTTACCTGTTTACAGGACATTGGCATGACCATGTGAAGAAAATAATGGGTAGGTTATGACAGAATATAAACTCGTGGATGGCAATTGAAGCCATACAAATGAAAGTGGAAAACTGTCTACAATTTTTTTATTAACATGGAGAGCTAACCAGCATGAAAAATAAACAGTGAAAATCATGGCATCTCCAACTCTGGTATTTTCCTAACATGAAAACTGAGCATCAGGGAGACAGCATTTACCCAAGCATATCACTGGCCTCAGTTCTGAGTCAAAGGGGGAAGATTGCAGAAATTACTGGATGAAATTACTAGAAATTACTACATGAATGAGTTCTCCTATTTTGCCTCATGTGATATTCAGTTAAGACATTTTAGGAATATTCCTTCTTTCCATTTTCCAGGCACTTTAAAGAACTGAGAAGAAATAGAAGGCCATGAAGTGAGAAATTTCCAAATGTTTGATGTGTTACACCTATGGGTTGCTAACTGATAATCTGGTTTCTGACTGATCTTTTTTTTGGTCTTGATGGACATTCAATAATAACCATTTGCTGATAATTGAGAAGGACACACAAATAGCATTCTTTGATTCCACAGCACTTTTTTTACTTTTGGAAAAGAAAAAATGTAAACATAAAAATAAAAATAAAAATTAGAGACCCTCAGAGCAGATACAAGTTAAAAGTGAAAAATGGGGGTTTACAGGGTTTTTTTGCTGTTGCTGTTGTATCTGTGGCTGTAAATCTGTTATTTAGTTTAATGGCAGATCATAAGGAGACCATATGGCTTTCCACAAACTGATTCTGCTTCTGTTTAAAACTTCCAAATTGGCTCAGTCCATGAGAGTAAGTGTCATGCTCATTTACATACATAGAAGAGACTGACAGAAAATACACTAAAACAAATAGTCCTCATTTATTTTGATTTAATAGATTAGCTATCCCAAAAAAACGGCTAATTAATTTTTAACTTTTTGTAGAGATCTAGATGTCCACTAGAGAATATTAAAGAATGTCTTCTAAAAATAAGTATTTCTTGACCTTCTATCAAGTAATGAGTGATGATCATGATCGATGCTGACATTCTAATGGTGACTATGGTATTTTCTGTAGCCACTGGTTCCTCTGCTGTGGAAGTGTGGGGTTTTTTTTCAAGACTAATTCTGTTTGGAACCAAAGCCAAAGCTTATTAAATTAATTAATGAGGACCCAGTCCTTATAATATACAAGCCAATTTCCAAATTGTATATTTGGTTAATTAATATGAAAAGAGTTTGCACCCTGTTCTTTACTCTTAGCCTTTGAAGGCATGCCCCTACCTGCAAACAGTTCAGTGTTTGGAGAGACTGGAAAATCAAAAATGTGTCATTGGAATAATAATAAAAATAATGCAACTGACAGACAATGACAGAGTGTTAAACCACAGATAGAAACTACTGCAAAACAAATTTATGCAAAATAAGAAAAGAACATCAAAGAGAGAACCTCTCACAAAGTTGAAGGCACTGAGTCACTTCATGATGAAACAGATAGTTAAAAGTATGAATGCAGTTTATGAAACATTAGCAATCCCCTCACTAAGATGCAATCAAATCTTGAGTATGCGGGATACGTTTGTAATGATAGTGAATAAGAATATATTCTGAAATCTTTTGACATATACACAAGTCATAAACATTAAGTAATCTACTTCAGAAAGCTTTAAGTTGAAGAAATGTGTTAAACCTCCTTGTGCCTTACCTTCATTAGATAACATGCATGTACTAGTCTCATAGGAATTTCAGAAGCTCATCAATATTTGTTAATCTGCAAGTTCCTGATGAAAAGTGGTATGTGATATTTCAGCACACCTGAAGCATTAAGTACCACTTTAAAAAATCAAGATTATAATATTTTCCCTCACACACAGAAATAAGAAAATATTATGAAAGCTGTGCAAAAAACCTAAAGATAAAAACCAAGCAGACCTTTCTATCTAGTATACCTTTTACCTACCTATCATAAACCTGAATAATTTAAAAAAAGCATAGCGTACTAATTTACATTTGTAATCAATACAAGCATAAAGTTTAGCCACTTGTGAAATGGTAGAACCTTAATCATCATACCCAACCACAAATTAAAGTGAATTGAAACTTAGTCATTAGAGTGAAAAATAAACTGAGGACCAAAAATGTTCAATACCACATGATGTACAGATTTCTCAAGAGGAAGTATTGTCCTAGCATGGAAAAAGAAAGGTCTGGAGCAATGTTTCACCTCAGCAGGCTGGAAGATAAAATAAAAAAATTGTTCCTGGGAAGGTGTAGAAGACTAAGAAGAGCAGCTCCTGTAAGTTTTCAGCTCTAAATTGGCCAAGGGGTGTAAAAAGGAGATGATGAAAATATAAAGGAAAATGTAAATCTCTGGGTACTCCCTGGAGGTTTAATCATGAAAAATCAAAAATGTGACGCTATACATTGTGTCCCAGTTTCATTCCACTTAGCTTTAAACAAGAAAATTAGCTATCTAATTTAAGGAGGGATCCATTTCCAATTCTGGCACAAAGAAAGAGGGGAAATTTTTCTCAGGTGCATCTCAGATATGATAAAATCCCTCTCTTGGGTCTCTATTTGTCTCTATGGATTATAGAAGGGGTTTGAATGATTAGTTGAAGCTTGAATGATTATTTTAAGCTTGGTGACAGTTAAACTTTTGGACAGAGAAAGCCAGGTGAGACAAATCTTACCCTTTGTTTACCCATCACCTCCAGCCGCTTGGAGGGAAAAGAAGTATCTGCCTATAAATATTAGAGTGGAGTCCAGATCCTGGCTGGCTTACCTGGTGGCAGAAATGAGAAGCCTAAAAAAGCCTGGTGTCCTGGACGCTGTAGATGGAATATTATTGTCAAATGTTGCACTTGGTTTCCATTTTTTAAATGTTTTAATCTTATTTTTTTCTCATTTTTCATCTAGTACTAGCCAGAAATATAAGCAAAGATGGGAATGGCTTGTCCTGAAGCTACAAAGCAGCTCTCCTGAATCATTTTCACCTCTCAACTCTGCTTTATATGGCTCTGTCAGGGAGACATGCAAAGCTCCCCCTACCCCACAGTAACATTTCAAAATATGCCTAGGGGTATTCTTCACTTTTGAGCAGGGTTTGGCAGTAATAAAGCATTACTCATTTCCCTGCTTGCTTTCTCTGAGCCATGAGAGCAAACATATAGTCACTGATAGCTCTGCTCAAATGTTACTGTGTAAAATAAGTGAGCATGGCTTGCATAAATTATCCCATCATGTAGAAAAGGGATTATTTTCTTGGGCACTATAAGAATATAAATTAAATGCAGAATTTTCCTTTAATGACTTAATAAAATTTGAAATAAATACCTATTTGTTCATATGTTTTTAATACAAAAGGTAATTTGTTTCTTTAAGTAGCCGGAATTTTGCATCTATCTATAAAGACACATATATATATATAAAGCTCATAAACGTGTACTTACATAATATACATACATAGACACACACATATATAAATATAATATCCTCTCCTCAAACATTGTATTCTTAAAAAATAATGAACCAAATGTTATGGAGGAGTTATTTGTTACCCTAACCAAAGTCTCCCAGGAGAAAAGATAGTTAAAAAATCACCGCCATAACACTGTGAACATTGCAATTTCTCTCGATGAGTAAAATTGGAGAAATTTCTCCTTGAGAGCAAAAAGGCAAGCTGATTAAGTCAAAGAGGCGTTATAAACCCCAAGGGAAAACAACGTGCTTTATTTTTGAAGTATTCCCAGCAGAAGTCTGGGAAATCTTACATGTCCTCTCACCACGATCCATCATTATAACTTAGCTGTTTGCAAATCCTCAGCAGGTCATCGTATTTTACACTTGCTAACCATGTAAACACAACTGGGGACTCCTAATTACTGTAGATAATCTCAAAAACTTTCCACTTTTGTAAAGCATACAGAAAAGGCTGGGAATAGGTAATTTCCCATGCCGTTGTGTTTTGCTCATGTATATTTGTATAGCTGTCACTTTTCCGGATCTCTGGCTGCAAGTGTAAAGTATCTTTTTCATACACATATAATAGCTTGTAACAACCTTGGAGATGCTCAGTTCTTGTTCTGCATACAGCAGGTGGGTTTGCTGTGCTTTTGCTAAGTTGTTTAATCAAAGTGCTTCATACTGAAGGGTCCATGAATAAATATTGTAAAAATCATGAGGGGAAGTGATTTATATTTACTTCAATTTTGCCGGGAGAAAACCTAGATTATCTTGAATTAGCAGCTGAAGTTTTTGTATATTAAAGTTCACTGAGTATATTAAGGAGAGCGTCATGCTGAAAAAAGACAGCAGTTTCTCAGGTCTGGAGTGACGTGCTTCCAAAAACAGAACAAAAAAAGCCAATTTTTTTTCCTTCATTTTTGTGAAATTTGCACCAGTATGGCTTATGACACTGGAGCTGGAAATGTATATTTGGATGTGTCTCAAAATTACCAGCACTACTGCAAACCTGAATTTTGCTGCTCCAAAGGCAAGACTCCGGAGGCACACCAAAGCAGGCTAATCTTTCCCCAGTGAGGAAGATGATGTGGGCAGGCTCAGAGCAGAGAGCCCAGGTGAACCCTATAGGGCCAGGCTGGGTTCTCCAAGGTGGGAGAAATGTTGGGGATATGGGCTGCCATGCATCCCAGCAGTGGTCTCTGCTGCACAAATGACAGGGCTTTATGGGAACACCAGTTGGCATGGGTCTGCAGGGCCTAGGCTCAGGGAAAACTAATGAGTGAATGAGGGATCTTGGCTGCCTACTTCATCTCTGCCTAAAATTTGCCTGCTGCATATCAGATTATACACACAGAGTGGTTATTATCTATTTATATGATAGCATAATAAAGGGTATGGTAACTATCCCTTCTTATAGGGAAGTTTTAGGGAAACAGATGGATATAAATTTATTATATGTACATGCCCTACAAGGGTAATAGTTTAATCTGATCAAGCCTGAGGTGTGAAGCATGGTGCATGTCAAGACAAGAAGGAAGAGTTTGCTCCTGACAGATCAAATTTACTTTTCTAGGGTGTTGAATGCATTCTTATAGGTAGAGCAAGGCTCTGTATCAGAGATTGCCATGTAATTCCACATGCAACTGCACTGAAGAAATCATATTTTTAATGGCAGTTACTGTGCTAACCATTATATTTCAGTTATTCTCAAATTATTTTCGTGAGGCTAAGAAAAAACTACATGGAGACATTTTCCCATCTGTTATCTGCGGTTTCACATTATGAATGTCAATATTTTGCAGCAGCAGAGCATTTTTTAGAGGTTCTTCCACCCTGTGGACCATTTAACCATTGCTCCTGGCTCTTCACAACTTACCCCCAGCAGAGGTTACTGCCTCTTTGACTGTATTCACTGCATACACATAGAAATACACATGGAAATACACATTATATATACATACACATGCACATATACATATGTGCATGTGTGTGTACATAGGCACATGGACGTGAATGTACATTTGCATGGATGAACATAAACCTGTGTGCATGGCTCTTTCTGCGTTAAAACTGTGAAACTATCTGTTTTGCTTGTTGGTTTCTTTCTAACGGACAGAAAGGACAGTAACTTGCTTGGAAGAGACAGAGTGGGATATGATTATGCTGTGGGAGCTGAGATGAAGGGAAGGACAAGAGATCTGTTCAATTTTCTTCCTGGATGACTCATAATAGGGCCTCTTTTGCTAGGGGGTTGTACAGCATGGAGCTCATACAGAGATCACACATGCTCAGAGGACACAGTGTAGTTTTTACAAGGAGTGTCCCTGTTACAATACATATCGATATTCAGAGCCAAATTCTGCTTTTCAAGTACCTTTCTACAGTGATTCAAGAGAGCTATTTGTATGAATGATAGTGGAAGAATAAGAATCTTTGCTTCTTCATCTGCCTTTCTTTTCAAAAGAAATTTCACTGTTAAGATTTTGTTGTGTTCAAACCTGCCGGTGATGAAAAGATTTATATTTGAGTTTAGAAATCCAGAGACATATGGTGAATGTGAGAGCTGGCCAGCAATCAGGAGTGATTGATTCAGGTTTGGTCTATCAATTAAGTGACAGAGCAATTTTAATCTTTTTTTTTATTATTTTATTTTAAGCTTGGGACTTCACTGGAATATTATAACTCCCTTAACCATGCCTGTGACAGCTGACTTGTACCCATAAACTTTGGTGCATTGATCTATTAGTTCAGCTACTTCAATAGATCTTCTTTTCCATAAATATGTCTGAGCCGTGACTTTTTTCCAGCCTCACCAGAGGTATCCTTATTTGGAGTGATCTAATATGTACAGTGGTATCTGCACACACAGTCTAATATCTGCTTTGAATAGCCATACATAATTCACAGGGAGCAGTATGGCTGCAAGTAACCCACACTTAAGTGACTTAGTGTTGAAGCATTTCCCTACTCACAGGAGAAAGAGGCACTGGTTAATAAGAGTTCTCCTCTTTTTTTCCCAGGGGAAGGGGGATGGGAGGGAGCAGTGGAGGAGGTCTAGATTGCTGCACCAAATAAAACAAAGAGGAAAAAAAAAAAAAGAAAACGAAAAGAAAAATCAAATCTTCTTCCTTGTTCACATTTTTAGCTTATGTCTTTTGGATTCATTCCCTACCTTGTGTCAGTTTTCTGTGCTGACAGTAATTCTTGTACACAGTCGCATGGCAAGATTAACTTTAAATCCTCCCCTCCTCCTTCCCCCTCCAGCCCCTGCCTGTCATTGTCTGCTCTTGAGTAAGCAAAGTGAATGTGGCCAGAGCAATGTGGGACTGTGTTTTTCCATTCTCAAGGGCAGCCACCCTTCTCATCAGCAAATCCATGCTAGCTGCTAGAGCTTCATATATTAAACTGATTTTCAGTCGCGAGGTTAGTTTCTCACCGGTGAAGCACTCAGCATAATAATACTTTACACCTTGTACTTCAGCAGTCCTTTCTAAACACTAATTTAGGCTCACATCCCTCTCTGAGGTAGGTCAGTATTATCCCACCATATGAATGGGGAAGCAGAAGCTCACAGAGGTTAAGTGACCTATCCGGAATCATGCAAGAAATGAGTAGCAATGTGGAGAAGAGAAAACAAAGCCCCTCTGGCTCATAGGCTTGCATGGAGCAGTTGCAAAAATTATCAGGTGTTCAAACAGGGTTTGTTGCTAAAGAAAATAGAATCAAAATTAAAAATAAACCCTCTTGGAAGGAAAGGAGACACTTTATATTCACTGTTTTCAGATGAGGCAGCTGAGGTGAGAGAAAAGTTAAGTGATTTGCTTGAGATCCCATAGGCAATTCTTACCAAACATAGAAATTATGTGAATAGTGAAGGCAAGAAGAGAGACTGTAATTAAATAAGTGACTTCTCTGTTTGTGTTATTAAACACAAAGAAACAAGAAGACAAAAGGAGTGTAACGTTCTGTGTTGAACTTTTAGAAATCCAAACTCAGCTGCCATTTTTATTTGATCACAGTTCCTTTGTTTGATTTGACTTTTGCTTTACTCATTTATTTTCTTTCACTTGTCCTTTTTTATTCTTTTGACAGCAGACATTTTAATTATTAAATTCCTTGTTTTCTTTAAGCATGTCAATTTTCTTAATCATTCTGTTTTGTCGCTTCTCTCATCTGATTTCTATTCCCATCAATTTTTTTTTTTTAATTTAAAAACCTCTCTCATATTTAGCCATATTTCTTGCCTCTCTAATTCTTCATTTTGTATTGATCCTCATCTGTGGTCCCTACCATTGGTTTTTGAATTCTGAAGAACCACCCCTCTTCAGTATACTTTAATCTAATTTTGTTTCTTGTTTCTAGTCTCCCTGTCAGTTTGGACTGACATTACTGAAAATTAAAGCAATAAAATTCTGAGGTGATGTCTGTATGAAAGATGAACCTTCCTTAAAAGATTATATTTTTCTTCTCACAGAAACCCTTAAAAGACTCATGAAAGACTTTTATATTATGCTGTGCTTGTTTTGTGATGTCATATGATGTGATATTATTATATTATATTATTACATTATGTTTATAGTATTATATCTTTGTGACACAAAAGCTGCACTTCATTCCTAGGAAAATGGCGTACAATTTCTATAATTAGATATCATGTCTAAAAAACCACCATTTTGCATGACTCTATTGGTTTTAGCTGTTCATCTGAAAGAATTTTATTTCTGTCCACTTATAGAACAGCTGTTAAGCTGTAGTGGATCTGCAATCATATTCATGTCATTCCATTTGTGCTAACACTTTGGTTCAAAAATATCCCAAAGAGTTCCACAGCTGAACTTTTCGTTAAGCTTTAAAACATTTTATTTTTAATGACTTCAAAATTTTCTTTGTTTCCTTTTTTTACATTTTATGCCACAGAGGAGAAAAAATGTTTATGGTCGAGGGTTTTTTCATATATATGTGTGTGTATATATATATATATATACACACACACACTGTTTTTACAACTGCTCCTATCTTAATCAGATTGCCCAAACTTTCTCTTCAAGTGAGATTTTCTAAGCCCTTCCACCACTTTGCTACTTAAAAACAAAAGAAAGGAGTGGTAACAATATGCATAATTGTATGACCTTAAGATTGTAACGACATCCTGTAAACTAATACTTCCAATAGCAATCCCTGTCTTTTCCTTAATGTAAGAAAAACTTGTTTGCTTATTTGACCCTAAGAGAAAAGCAAATGCAAAGCCAAGCTTAGATCTTCAACATTCCTATCCTAGTCCTCTGCTTAGCTCACTAGGTCATAACTCATATAATAACCAAGATCTCAAGGAACTAGTCATTAGTTCCAGCTGATTCTTAAATATTACAAACTGTTTTGATGCAACAGAGCAATGACTTTATGGCAGATCTGTGGGGTACGTTCTGCCACCAGCTCCCAAACACAAAACTCCCCATTGATTGTGTGTGGACCATCCCTCAGCAGACTGTTGGCATGTTGTGGCTCCCCAGTGATTCCACAGTGGAAGAAATTCAAGGAATTTGTCTCTGACCACAGAATTTATGAGGCCATGCAGTTCTTCATGAACGGCAGGAAGCAGGGAAACTGTTCAGATACTGTTGGGAATCTTTCTTTCTTTCTGTTTTGTTTGTTCTCTTTTGGGACTACACATGGGAAAAAAGAAAGAGTTTAGGGGGAATTTTGGAAAGTTTTCAGCTCTGCCCTACCTCTGCTTCCATGGAAATATTAGGCTAAACTCCTGCTAATCTCAAAGGGAGCTGAGGGAAATGCTGAGTATTTTCTCATTGTTGCAGAGGAGGTTTTAGTTTCTTCAGAAATGTTAATGTTCAATTCAATAGAATTTTTAATAATACATTTTTTAAATTTACTTTTTGCTGCTACAAAAGTGAATTTTGTTTGAGACTACAACAGTGCTTTTATGCAAAAGGAGCAAGGTTGTTTTTGCCTACAGGGTGCAAATTCATAGCCACGATGTTTGCAGCTATCTTCTTTGCTGGTAGTACTACTTTGCTCCTATGTATTGCTTCCATCACAAGATCTCAAACTATTTTCAAGCAACATTTCTCCACCTGTAATCTGTGGAGTATTTGTGAACCAAGAAACATTTGAAAGTAGTCTGGAAAAAAACCTGTAACTCTCATCTTCTGTATTACTGTATGACTGCAGACAGAAATACATTACAAAACAAATGCTACATACACTGATTCTTGCACAGAAGATGGGGTGAAAAACTCAAGTGAGAAAAGGATATGACAAGTTTTTTCTTTCTTTTATTTTATTCTAAATGAAAACCATTGCAGCAACATTAGACATGATGGGCATTATATAGATTTTTTGGGTGGGTTTTGTTGGGTTTTTGTTTGGTTGCTTGGTTGTTTTTTTTTGTTTGGTTGGTTGGTTTGGGGGTGGTTTTGTTTTGGTTTTGGTTTTAGTTTTGGTTTTTGTTTGAGGTTTGGTTTTTTTGGTTTTTGTTTTGGTTTCTTTTGTTGTTGTTGTTTGAGGTTTTTTTGTTTGTTTTCTGAGGAAATTTTAGTCCAGCATAGCAATGAAAATATTGAGGAGTTTTCCTAGAGAAATTAATGCCATTAGCTCTATTTTACAAGAGGCAACAATGAAATTCTTTGAGGAAATAAATGTTGCTATCAGGACACATACATAAACAGCACCTGCTTTTGACGTACCCCAAATGGAAATGGATCAGACGTCACCCTTTAGAACTTATATTTGAAGTAGTATTATAAGGATAAACAAATACATGTGCATTTCAGGACTATTTTTGCAGTCAGCCACTATGTTTTATAAATTCAGGCTCATAATTTATTCCACTTAACCTCAGGCACTCTCGCTGCAGGGCTGTATGAGGAGCAGAGCCACCACAGTGTACGGGGTTAGTGCACCCAGCAAGCTGATAAGGGAGAGGAGAGCTCTATGCCCCCAGGTCCAGCCAGCAGTGAGTCTGAGCACGTATTCCCAGTGGATACACACACACATACATCCAGTGCATGTATAAGGGCACACACAGCCACATGGACCATCCCAGAAAGAAAACATTGCACTCATGCAATCGCAAACAGCACTGGTGACCTCATCCTGCTCTCCTCTCTGGCTGAGCAGAAAGGCAGGCACTGAAAACTACATATGAATACATGCAGTATGGTACACTACAGCAGAGAGCCTGTCTGGTAGCTGCCACTGGCTCCCAGTCTACTCAGTTGCTGGCTCCTGCACATATGAGACCCCGGGGACTAGAGCCTCAATCCAGCAGCCAGTACGGAGCCCCTGACTCACAGAGAGACAGACAGACAGACACACATGCACACACACACACAGGATCTCTCTAGCAACTGGCCTTAAACACCTGGTTGAAGCAGTATCTGGTCCCTGGATCCCCTGGTGCCCCAGTTGCCTCACACTCAGAGACCCACACATGCACACAGGTCTCCCTGGTAGATGGATTCGGTGACATACTCTGCAGCCACCTCTCTATACTAGAGAACCATATATTTTTACTACAGTTCAAGTGCTCACAACTGCAAATGTTGCTCCTATATATTTTAATTTCTTCCATATCAGTCACTAAGTCTTTTACAAAATCCAAGTAAACACGACACACATCTCAGAATCAAACATGTCATTGCTTTGGTGTTGCGTTGCTTTTTGATGTGTCAAGAAGGTGATTTTTTTTCTTCTGAAAGATCAGAGGTATTGGGTAATACACCTAAATATATTACAGGATTGGCAAGCCTAAAGTTTTCTCAGTTTACTGTTTTATTTGAAACATATACAGGATGCTCGGCAAGTCTGCATGGATTTCAGGAGGATTAGTGTAATCAGTGCTAGGTTTATAGTTTTGTTACTTAAGCTCATGTCATCAGACAGCTCACATCCAGGCATGAAGACAACAGATGCATTTGCTCTCAAGTAAGAATCCAGTTTGTTTTTCTCCTATTCCAGTGATATGGGCCAGTAAGTTTAAACCCATTTCTCACACTTGTGAGAAGCCATTTGTGCAAGTAGTTCCAGCAGAAACATGGATGAGATGACTTTTGGAGGGAAAATTTCACTCATGATTATAAAAGATCACAATATATTCCTTGATTCAGTCTTAAATCAGAAGATAAAATCTAGTATTATTTTCAGTTTTCAAATTAATTTTAATTTTTTTTCTTTTCCCTTTGTCCTGACTGTCTTCATGTTTTTATAGCTTTGCTTCAACGATTATTCTGCAAGTTAGTTCTCATTAATTGTTATTCTTGCTAATTTATTTGGAATTTATTTACCAAAAATTATTTCTAAATATGAATTTAAAAGTGATTGAAATCAATTCAAGGCCACAGGAAATATCTTTGGGATTTGTAGCACAGCATCAAAGGAAATCCACATGATGTAATAAAAAAACTCTCTACCTGAGGTTCTTGTAAGTGCCATCCAGAGCTAATTCTGTCAGTATTATGTGTTTTCTTTAGCACAAGCCTTGTTTTCATAATAATGACAGCCTTGTCAGCACAGACCAGGAAACAATAAGGTTTGAATTCCACTGTTTTCTCTTCCATACATCCTCAAACAAGCCACATGAGTTGTCACAAACGAGACCTACTTTATAATGTGCTCCAGAAACATATAGTTACTTTGGTTTAAGAATTCAGTCTGAAATCCTACTACTACATTATCCAAAATTTATGAACACTTTTAGAAAGAGTTCAAACCTTCTTCTGATTTTCTTGTCTGAAAATTCGAGTCAATGACAATAAATATGTACACTGAAGGACTGAAAGTAAACTGGAGTCTTGTAGGCACAGCCAAGTCAGTTAGATTAAATTGCTGATATATTTTTAGGAACATGAAGGCAATGATATTACTTTTGCTTTCAAAGATCTCATTTAAAATCTATATTTTTGCTCATTTTTTTCCTAGACACAAACTGCTACATTTCCTAAAACTGTAACTTATTCCTTGTCTTAAATAAGGCACTGGTGATGAATAGTTACAGGTTAATTTCAGAAATCAAAAAGAATTAATCTTCTTAAAACTTCTATAGAAGCATTCTGTCAAAGCTTTTATTAAGTCATTGTTTGATCCCAAGAAACAATTTGTAGTACGAGGTCTCATCATTATCTCCCCTATAATCAAAACGTAAAGAAATTTAAACAAACGATATGAATTTTTCCACAAGATAATACCAGACCCTAGTTCATGTCAAGCTCATGTCATTATATCATGTCAAGAATCCAAGTTTAATTTTTTTCTCATGGCTTGACCGAAAAAGGTTCTGTTATTCTGTTATATTCTGTTCAATGTCAGAAATACAAATTAGCATGACTGGGTACAATCAATAGTTTGTGCTAAGAAAAGCTCAAGTCAAGGATAACAAGACTGAAGAGACGTTGGCAGAGTGAAGTAGGAACCCTAGCTTTTCAGTCCTCACTGTTCAGCTTCTAACACAAGCATAACAAAAACTGTAATGCACTCTAATAGAGCCTACTCTTTAACTATACACTGCAGACTTCATAGACCAGGAGCTAGGAAATATTACAGATGGCAGGGAGAATGAAAGAGAGCTGGAAGTTGTGTGACCAGGTGCTAAAACCACCATAATTTTGTACAATACATACCAGAAACCAGAAAAGGTCAAGCCCTTGAGTGGCATAACAGAGTGTGGTAACACAGGCTGCTGGAGAGATGTGGAAGAGCTTTACAGGTTGTACTCTTTGTATCATATCCACTGATCATGAAAAATTCATGAACTTAATTTGGTCGAGTAAGGTGCTTCTCCCTGCAAGCCTTTAAAGCATTAATTTTAAGTCATTAAACTTGATTCCTGTAAATTCATGCATACTGTTGTTCCATTTGTCCAGCTCTGCCATTTCTAATTCCTCCCAACAGATTAATGATGGTGTTTTGCTCTCAGTGGTGAGTCAAAACATCCAAGTCCATGTGACATGGGTTCCAAAATCACATAGACAGCCCTACAGAGCTGCAGGGACTGATGCCAACTTTATCCTCTTTCACAGTAATCTCATTAGTACCTATATATGAGAACATAAAACTCATACATGGAGAATGGGTAACTAGACAAGAAAATTGCTACAAATTTATCTTGATAGGTTACACATCATATATAGTCTGATTAATGTTAACTTCCACTTGCTTCTACTTTTTTTGGAGGAGAAGGCAGAATGAATTATAAGGTTTTAAAAAATGTTGACTAAGATTCTCATGCAAGCAGAGAAAAAATCAATCAACAAATTCAGGGTAAATTTGATCTTTGAAAACTTACATTTGATTTTCAGTTTGAACCATCTTATAGAATGTGATAGATAGGAATTGCATTGTGTCAGTACACAAGGATCAGCTGTCTTTTTCAGAGATCTACCTGCAAAAAATTAACACTTCATAAAAGATGTGTGGGTTTAAGATTTTCAGAGGGGTTGTGTGGGATTCTTGCCCCTCAGATTATGTTATTTTCTAAGAACAAAGGCCAAAGGTTTTGAACTGTTATTTCAACTGATCCCCAGCATCTATAGTTTGCACTTCACTACAAAGCCACTTAACCAAATTTCTTTGGAAAAAATATAGAAGTGTCAATGACACAAAACAAAAAATAGACCTCACTAGCACAAAAACTCAAGCAGTACTCAGATCCTTCCTTTCCCAATACAGCACCAAGACCAGACTTAAATCTTTTCCCATCTTAACTCCTTGGAGTTCTAGCATGTGAAAGCTGGACATCTTTTACCTGCATCTGAGCCTATATAAAGTGGTAAGAAAGAGGTTTTTTATAATTGTATCAATTTACAAAAACTTAGGGAGACATTCCAGGAAAACTTGTCTTTTGAAATCATCAGACTACACAGCTCTGAAGAGACTTATTTTGTCTACAAGTCTTTACATAGTTCTAAACTTTTAAAGCACACCAAATTGCATTCTACTATTATTCATCTTCCCAGTGCTTGTGTCCTTGTGTCCTCATGTTGTACCTCCAAGAGGAAGCAGTCAAGAGCTATCATCCTGTCTACTGTTATATGTATATGTTCTGATACATGACAGAGCCCTTAAAAACTGCAATTACCTGGGACAGACTTGCCTCCCCGCTAAATAAATAGTGTAAGTTCAGCTTGCTGGAGGGATTTTTTTTTACTGTTTTACGAAATCAAGACTGACTAAAAACATCACTTCAGTGACTGGAAAAAATAACCTTTCATAGCTAGGATATTTCATAAACACAAGTGTTTGTTTTTGTGTAGCTTTGTGAAAGTCCAAGACCCAGAAAACCATCTGGAAATGTTTGTCCAAATATATATATTGATAAATTTAGAGTGAGTTTTTGCTGCCAAATGTTCCTCTTTGACTAAATGTTTCCAAAATAACCCACAGAAGATCCTCTTTATCCAGTAAAAACAGTAAATAAACAAAAAGCTCTAGCAAACAAAACCCCTCAAATTCTTCTTTCTGGACATGTCTCAGCACACAAATTTCAACATCCAGATTCTATTGAGGTGCATTATTTCTTTGTCATAATTTGTAATTGAATAGGCACAACACAAAACCTTTCAGTTAATAATTACTGGCTACTTTTACATATAGAAACACATATATTTCACTTTGATGCTTTGTTTCTCTTTTTGGAATAAGGTAAGATACAAAACAAAGAGTGTAAAACTCAGAATAAATGCTGCCATGTCTATGGATTAGCATTTGTAGGCTAAGATTTAAACACATTTTTAATGAAGTGGAGGAATTCTGAGACATTCCTTTTGGCATTCCAGCCCACTGATTAATTCAGTTGCAGTAACCATCCTTAAAAATTAACTTCCTCCCATGCACCTTATAGCATTAGGATTTGAAGCCTTTCATGAAAGCTGTTATTTAAATCCATCCAATTCGAAAAAGAAACTGAGCAATGATCTTTTATACTCTCATGAAATACTGTTACCATGAAGATACTGATCAGAATGATGGCACCTTTTTTTCTCAATAAATTTATGACTCTAATTCAGAGGAAAAAAAGTTCTACCCTAACCAATCTTGAAAACTAAATTCAATGCACACACTTTGGGAATATAGTCAGAACCATATTTTTATCATAGTCAAAACTAATTCATTTTTAATTCAAATCTTTCAAGGACTTTCAAAGTCCTAAGACTTATGGAATCAATTACTTTTAGATCATTTTAGACCTGTGAAGTACTACTCTTATTATTAGTGAATTAGCTAATCTAGATTACTAAAATTAAATCTGGAAAGATTTTTCACTGCACAGGGTTTTCCAGGGGTACTAGTATTGTTTGGTATTCCCCTCAATTATTTATTTTATTTATTTTTAATAAGTTATACATTAAACATCTCAAATTTCAATTTAACAGCATTTACTAGAAAATCTTCAACTGAAATGCAACCAGACCTTAGGTACCATTTTCATTTCAAAGTTCAGAGAGTGAAATTCAGTCCTTCTCGGGGCTAAAGAAGGGAAGAGATTCATAGCTCCTAACTTTCAGATGTCTAGAAGTCAGTTGTCTGAGTTATTTACTTCACGTTACCCTTTATAATCAATGGAGAGAAGCAGGTAATTCCAAAGAGCAATTCATCTTCTTTTAAGGTAGGAAGGATGAATGCATTTCAGGTCCACCTATTTCTCCCTGCTACATCTGATTTGAGGGTAGTCACACTTGACTAACGGAGATGAATAATTTTCAGATATCTAAAGCTGAGTGAGATGAATCCCACCCAGTAAGAATGTCTTCTCCCTGTTTCATCTCTGTTTCAAGGACCTAATGGTTATTGTCCCTTGGACAGAATTGATATGTCAGAGTGACTCAGTTGGTGCGTGAGTGTGACTCTGTGTGTGTGTGGGTGTGGGTGTGGGTGTGTGGGTGTGTGGGTGTGTGGGTGTGTGGGTGTGTGGGTGTGTGGGTGTGTGGGTGTGTGGGTGTGTTTGTTGAAATGAGAATGCTCTTTGGACTCACAGAATCACAGAATTCTTAGGATTGGAAGGGAACTCTGGGGATCCATCCTCCAGTCCAACCCTCTGCCAAGGCAGAGTAACCTGGAGAAGGTCACATGGGAATACCTCCAGGTGGGTTTTGAATGTCTCTAGAGAGGGAACACTAGAGAGAAAACTGCACAACCTCCCTGGGCAGCCTGTTCCTGGGCTCTGCCACCCTCAATGTAAAGAAGTTCTTCCTCATGTTGAGGTGGAATTTATTGTGTTTTTGTTTATGGCCATTGCTCCTCATCATTTCACTGGGCACCACTAAATCGACCCAGTTCCCTCAGTCTTTCCTTGTAAGAGAGATACTCCAGACTCCTCAGCATTTTTGGATCTTCTGCTGGATCCTCTCCAGTAGCTCCTTGTCTTCCTTGTACAGGGGAGCCCAGAACTGGACACAGCACTCCAGATGTGGCTTTGCTAGGGCCAGGTAGAGGGACTGGATCACCTTCCTCCACCTGCTGGCCACGTGTTTCCCAATGCACTCCAGGATACCATTGGCCCTCCTGGCCACAAGGGCGCTGCCAGCTCATGGTCATCTTATCATCCACCAAGACCACCAAGTCCTTCTCTGCAGAGCTGCCCTGTAGGAGGTCAGGCCCCAGCATGTCCTGGTCTCGGGGGTTATCCCTTCCCAGTTGCAGGACCATACACTTGCCCATGTTGAACCTCATTAAGTTTCTCTCTGCCCAACTCTCCAGCCCAAGGTCCTGCTCAATGGCAGCACAGCCTTCAGGTGCATTGGTCACTTCCCACAATTTCATGTCATCAGCATGAAACATTTCAATTTCATGAAATTTTTATGAAACATCAGCTCTTAAAACATTTTTATGGGTGTATCTTCCCTCTTTTTCTCACACTGTCAAGGCATCAGCTCTTCCAGCCCCATTCCAGTACTTCTTTAATAGGCCTGCAATCTCCACAAAGCCTTTGTTCCTCATCCAATAGGACAACCAGTGAGCAGGTAAGGAATGGATTCAGGAGCAGTAGATGAAGATGCTGGACCACACTAAACGTTCAGTGTGAAAGGGAAAAACTGCTTTTTTGGTCCTGAAAGCTGAGAAGAAACACTTACTGTTGGAGGGAGGTTGTAAACCTGAGGCATGGAGGGTGTCTGCAGGGCAAAACCAAACTGCCTCTTGAGGGCTGTCAGACACATAAATAGATAAGTTGAGGGAAATTGGAGAGGTCTTCTCCACTTTGACTCTTTCAGATGTAAATGTGTTTCCAAAACAGGTTTTAAAAGAACTGAAGAGCTAATGGCAGCAATATGCATAAAGAATTATTTCTAATTATTTTTTCCACATTTAATGGATATACCTTAATTCTTCATCTTAACTATGAAAATGGGAATCAACAATAAACTTTGTACTGTCAAGGATACACCATTCTCATGTTCATTAAGCAATCAGAATTATTTGGTCAGTTAGATTTCAAATCTGGTGTATTAAAAAAGAAATAGTAATTGCATTTATTTTGATGCCAAAAGATGGAATTTACAGAATGAAAGTATATGATTAATTCTTTTTCTTTGCTGTTTTCACAGGAGCAGTAATTTCCTATTAATGTTTTTAATAAAATATAAAATCACTATTATTATAAAGACATTATCATTATGCCAATAGTACTATAAAAGTATCACATCTCTGATATGTATGTTAAATAAGCCTGGTGGGAAAAGAAATGGAGGCTGATATTGCTGCCATATGTCAAAGGAAATTACCTGGGTGACCTTGTAAGAATGGCTAAGACTGTGTTCCAGACCCAGTGACTTGCTGAGTAATAGGGCTGAATTTAGGATATTATTAATACAGGTTTTAATAAACTTACCTGACCATAGTCAATTTACTCTTTTGAGTCTTTAAAATAAAAATTTCCATAATTACCAAAGCCTTAGGGCTTAAAAATGACCCCTTTTTTGTTTTCAGTGAAGAACAGTAGAGGCAGGGAATCAATTTAAATCAATATTTTCACTAGAACTGAATAGAGAATTTACCAGAATGTATTCCCATTCTTGGTTTTTTATGTCTGGGGCACTAACTGCACCTGCAGATATGCAAACATGCCTCCGCACAACTTTAGCAAGGACTGCCAGTTAAGTCCGAGTAAGCTGTAAGGAGTCCAGCTATGCTCAGCTTGGGGAAAGGGTTTCCACTGACTGCAACGATGACAACAGGAGTCCTATATTGCACAAACTCTTTACCAAGGCCTCAGCTCGACAAAGCACTGAGCAGCTTCCAAAAAACCCCAAACCTTAGTGTCCTCTTTTAGTGCTAACCTATCCACAGCATTTGCAGTGTACCTCTCAGCATTTAGACCAAAACCCTTAGTTCTGTTAGATGTTATGTCTCCTAAATTTAGGCTCACTGAGGCTCACTGAGAGTAGAGGAAAGGGAAGCTGGAAAGAGCTGGTGGGGGGNTCTTCTGCTGGATCCTCTCCAGTAGCTCCTTGTCTTCCTTGTACAGGGGAGCCCAGAACTGGACACAGCACTCCAGATGTGGCTTTGCTAGGGCCAGGTAGAGGGACTGGATCACCTTCCTCCACCTGCTGGCCACGTGTTTCCCAATGCACTCCAGGATACCATTGGCCCTCCTGGCCACAAGGGCGCTGCCAGCTCATGGTCATCTTATCATCCACCAAGACCACCAAGTCCTTCTCTGCAGAGCTGCCCTGTAGGAGGTCAGGCCCCAGCATGTCCTGGTCTCGGGGGTTATCCCTTCCCAGTTGCAGGACCATACACTTGCCCATGTTGAACCTCATTAAGTTTCTCTCTGCCCAACTCTCCAGCCCAAGGTCCTGCTCAATGGCAGCACAGCCTTCAGGTGCATTGGTCACTTCCCACAATTTCATGTCATCAGCATGAAACATTTCAATTTCATGAAATTTTTATGAAACATCAGCTCTTAAAACATTTTTATGGGTGTATCTTCCCTCTTTTTCTCACACTGTCAAGGCATCAGCTCTTCCAGCCCCATTCCAGTACTTCTTTAATAGGCCTGCAATCTCCACAAAGCCTTTGTTCCTCATCCAATAGGACAACCAGTGAGCAGGTAAGGAATGGATTCAGGAGCAGTAGATGAAGATGCTGGACCACACTAAACGTTCAGTGTGAAAGGGAAAAACTGCTTTTTTGGTCCTGAAAGCTGAGAAGAAACACTTACTGTTGGAGGGAGGTTGTAAACCTGAGGCATGGAGGGTGTCTGCAGGGCAAAACCAAACTGCCTCTTGAGGGCTGTCAGACACATAAATAGATAAGTTGAGGGAAATTGGAGAGGTCTTCTCCACTTTGACTCTTTCAGATGTAAATGTGTTTCCAAAACAGGTTTTAAAAGAACTGAAGAGCTAATGGCAGCAATATGCATAAAGAATTATTTCTAATTATTTTTTCCACATTTAATGGATATACCTTAATTCTTCATCTTAACTATGAAAATGGGAATCAACAATAAACTTTGTACTGTCAAGGATACACCATTCTCATGTTCATTAAGCAATCAGAATTATTTGGTCAGTTAGATTTCAAATCTGGTGTATTAAAAAAGAAATAGTAATTGCATTTATTTTGATGCCAAAAGATGGAATTTACAGAATGAAAGTATATGATTAATTCTTTTTCTTTGCTGTTTTCACAGGAGCAGTAATTTCCTATTAATGTTTTTAATAAAATATAAAATCACTATTATTATAAAGACATTATCATTATGCCAATAGTACTATAAAAGTATCACATCTCTGATATGTATGTTAAATAAGCCTGGTGGGAAAAGAAATGGAGGCTGATATTGCTGCCATATGTCAAAGGAAATTACCTGGGTGACCTTGTAAGAATGGCTAAGACTGTGTTCCAGACCCAGTGACTTGCTGAGTAATAGGGCTGAATTTAGGATATTATTAATACAGGTTTTAATAAACTTACCTGACCATAGTCAATTTACTCTTTTGAGTCTTTAAAATAAAAATTTCCATAATTACCAAAGCCTTAGGGCTTAAAAATGACCCCTTTTTTGTTTTCAGTGAAGAACAGTAGAGGCAGGGAATCAATTTAAATCAATATTTTCACTAGAACTGAATAGAGAATTTACCAGAATGTATTCCCATTCTTGGTTTTTTATGTCTGGGGCACTAACTGCACCTGCAGATATGCAAACATGCCTCCGCACAACTTTAGCAAGGACTGCCAGTTAAGTCCGAGTAAGCTGNCAGGGAAGAGGGGGGTGTGGCAAACACCTGTCCCAGTCTTCAACAGAAATATGTCCCGTCCTTAAAGTTGTACTCTTTTATGTTGTCATCTTCTTTTAATGGTGTGCTGCTGCATCCTCAAATAAGTTGTTGTGAACATGGGAAAAGAAAGTGTTCACCTAATTGAAGTAATGTTCAATATTTAAAAGTAATTGTGTTATCCAGTTCTGAGAAATAACTAAAAAATATTCAACTTAATTACTCAGTATTCAAAAATGTCCTTTGAATAATGACAGTGCTCTAAGGCCTTGAGTTTAGGCTATTAAAGCGCCCTTTCTGCCCAACTACCCAATGAGTGCTTTAGGGAGATTGCTATTTTTACTGATTAGCAAACCTCTATAATCTATTTCAGAATACAAGTGACATCTTTCTTTGAGTATCCAAGACCCATGACCTCAGGCAGATGTGTTGTGTCACAGCCTTGACTGATAGAAAGGCAATATTCCTCCTTCAGACTCTAATTGGAACTACTCAGTGCAGCTGAAGAATTGAGTAACTCCCTGTTATTCCATTTAATGGCCTTTTTGCATTTACAGATCATTTATCAGAATCATACCCAAATGAAAAATTGTAATAATAGCAAAGATATTTGGCACAATATGTTTGGCTTGTTATCCCAAGCCTTTGTATGGAGGCATCGAAGTACAAGGGATGATGTCATACACTAGAGCGGGTGCAAAAGGGGAATCATTCTTAATTTCTGGCTGACTTCCCAGCCTTTCTCCTGGTCGTCTCCTACCGGAATCTGTCACAGTGCTTTCTGTCACAGTTGTAAAATACTTTCGGAGAAACATAAAGTTTTTATGAGAAGAATGATAAAAGAGATGACTTATTCTGGGGTTGGGGGTTAATATTTGCACTTGTGCGCTGACTTAAAGAATTAAAAATAAAAAGAGGGTGGAAGAAAGTCAAAGTCCTTTATTTCCCCTGGCAGTTATTCAGAAGACATAGCAGCATCTGCTCAAGATCTCATATAGAAAAGTGAAGACATTGAGCTACAGTCACAGAGTTCTGAACATACGGGTTTATTGGTGGATAGACTCCATTTGTCATGATTTCCATTTTAAAATTTAAAACAGGAAGGAAGGAAGGACAGAAGGACAGAAGGATGTAAGGATGACAGATGAAAGAAAGGACAAAATAGAGGGAGGGAAGGAAGGAAGGAAGGAAGGAAGGAAGGAAGGAAGGAAGGGAGGGAGGGAGAGAGAGAGGGAGAGAGGGAGAGAGGGAAGGAAGAGAGAAAGAAAGAGAAAGAAAGAAAGAAAGAAAGAAAGAAAGAAAGAAAGAAAGAAAGAAAGAAAGAAAGAAAGAAAGAAAGAAAGAAAGAAAGAAAGAAAGAAAGAAAGAAAGAAAGATGCTATGATTAAAATTATAATGTATTTCATTTCAAATTCAGATGCTGGTGATGAGAGATCTCCTAACCCTTGAAGATAACTGGATGTATCAGCTCATGCTTTCTGGCTTAATTCACACAGTAGCCTGTACAGAATGACTTGTTCTTTTTTAACAAACAGGTCTGTCTGAGACAGAATACTTTTCCTCCATCTGTTTGCCCTTTTCCTATAATATTTACTTAGAGCCACCTAATGGAAAATGTCATTGAGGTTTTGAGTATCTTCTGAAGAATGGGAGCATTAAGATACTAAAACTGCATGCTGTCAAAAGCTATCTTAAGTGGTCTGGTTCATCAAATAATACACTGAGTAGAATTGAATTTAGAGGGCTTTTATGCTACAATGAACAAGGAAAGACTCTAATACCTGTGATACACTTGGCTTTTCTCTTTTTTTTCTTTTTCTTTTTTTGGTGGAAGGACAGTCTCCTAGTTCTTGAAGTTTATTAAAGCTTTAAGCTGTCAGGTTATTACTGTCAGTTTCAAGAAAGAAAAGAGCTACTGATGTAAAATTAATTTATTGAATAGAATTGTTTTGCCCCGGGGAATAACATCACCATTTAATTTAATTTCCCCATCATATTGTCTCATTTGCAGAGGAAAAAAATAACTTTCCTTTTTAACAGAGCAAAGTATGTTATGCTGGATGGTGAATTGTCCTTATAGTTTTTTCCTGTTCTAGATTATCAGTTGTCATAAGAAAATTTCAGACTCCCTGTGGCTTCTACTTACTGCATTTTTTGAAAACACTGAATTGTAAAAGTCTCTCAGAGGTCTACTCCTGAACCTTTTGGCTAATAGATGTATTTTCATTGGCACATTTTGGCTTGGATCAAGCCAAAAGTGAGGAGAAAATAGAAAAAAAAAAATGTATTAAGTATTATAAAATACAGCTCAACCATTTACCAGTCTGTCTAGGATGCCTTCAACACACCAGGCAACCTGACCTTGTTCATCTGTAATGAAATTAGCAGGCCCAGGTGGGAGATAGCTGCTGAACAGTTCAGTGGGATGGATTTATTTATCACCATTTTAGAGCTACTCTGTCAAATCAATACATTGCCAGGTCCAACCTCACTGTAGAAGAGGGCTTATACTTATAACCTTTCTACCATCTGTTTGGTCAAAGTACTGTCCTCAAATATTGTATGCAGTTATAATGTATGCATCTCTTTAGAAGGCATAAAATTGTTTTTTGGTTCAAAGCTAGGCATTGTTCCAGTCTTCTCAGTTTCTTCCTTCTTTCTGAACATATCAGTGTACTTTGCGTAAATTACTAAAAGGAGAACATGATGGCCATGATGTTTTACTGTCTCTTCAATAGTTACAATTCCCAGAGGAAGGAAAATGTCACAGAAAAGGAGGTTTGCAATATAATCCTATGTACACTGTGAACCTGACATGTTTGTTATAAGAGTTGATAATCTTGCTTTGGCATGTGACCCACACAAACTTCAAAGCTGGAAGGGCCGGTTGTTGGAAAAGCTTTTGCCATAGATCCAAAGGGCCAAACAGCTGTAAGTACCTGCTGCTGCTGTGAGCTGCATGCCTGCAGAGGGCTACAGCAAAGCTGAGGTGAAGCACCAAGAGCCAAGATAAATTAATCAAAGCCTTAGCACTTGAACTTTAAGAGACTTCAATCATGGAATAGTCAAAAGCTGAAATATCAGCTTCGAAGACTAATTGTTGTACAGACTTTGTGTGTCTAATATCTGCAGATTCAGAGGTACCCATGAGAGAACTCACTGGGCTGTGAAAGCATGTGGTGGGAGAGGGAAGGGTCACTGTGCTCTGTTCCTTGCCATACACTCCTTAAACTATAGCTTAGATGTGAGGAGAGATAAGCTAAGGGGAGTTAACACCTGGGAGATATCCTTGTGTCGGTCAGGGAAGTTGAGAGCAAACAAAGAAGTCCCTTTGGGAGTCTGGTTGCCTATTACAAAGGCAATCTCACTACCTTTCAGTGATGGTGATAACAAGCAGAGGTCAACCTCTCTCTGAAAAGTGTCTGCCAAAGGAAAGATCTCTCTTCCGGAAAAAAAAATAGAAGCTTCAGAAATCTTTAGGGCAAAACAGAACCAGCCCTTGGAATTTAAGTTGCTGCTGTTTGTTAGCTCTCTGTTTTGATTATTTCAAAAAATGAGGAAAAATATAGAGATTAAAGTCTGTCAATGTAATTCTTTTTTCAAAATCCATCCCAAACAACAGAAATTTTTTTATGAGAAAATTTCCTTTGTTTTGTGGTTGGGCATTTTTTTAACACCAAACCTCTGGCATTTTTTAATGGTAGAACTGGAGTTCAAGTACTCTCTATCTGAGGTTATTGAAGATGACCTAAATTTTTTCCAGGTCACACAAATAGGAGCTATTACTAGTGAATTCCTTCCTTTCTTTAAGCTGCTTCTTTGTTTTGACAATGCTCTACTATTTACTAAAGAAAATCAAACTTCTGTGAGTCTCCAGAGAGGAAAAACATCAGGAGCAATGACTTTCCCCAGTGCAGTGGGGAAAGTTGCTGTGCACTGCTGAGACCTTGGCTGCCCAGTTGGACCTGGAGCATCCCTGGTTGTTTGTGTGTGCCCTAAGCAGCATTCATGGAATGGCATCCATCTTGTCTGACATCAGGTAAAATCTGACAATAACAGTTTCAGAAGCACCTAAATAAATTCTAGTGCAGATTCTGAGCAGTGTGTGAGGACCAAGCTAAAGGATCAGAATCTGTGGGTCAGGGATTATTTGTATATTATTTGATTAAACACAGAACAAGTGCACTTCACACCCGACAGTAGGGTACAGCTTATTGAACAGCCTGTCACTCTTATCTGAGGAACAGCAAGAAGAAGATTCAGGGAACTACAGGCTGCTTACCTCAGTCCTGGGCAAGGTGAAACAGCAAATACTCCTGGAAAGCGTTTCTAGGCACATGAAGAACAAGATGGTAATTGGAAGTAGTAGATTTACAATTAATTGCTGGCTTGGTGCAGGAGAAAAGAATAAATTATATCATCTGTTTTAACTTCAGCGAGGCTTTTGACATTGTCTCCCAAAACATCCTCATAGACAAACTGATGAAGCATGGTCCAGAAAAGCTGACAGTGAGATGGAAAGAAAGCTGGCTGAGCATCTGAGGCTTGTGATCAGCACCTCAAAGCCTAGATAGGGTTCAACCACTAAAGCCACATGTATTCCAAGTGTTGATACTGGACCATTACTAGCCAATACGTCATTAATGATGTGTATAATGGGGATAGAGTGCAACCTCAATGAGTTTTCAGATAGTACAAAATGGGGGGGATGATTGATACACCAGATATCTGTGCACCATTCAGAAGGACCTGGACAGGCTCGAGAAGTGGGCTGACAAGCTCTAAGTTCAACAAAAGAAAATGCAATGACCTGCCCCTGGGGAGGGGTTATGCTATCTCAAAGGCCACTTTACTATAAAAGGCTTGGAAGTCCTGGTGGGCAGCAAGTTAACCATGATGCAGTTACAGCAAAGCGAGCTGATAACCTATAGATTGCAAGGTATGGTCAGCAGGCTCAGGGCAGTGATCCTTCCCATCTACTAAGTCCCAATAAGACACATCAGGAACACTGTGTCCAAGTCTGTGCCTCCCAGTACAAAGGAGACAAGGACATACCAGAGCATACCCAGCAATGGGCCAAAGAAATGTCGAAGGAACAGGAGCATTTGGCGAGACAGAGAGAGAGACTTGTTCAGCATGGAGAGGTCTCAGGGGCATCCCATCAATATGTACAAATAACTGATGGGATGACATAAGAAGGCAAAGCCACACTCTCAGTCATGTCCAGTGACACAAAAAGAGACAGTGGGCACAGGCTGAAAGACCGGAAATTCCATTTAAACAAAAATATATGAAGATTGTGAGGGTAATTGAGCACAGAAACCGGTTGCCCAGAGAGTGTAGATCCTCTGTCCTAGGAAACATTAAAAATCTGACAGAACACAACTCTAGGCAGCCAGAGATGCAGTGATCTCTTCCCATATCAGTTAATTTCTTAAGATTATAAGTAAATGTAACTGGTGAAACTTACATGGCTGCCTTTCGAGTGATATTGACAGTGCAGTATCAATTACAGGGTTTATTTCATTCCTGTTGCAGTCTGGAACAACTCTGTATAGGTACCAAAAATAATGGGAGATATTGAACAACTCTTGCAAGTGTAAAAACACAACCTTCTCTACTGATATCTTAGGTTTCCCAAGAATCTTTTTCTATGATGTACAGATGCATCGTGTATAACCTTCTGTCTGCCCTCTCATGGATGGTGGATGCTTCTTCTGGTAAGAGTTACCCTTTGTACACACATGGGCAACTTGTGTCTATGGAAGCATCCATTGTGTCTAAGTGGTTTGAATACAGAATGTGCTTCAAGAAGCAAGGGTATAGTGAAGAGAAATCAGTGCATTTTCTATTCAGCGATAAAGCAAGGCTGTGTCACCTGTACAGAAAAATAAACTTTTCAACAACCTTTTCAGCAGTTATTAGCATCTGAAATAGGAAGGAGAAAAGCTCCAAAGCACTACAAGTGAAAGTATGTCCCAGAAATGTACTTGAGGGAGAGGAAAAAAAAAAAAAAAAAGGAAACCAGTATCTTGAACTTTCATATATCAAAGTTCAGTGTTTAACACAACAGGAAGGAGTGGGGGGAAGGGGAGGGGGTGAGGAACTAATACAACATACTTTTAAAATTAAGTCAAAAATTTTAGAGGCATAGCTCGCAGAAGTTCATACCCATTCGAAGACATCAGAGAAAATTATCTCCAAAAGTGCAGTGGGGCTAGTTACTGGTTATTGCTGAAATGAAATTATTCTTAAGCAGCGCTAAGAGCATCAGTTAAAGATTTCATTGTGTTTGAACGGATAACTAAAGCTTCAGAGAAATTGGGTTCGAATAAATGGTCAGGTTCCCAGCTGTGTTCACGGGCTGATCACCAGCATCAGAAAGAAGAGGGAGATTACCATTTGTACATTTCAGTAAATTGCATAATGTCAAATTGTCCCGATCTTATCCCAAAAGAAAGATGTCAAAGGGAGCTGGAGTGGGATTTTTATCATGGCATCTAGTTTAAGAAGTAAAGATATGATTCATCCTGAACAGAAAGGTTGAGGGAAAGTAATGCATAATGCATTTAATATGGAGGTTGCTAGCCCACTGAGGTGACGTTGGCCATATACGTTAATAAAATTATGCATACACGCTGCCCAGTTGTTTGGAGTGAAATTTCTTCCAGAAATATTATCAGATATGACTGCATGCTGCAACGTAAACTTCTGTAAAGGCTTCAGTTTGCAAAGAGAAAAGGCTTTTCATTCCCCAGCACGCAGAGTTCTGCTCACTGGTGGGGCCGCCATTGACCTTGCCATTTGATTTTTGTTTATTTATTTAATTTTCAGCTGAGGTGGAGGTACTTGAACTTTCAATAGAGGTCCTTTATTTTTTGCCCTAATATAAACAAGTAGATGGAACTACTTTCTGTACAGCTGTTTTAAAACTAACAGGGATGTTAGTGCAACTCACTGCATGAGAGCCATCTTTTACTTAGCTAGGTAAGAGCTGGATTAGACAAGAAATTTTTATGGGAGTAAATATCCAGAAGAAGTTCAATGTTTTCCTCTTGGTCTATTATTCTTGTTAATCTTTTTCTTTCCTGAAAGAATGACTAGATTTTCTTGGCAGCACTAGTTTAGTGCTGTAATGTAACCAGAAAAATTTCCTCTGCTGTTTCTCCATTTTTCTAGTTCATTAATTAGTGATAATAAAATTATTACACTAATTTCATATTTTCTCTAAAGAAAATAATTGTCAGGGGATTGATCTGGATTTCTAGTTGAAACTGGGTGAATTGGGTTTCATTTTTCTATGATGGAAAATACAAATGATAGTGTATCTCAAGTTATTTTTTTCATCCCATTAAAACTTTGATGTACCTTTGAATCAGACAGGAAAGAACTGAACCATTTCTGTTTCTCAAGCAAAGTCAGTTTTATTTTTCTACTTACTAAACAAAAAAAAGAACATGCTGGACCTTTTTCTGCTTCTTAGTCTTGGAAGCAAAGTACAATACAGAAACAGTCAGCAAGGAACCTCAGTACATCAAATTTTCACACTTCATTGCAACACAGCCAAGCAGAGATAATCACCTTATTCAGAACTAGCTTGTGACACCTTGGATCTCCCTATTTTCTAGCTCTGCATCCCCCTGTACATCTCTGAACTCACAATGTTAGAGGGGTAAGGGTAAACATTAAAGAAAAGGGATGGCTGAAGGACTGGAAAGCAATATTTTGCTAAACTTGCACTCCCACTTGGAGATGCAACTTGTCTGCAAATAGCCTTTCAATTAAGAATAGCTTTAGCTTTATAAGCCTGGAGTGCTTTCATGCTAAACTCAGCACAGCATACACAGAACAACATTCCATCCTAACAAGACACGGACCTGCAAAGCACGTAGGCGTGCTTGTGGGTCTAAACCAAGTTTCACTGATCATAACAGTCTCATATGGCCAAAATAATAATAATACTTATGTACTTATATATAAATCTGCGTGAATTATGTGCAAATCTATACTCAAAGAAAATACTATAATGACAGTAAATATGCTCTCTCAGGCAAGATAGTCTTCCGGGTTTTTAAAAATTTCCATCTTTGGTCTTGTAATTATTATCAAACAATTTAGGACCCAATAGTTCCCAAAGGTGAAAATTGTGAGCATCTGAAAACCAATTCCATTTTTACTAGGAAATTAAGAAAGAGTCCCTTTCAGAGTCTGGATCAGGTACTGCACTTTGGCAAATATAAAATCACAGAAAAGTTAATGTGCAATAGCCACCCTCACTGTTGTCAAATGTTTTTCATATATTTTTTTCTTTATTCAAATCTATTATTATTTCAGTACCTAGGGGATTAAATTACTGCATTAATTCTTTTCTTAATTTGTATATATTTGATATAGTATCTATTTTTAATTATCAGAAGTCTTATTTAATTTTGACTTCATTAAAAATTACATATGGAATTATACATATCTCTTCTACATGTGAGAAGATGCAATATTCTGTTAGCTGGAAGTAGTCAATTAAAATGTTCAGCACATAAACACAAAAATGTCTTCCCTTATCAAAGATAATACAGAAGAAGAATAGTCTTGTGGTTAAAATGTTCAGTGCATAAATATAGAGCTCTGCTTCTCAACAAATATAATAGAGAAACCTTATAAACAGAGGGAGGTACACCATTGCAGCTGCATTCCTGTCTCTGCTAGAAACTTGTGTTACAGCTTGTGGCAAGTTGCGTGCAGAAGATTTTCAAGCAGAGGTGATACAGGTGCCATGCTGGGAATAAGAGTGCTATTATTTTCTAGAAAGAGCAGAGTATGAAGAAATTTTCAACACCGCTCTGCTGGATCTCTGAGCGCTCACTGCTGTGTTGGTGCACTGGTGTCACCTGTATGGCAGTTCAGGTCCCCTGTTGATAGATGTACATGTTCCTTCACATTGCTTAGGACCTCAACTTGATGAGGGAACTGGGCTTGGACTTTGTGGTCCTTGATTTAAAAAAAGAAGTTCTATCAATAACTGCTGAGTTAATGGCCTCACACAACAGTAATTTATTGTGGCCCAGCTGCAATAACCTTGGTCTTTCCCGTTGTTCCCCAAGGAGCCCTTGCCTTCCACACACATGTGCACACAGCTGTCTCTCCTGTCCCAAGGCACTTCAGCACCCTCCCTCTTGCCTGATGAGAAGCATCATGTGCCACTCCTGGATCCCAGATTTGAGGGGCAGGAGGGCACATGGGACAGCAACAGCTGAGCCCAGTCGTCTGCATCCTTACTGCTTCTGTCGTTCCCAGAACTCATAGGCATTTCAAATCTTGTAGAGTGACTGCAGACAGACAGACAGACAGACAGACAGACAGGCACACAGAATCTTTTTTTCACAGTCTCCATCCACGGCTGGGATTGCACTTACTGGAAGTGTTGCTGGTCTGGAATTAGTTGTACAGACCTTTCAAACACAAGCACAGATGTTTCCAAGGCTGAAATCCTCCTCACTGTGGTTCTCAGTCAAGTGAAGCAAGAATAAATAAAAAAATAAGAAGTTAAACAGACGACTTGGATGCCCTTCTGTTTCTTAAAACTAGAATTTAAGTAGGGCATAAGCAATGAAGTGATCAAATGCTCTAACAAAGTGGATTTTTTTCTCATGTAGAAGCTACCTTTAACTTTTTAGAAAAATGTACCTCCAGGTAGGTACAGAAGGCAAAAACATACCTCCAGGTCAGCTTGATTGCCTGTAATCACAAGCAAAGGTTTTTGAAAGTAATCTTCCATTGACATGGTTCAGTCAAACTTCAGGCACCCAAATCCTTTACTGGATCTAGTGACAGGCTCCTGCCAGTAGCTCCTGGCTGTCCAGGGTGGTACAGAAACGTTGTACCTGGACTTGTCTCACCCCAAAAGTGATATTGCCAGCCTTAGATATTTACAAGAGGCTCCTTCATGGAGAGAGATCCAGCATCAGGCTGTCTGCAGGTTCATGTGCTGCTTATTGTGCAGCTTAACCTTTTGCAAGTACAGTGATTTGAAAGTTAGTTGCTTTTGATGAAAATGAACCAGAGCACCAAGAGAATAGAACACTATATTTTAGCTATTACTTCAAAACTTTTTTTTTGGTAATTAGTTACCATCATGATGGAAAACTTTCTGAAAAATGTTTGACAGGACCAAAATTTTTCAAGAATTTACATTGAATTCAAAAGGTGATTTTTCCAAAAGGAAAAAGTTCTTTATATTTTTTTTTCCAGATCTAATGAAAGATTTTATCTTTTTCATAGCAATATTTTTCAATTACTCCTTTTGGAATAGCATTTCGCATTTCAAAGTTGACCATAAAAAAGAAAAGATTAAAAATAAAAAAAAGACAAAGGACTTCAAAATGGAGAAACATGTCAAAATATTGCATTTTAGACCAGATGACATTTTTGGGCAAGTCCCAAATTTCTTTTTCATTTCCCCAAAGGAAATCTGGTTTGGTTTGTTCAAACTAAGTGGTTTTTCCTTCTATATTTTGCCAGTTTCATAAAACAAAATAATTTTTATTTTCCAGTTTATTGTGGTACTTTTTGACAAGAGACAGAGGGATTTAAAAAATTTTCTTTGATAGGAAATAAAGATCCACATCTGGTGTGGTTTCACATTGATTTCTATGTCTTTACAATGACCAAAAGCTTTTAAACTTGCTAATTAACAATTGTAAAAGTCTTCTTATCTATTGCTGCCATTTATCTAGGATAAAGCTAACTATTTTTTTGATATTGATCAAGTTTAGGATGAAGATTAATTATCTGATTTTTAAACATGTTCAGCCTTCTACCACTTCCCATGATACAAATTGAAATTACTATAGGAAAAACTGCACGTTTACACCAGCAGATTAAGATATGTTGAACATACTTTTTTTCCTAATCTTTGAGTGCACTTTCCAATAAAACCAGGCACTTGGCAATTCCTATAACCTCATTGGGCATAAGCAGAAACATTGCAAAAGAACAGTGTTAGAGATCTTTTTCCAGAACAGCTTCCATTCTACATGCATTGTGATTTATCCCTAAAGCAGTGTTATCCCGACATATATTATATAATCTATCCTATAAACTGTATCTTATAGGCTATCCCTGTGTTAATATCACACTTACATGACATTGCCTGATCCATGCTGCTGAAGATTAACTTTGAAAAGATTTTGGAGAAGATGCCTGGATTACCTGACTGCAAAAATATCTCTGTTAGATACATTTCAAATAATACATAAATGCACTCCAAGGTTACTGCTCTGATCACTGCATTAACCAGAAAAATGTGACTTTTGTTACTTTAATGCAAACTATTATATACTTGCTCCCTTCTTATCTCCAAGGCCCAAATAGTCTGTCATCTGTCACAGAAATTTACAAAAATTTAGTGAGTTCTCTCAAAGGTATAACTGGTTATTGCAGAGTTTGCCATACACAACAAATACCATAGCATAGTCACCAAAAGGTGTCTTAAGATGATAAAAGAAATTCCTTGTTAACATGGGAACTGTCATTTTGTCAGCTTGATGAATCAAAACTTCAGGTCTAACAAAATGTGGACTTAGTTACTTTTTCATAGAATCCTAAGTATTCTTTCCCAGTATTGAAACAGTAAACAAAACACACTGCTAAAATTCATTCTATTAATTAAGAACTGATTAAAGAATAAATTCCATACAGCATACAGTGTTCCTGGTACAGTCTTAGTCTATAAATAGCAGCAACTGAGCTGTGCTAAGTGAGGAGGATGTTTGAAGCATGACCTGGATGAAGGAGGCATTCTTTTCAGAAATTAGATGCATTTTATGCAACCCTTTGGTGTTAATTTGCTTTTTTTCCTTTTCAGGGCATTTTATTGTCTGTACTGTATTTCAAACCTCAGAGCTACAGAAAAGCTATGAATTTTGTTTCATACCCTGGCATTTATTTTTGAGAAAAACACAAACTTCCTCATTCAAGTTGTGTGTCTGAATAAAAGAGCTAAAAGTTCTTGTGTTAAAGGCACTGTTTTCCTGATGCTTCATACAGATTATCAATCCCTAGAGTATGGGCTACTATTATCTATCCAGTTAGATATAGATTTTTTCTCTCTTTTTTTTTTTTTTTTGTAAGAATAAATTATGTTTAAATAGAAAGGTAAATTCTCTTAGAGGACCTTGCTACAGTCAATGCTTTAAGCTGCTTTTTTTTTTTTTCTCTGCATTCATAGCTCTCACCACTGGTAGTGATTGAAGGTCTCTGAAACTGAACAAAGCTACTCTTGTGGCATAATTCAGCTTCTAACTGACAGATGAAACTGAATACAGAGGTTAAAGGAAGTGTCTGTGAAGGATCTCACTCCCCAAGACGTCCAGCTGTTTACAAGCACTCTGTGACATAAGGGGCAAGTACTGGATCCTCCAAAGTCTTCTTATTTAGAAAACAGGGGCAAATTTTCTGTACCTCAGAGACTTCCCAAAGTATTGATAAAAGGGATGTGCTGAGATGATGTTTTCTGAGATGACTGGAGGTTGTATTACTGCCTTCATGTCATTACAGTGGAGCTAACTATCTCATTTGAGGTGACCCAGTAATTTCATTTGGGGCTCCTTATAAATATTGGTCAATAATTAACTATTCTCCAGGATCCAGCAAGGGTTTGTTATCTATTTATAGCTCAGATCTTGTTTCACTCCCTCAGTGATGTCATGGTATAGGAAGAATTTCACAGAACAACAGAAAATAATGGGCTGTACTCTATGGCTTAAAAACAAGTTAAGGAGCAGTAATGGATAAATATTTAAAAAATAAATCAGAATTATTCACTGGTTTAAAGAAATCTTAACATTCAGAAATGAAAAATTGAATAAGCTGGAGATAGGTAAAAATCTTTTAGAGACTACAGTGAAACACTCTCCCCTTTAAGCAAACAGGCTTTTTGACTGGCAAATTGAGGGTAGAAACTTATAAGAGGATTTAGTTTATCAGCCCTTGTTGTGCTGTTTTCCAGGCAGTGGCATACTCCCAAAGAGCAGGCCAGGAATGGACATGGCCAGATCACCCCGAGGTGATGAACTCTGTTGGACACATGCAGAAGGAGGAACACAGACCTGAGAGTTCAGACACAAAGAGCAGGATGGGCATTAAGAGGCAATTATTCTGTGTGGGATAAAGAGGACAAGCAATACCTGGTGACAGAGTGACACAGAAAAAAAGAGCATAACTCCAAGTTACAAAAGATTTGGGATCATTTCCCTTTTTCTTATCTTTGAAGGGCTGGAACATCAATTTAAAAAGTTACAAATCTGAGTTAGATTGACCTGTCTTTCTGTGCTTGTGCTATAGTTGGATAGTCTCCAGTAAGTGAGGAATCTCTGGCTTATGTTAGGCTATGTGGCTAGAAATCTTCTGTGTCAGCATCTTCTGAACCAAGGAGACCCTTCACATGTACTCTTGCCTGCTTTGATTATTTCCTAATTCCATCTAGATTAGACTAAGGAAATGGTTTGTGTGCACAGTCGTGTAACACTTCAGTGACTGGCTACAGAGAGAGAAAGGGAAAAGCTTGGTTTAAACCTCGGATTCTGTCACACAGTAATTAAAAAACAAAAAGAGCGTAATGCAGATAGGGGGAAGCTGATGAAGGTGGGAGAAAATGTGATATGGAGCCCACTTTCTTTTCAGTAAGGGATTACAAAAGAGCACTTAAACAGATTGTTTAACCTGTCCTTAAATTATCGAGTGAATATTTATAATATTCTAGGAATGTCTCATAATTGTATTTATATAAAATATTGCTGACATTAATTTAATACTTAAACTTTAAAACTTCCCTTCCCCTTTCTTCACTTCCCTTCCCCTTCCCTTTGACAAAGCAGGTGCAGGTTTAAGAGAAAAGGCAAAATGAGCAACTGAAGTGAAAGGTTCAATGCTAAGGAATTCAATTAAATTTCCCTCACAAGGTGTTTGCTCCAAATCTCATTGAAAACAGAAAAATTCCCAATGACTTCAGTGGGGTTTTGATGAGATCCAGAGAGGGCCCCATCAGTGTTTTGCTGACTTAGAGCTCTTCCTCTTAGTCATCTTTTTTTTTTTTTTTTTTCCCCCAAGAGAACCCATTTTGTTCTGGTCTCAGACTTGCAGTTTGGGTCTGCAAAAAGTCTCTGTGCCTGGGAACTCTTCTAGTGATCAAGAGCTCTTCAAATCTTACCAGTACTACTGGATAAACAGTGCAAAAAGATTTTTTAATCACCTTCCCTCTTTTCGTGCATCCTGGTCTGTTCTAGCCCCAAAGTTCCCACGTTTATGCAAAATATTAGTGGCTTTATTTTTATTAAGGGCATGCTTTATTAATCTTAATAAATCAGTTTGTCACTTGCTTTCTGACTGCCTCTCAAGTAAAATGGGGATTGACTGTGTGGTAACACTGTTTATGTCATGCCTGAATAGTTTAAGGTGAGGCTTTGAGTAGTTTTATTGCTTTTGTTTATATAGGTAAACCCAATCTGTGCATTTGAAATGATTGATGAAGTGCAGTCCCTCATGGAGTGTTTGTCATCATTCATGTGCTGAAGTGACATTTCTTTATGTATTTTGGCATAAACATATGCAACTACTGGCAAAGCATTTGACCCTGGAGTCTGACTATTTGTCATTCTAATCTTTTTTTTTCCTACCCCAAAGTCAGGCAAGTTACTGTATATTCCATCTGAATTCATGTTGCTAATTATTCAAGAGATAGTAAAAGAGTCCTGTAGCTGGAACTGAGTAAGTTGCTGAATGTGCATTCTTCTTTTCACAAGTTAGGTTCTTTGCTGCAATATAAATAAAGTTGGGATGTGTGTAAATGTCAAGAGCATCATCCATATCAAGCTGCAGTATCTTTTCAGTAAAATCTCAAGCCCATGCTTTGTCAATAGAATAAGGCAAAACACTTTGCAAGGGATTTAGCAAATCAAATGTGAGCAGAGATTAAGTAAAATGCATTAAATATATCTTGGGATATAATTTTCCAATAACACAGTTACAATGAAAAGCAAGTAACCAATAATTCACATTATGTGAACAGAGATAAATGGATGGTGCCTTAACCTCCAGGCTCAGGGTTCAGACTGTGTGCTGTCTTGTTGGAAAAGAGATGATTATTTATTGGGGAAAATGTCAGAAAAAAAATTAAACTGTAAAGTAATTTTCCGTGGAAAGAAATCACACGTCATTTATAAAATATATCAACATTTTTTGAAGAGTCATAAAAATGTGATACCTCCTCAAAACTTACCTGTCTAGTTCTGAATATAGCATTTGTATCTACAATAACTGAGATAGATTTAGATATTTGGACACAGAAAGCAAATTATAGTATGATTGATAGAGAATCTATCCAAATCCTTATATCAAGGAATATGTGTCCTGAAATGACGTGTTTAAATGGCTTTCATTTTAAACTTGGATAACACTTTCTAAATTTGCACTAAGATATGAGATTGTCTCTTTTTGGAAAGTAGTATTAGTAGGAATTCTGCTGGGTTTGCTCCAGATTCCCCCACACTTATATGCAAAGGAGCATCATACAAATTCTTCAGAAATACAGTGTACAGATGAAAGTTTAATTCTTGGTTTCAAACATTCATACAGAAGGACAAAAGACAGATGGAATCTAGGCAGGACACCCAGCAGCACATGCCTTGACACAGGAGGAGCAGTTGAGTCTGTACCCAGAGGACAGTGGTCTCTAGATAGGCTGAGGAGCTCTCCATTTTCCACTGACAGGACCGGTGAAGGGTCAGTTCATTTGCCTGTGGAAAATAATTCCAATTTCTTTGGCTTCTTCCTCAGTCTCCAGCTGCGAGGGAGCTGTAGTATTTCTATGCAGAAAGGCACTAAAAAGGTATTGAGATTTAGTCCTGAAATGAGTTCCATGCTCATATGGGTGTGCGGGGGAGCCAAACCCACCAAAGTAAAGTACCTTACTTTGCTATTTGTCTTTCAATTCATATTAGGCCACAAATTCAGATTCTACTACTAAATGGAATAGCAACAAAATGCCTGTTAATATTGTAAAATATTGTATGTTATGGGTACTAATACCTGCATATAAAACCCCTGCTTAAAAATACACTATTTCAGGTATTTTTTTTCTCATATTTTCTGGAAATTTCTGAAAGACATGAAAGCTATATATTTAGAGATACATCCATTCTCCATGCTCTAAGATGAATAACTATGGCCATCTGCATTTTCTTTTCCTTCTCCTCTTTGCTTTTATCTATATAAAGATAACTTTATATAGTTCTTTTTCCTATTAGACTCGTCAAGGACTTTGATTTCCTCATAGTTGTTCTATTAAAATTTTACTACATTTCACTCACAGTGTTAAATAGAATCTATTTTGGGTATTTTTTGAGTATCAAAAAAAACAGACAAAGGTTGCCATCATGTTCACAGAAATACTTTTATTCTCCTTCTTCCCCTCAAAATAACCCTGGCATAAAAAGGGAGAAAAGATGAGAAATGGTTTGGATTTTTTCATGGGGAATACTTGCCCTTTCAATGATGATACATTTCTTTGTACTTTTTGTTATAGGAAATGACATATAGTTGGAAAAATCTCTGAGAAATGCTTTTCATTATCAAATCATTCTATGCAGTAAATGTATCATGGCAGTGCTAAAACCCGTGGTACAAACTAAACTGTTTCTCTAAAGGAAAATTGGCAAACAATACCCTGCAGGTGCACTGTGTCTTACCTCTGGCTTTTTTTTTTTTTTTTCTGAAAGAGAGCTCATGTAAATGATGCATCAAAATATTTGTAGGCTGAGGAGAAAATAGGGGGTTACTTGTCAGGCTTGTCTGTATTTCTGTCTGGCTTTTTATTCAAGTCTGACTCCTTCTGGGATGTCGCTGGTTTGGAATATGTGATAATATGTTGCATTAGATATGCAACAAGTCATGTGTAAAGCAAATACAGTACCACTTTAAGTGAATGTCTCTCTTGATAAAAGAATATATTCCAATTACATTAATCCATTAATGGTTCATTTCCTCAGATAATTGGCTACTTATGTGTATCTTTATTTGCATCCACTAAATACATAGCTGAGAGTTACCAGTATCTATGTTAAGGCTAACGATTTTATCCTAGGTTACCATTTACAAGCTAAGACCAGGTAAAGCAACATAAGTTCAACTAACAGACTGACAAAAAAAAGAAAAATTAGTTCATTGATTGATTTCCTGCCTTCCAGTTACAGCTTATAGATAATTCTACTTTTTAATTCCTCTTTAAGAATAGTATATAAAGAAATGGTAATGTCTCATTTGGGTACTACATTAAAAGCACAGCCCTAAATTATAATTTATCATTAATAGTTTCTGTTGGTGAATAAATGTTTAATCTAATAATAATCACTGGTTTTGTCACTCTGGTATGTAATGTTGTGCCTGAAACTAGGGAAAATTCTAATTTTTAAATGAAATATTAGATTTATTCAGTTTTGAGACAAAAAGCTCTCACACTCCCTATTTCAACAATAAATCATCTGGTTTGTTGGAAATAAACTACAGGTCTTACCTTTCAGAAATTATGGTAAAGTTTGACCTCAGTCTCCAAGTGTTGATTTATTTATAGTCTTCAAGATTTCATTAATATACAATTATCAGTTGCTAATTACAATACATAGTTACACTAATAATTGTTGATTGATTATCTACTTTGACAGAAACTTAATTATTCAAAAATGTCTGATGGGGAAAAAAGGTTCCCTTATTTTGAAATGCAAGAATCTCAAAATTTCCTCCCCTTTTCTCTTCCACTTTTTTCTCCATTTCATTTATACCTTTATTTTTTATCTTTTTGTCAGTATTCTCAACTGCCCCAAATGTTGATCAAACCTCCTGAAATTTTGAATTTTCTCCTGAAGCTCTGTGAGTGCCTAAGTCCAGAATACCAGAGATGCTATGTTCTGTCTTCTAAAAGTGCAACAGAAAAGACCAGGGTGTGTTCCTTTTTCTCACCTCATGTGGAATTGAACCTTCCCTGTTAAAACTTAAAAATTAAATTCTTCATTTTAAAAATGCAGAAGATATTTTTTGCAGAAGATATTTTAGTATTTGGGGTTTGTCCATTTGCACGTTTACAAAAAGCAAATGACCCAAGCCCCAGAGTATTTCTATTCTCTGTGAACTGCAGGTAAAAAGTTAAAGCAAGCCATGTGACCCATTTTGTGGAGGCCAGCAAGTCAGGCAATCGCTGTCAACCCTGCTGGCTTTAGAAAGATGAGGAACATCAAGTGCCCCAGTGCACAGCAGCTTCTTGTAGGAGTTCAGCTTCAGTGGCTGCTTCTCTTTACAGGCACCAACTTATTCTGAAGAAGGAAAGGTCTATCAAGTCATACTTTCTGCAAGTGAAACAGAGTAAAGAGATGCAACATTTGATCTCAGAATTTCTGCCTGCCCAGAAAAATGGAGCTTCTGATGACAATTGAATCTCTCTTCCTGAATATAGAATGTTTTTCTTGCACAGTTACCTGAACCTAATAACCATATCAATCAGGGTTCTTGAAAGCAACGCAATACATTCTACTGAAGTGTCTGAGGAGATGCTGAGGTTAAGGATATGTTTGAATTTCTGGATGAATGACAAGGTTGTTTTTGTTTCGAAGTTAACTAGGAACATGAAGAAGCTGTGAAACACCAGGCAAAGTATACTCAGAGAAAGAACTGAAGTTTGCAAAGAGAAGGAAAAATCACTTACATGGAAGACCTTATGTGTCAAGTGCGCCTGAATTCACACATACGTAGGCAAGTCTATGTAGATTTATAACAAGGGTGGTATGAGTGCAGCAATTGCATTGGTATATTTGGAATCAAAAATACAGCAGTAGCAGGAACACTGTGAAGTTGTAGCATGTTCACGAGCTGGGGGCATAGTTCTGATGTGTCATTACCTCAAATCCAGAAAAAGAACTGCACCCTGGGAAGAAAAGAGCCTGAAAGATGGAAACAGATAGGGAAAGAGGTAGAGAGTGCCAGTTAAGGTACAGCCCTTGGCTACATAAGGGCTTACAATGACTCTTGGATAATAAAAAGAAAATTCATTCAAAATTGACTAAATGTATCCTTTGGCCTCAAGTTCTTCTAACTGACCCTGTGACTGCTTGAGACATTGATATTTCATGCTCATGATTTTCTCCTCATTGTGAATATGGAGCTTCCATTGTTTTGGATTTTCAGTTCCTTTGGTGAATTTGCTCTTCCCTTTCAAATTCCTTGATCAGAGGGGATAACTCTCCCTGCATAATTTATTGAATTACTACTAAATACAATCTCACCTCAGGGTAAGTCTTCACAAGAATTTTGAACATTTTGAGACAAAACAATAGGATCATTTAGACTTCAGTCTCCAAACTTTCCAACCAGCAGGTTTCCCAAGAATTAAAGTTATTGGAGTGCTCAAGTTATTTGCAGCTCATAAGGCCTCAGTTCTCACTTGCAGGAATTCTCAAAAGTATTTCCCTAAGAACAGGTGTCGCTTCAACGTAAAACTGCAGAGGGAAGAGGATCGCTTTGCTGTCACGGTCTTGCAGAGTGGAAGGAACTAAAAGTTGCTGACCTTTACTACAGTCTATTCACTTTTGTGTTGTTGCTCATATAAAAGCTACTGATACACTGGAAGGGAGCATTTATCACTCAACCTTCACAAAAGTGTGGAAATTCACCACTGATGGCTCTTCCTGAAATGACAGGTGAGAAACTGTGCGGAGAGGTTTTTCAGGATTTGTTAGCCCAAGAATGAATAAAAACTATGATATGTCCAAATTTGAGAGCACAAGGTCCCAAAAGCTGCTTTGCTTTAACTGCCACAAGCAAAAAGTAGTGAAAGACAGTAACTTGTTGGAAGATTAATACCTGGAGAAGGTTGAGACACTGGAGACCAAGCCTCAGGTAGCAACAGAGCAGAGCAGAGCAACAGATACTGCTGAGTCCCCACTTCTGCTAGACATGCCTGGAAGATCACATCTTTAGTCTTCCACACAAATATATATTTGGACTATTTGATGACATTTTTCTGGAGTGAGCAACTGTGATTTCCTTCTTAGAAAAGCAGGTGTTGGTCTGGATTTCACAGTGACAAAGAAGTAAGGAAAAGATTGGGCAAAGGTAGACAGCTGTGGGCAGAGGAAAGTGCTTCCAAATGCTGCAATATAAGCAAGGATTGTGACAGTCCTGGACTTTCAACAGACCTGGTTTAACACTGGGAAACCGCAAGCTGGATCGAAGTCTCTGCTTCGGATCAATCACACGAGAAAAAGACAGTTTTCCCCCAGCCATGAGGTTATCAGGTGCATTCCTCTGGGTTTTCATCAAAAGCTCTAGACATGAGCTTATCTTAATATAGAAAGAGAAGTTTTCAGATGTGTTAAAAATATTTGTGGAATGGTAAGTCTTCCCACTGGAGCTTCAAATTAGGTGCCTTCATGCATTTTCCATACTAAACCAAGTGTAAAGCTAATAATCTATTTTGTTTAGATAAAGGTCTACAGAAATGTTTGATATTATGAATGATAAGAATAAACTTTGTATCGGTTGCATTCCTTACCAGCCTCTCCCAAAATCTAATCTGAAAATAGCCGATACCATCATGTGGTTACCAGCGGCTATGTCTGTCAGTGAGCCTAGGCAGGTGATGATGAGGTCCTCACACTTGTTATGTGCATTTCACATCCTCTACTTCATCCAAGATCTAACTTGGTCCCCTGAACTGAACATCCCAACCACGCATACAATTTAACACTGTTCAGAGAAGCAGGCACTGAAGTTTCTCCTGATGACTTGTGCGCTGAGAAAGAGTATTTCAAAAATAAAACAGTTCACTCATCGGGAATGATTCTGTGAAGCAAGGCAACCTTCAGTTAGCAGAGATATTCAGAAGATTTATTTCAAAACTAGATTTCTGCTCAAATCAAAACATTAATGCAGACACAACTTGCATGACTGTATAGAGAAGCTGAATATTTGAGAATGCGAGTGTGAGTCTTGAATTAAACATTAACACTGAACAAAATTCATAACTTCCTGAATTTGAAAGTGTACATAAGGAATTAGGATGTATTTTTAAAACTTTAAAGAAGCAACAAAATGCTTCAGCATGCTCCATACAAATTGTGTGTTGGAGATAATAGAACACTGGCTAAGTGCCAAAAAAAAGTAATGACAATTTGTCTGTGTTAGCTAACTTATTTTGAGAGAAAATTTACAGTATTGCTGAGGGGTTTTTCCCATTCTCTGACAGGTGTTAAAAGGGTAGTGATTTTGCATAACATCTTTGTCTAAGGCTGAGTAAGTTCTCTGTGTCTTTTGAGACCAGGTTCATTTTGAAAAAGCACCCAAAAATTCAAACTTGCATTTGAAACTCCAGAAACCCTCCAAATCCAAACCACACTCTTCCCTTTCTTCCCCATCCAAACAAGTCCATGACTTTTACTTCTCCTTCAGCAGTCCAAATTTGAAGTACCTCTCAGGACATCCTCAAAGAGATTGTCTAGGCTGATAACGTTATCCTCAAGAAATGGTCAGAATGCCTTTTCATCCGGATTCTTTCTGGTAAGTTTGACACCTCTTTCTGCAGACCTTTCTTTCTCTCGTTTAACACATATCTCCCTCCTGACATTTTCTTCTTATCATACCCATAATTACTCCTCTAGGTCTCACTATCATTCCTTTCAGCCTTTTAAGTTACCTGGTACACAATATGGTGTGCTAAAATTACCTTCTTATACAAGACTATGGAAAGAATTTTCTAAACCTTTCAAACTAGAAAAATTAACCTGATATAAAACAACTAAAATGTTGTCCAATGTGTTTAGAAATTGAAGGCAAATGGTTTGGTCATTTCCACACACAGAACACAACCCCATTAAAATCCTTGATTCCATTCAAGAAGCTGCAGGAAACCTGACTGTTGTGAACCCTAAGGCACTACTGACTAATTTTTCTAACTGAAGAGTCAGATGTAGGTTATACAACATTTGCTCTATATATTATTATTGTAGTATATTTTACTTGTGTTTAAACCAGACACTCAAGAACTGATGTTTTTTTCTTCTGTATCTTTCTTCAAAAGCCTAGTAAGTTTTGTATTGGCAGGTTTTTCCCTATCAACCACTCTCTGTGTTACTATTTCCTCAGCAGATGCTGAGAAGTGGTGAAAGCTCTGTATTGCCTGTACTAGACATAGAAAACTCACACATTAAGATTCTACAAACTGAAACTCAAAATCTGCATTCTGACACTTAAGTATTTCATATTTGCATTAAATGTATCAGATATCCTCTTCAGCTTAGGTCCATATGTCTCATTTGGAGGAAGAAGCAAAAAACCAGTAATATTTATTTCCCCCCAAACTGTAGGCTGTAGGCTGAACTTGCTACTAACAAAACAACTGTGAAGTTTCTAAAGAGTAGTGCTAAATTGCTGAAAGCTTCCACTGGAGTTGCATGAAGAAAGGAGCAGGAAAAAGCTAATATCTTGATGTGATTTTGTCTGGCCTTAGCAATCTCATGAACTTCCCTGTGCAGCCTTTAGCTTGATGCGATTTGATTTTCAGATGCTGTTCTTCATAGGTCTACCTTAATTCAGCAATGTGAAGACTATTTCATTTCAGACAAAATTTGAAAGATGTGGGCTTCTAGAACAACACTACAACATCTGAGAGGTTAAAAAAAATTGTTTAAATTCTGCTCTGCCAACATGCTCACATACATACATGCACATGCTCCCTCACACACTCCTTATGAGATGTGAATGGAGTTTAAGGAGGGAATGAAATCAGTTTTGAGCAGAGTATGGCACTCCCATAGTTTCTTTTGGTGATAAAATAGCAAACACATCGATGCAGCCAGTCCTGAGACTTTCTGCAGTGTGTTGCACTCCCAGGTTGTATGGCCTGAAATCGAAACCCACCTATTGCTGGATTGTTTCAAAGGAATTTGAGATAAGTGGAAAGCTGTTGCTAAAGATGTTCACTTTGTTCTCCCCTTTGTAAATTTCTTGTGATGTTATTCTTGTTCAAATACCCTCTCTGGGCTATAGCTAATGGAGAAATAAAAAGATCTTTCCTTGGCTTTTTTGATTGGTCTTCCTGGTTTTCATTCATGGACATCTTTATGATTCTCCTGTATTCATTTTTCAAGGTTGTCTCTGCAATTATGACACATTATCAAGGCAATTCAAAATAATATATAGACTTTTTAGCATTTCTTCTCTACTGATGGCTTCCTTGTCCTTTCCCTTTCTTTTTTTTTTTTTCTTTTTTTTCCCCTGATGATGAAACACAGTTAAAAGCAGGCTGTGCTTCTTCGGTTTTGTTCGCATTCTCTGACTTAAAATCTCTGTATCATTCTTGATTTAATGAAGTATAGGATGCAAGGCTGTTTATGAATATTTCTTTTTACAGTACACAAAAAGGAACAAATACCAAACCAGCAAAAAAACAGGCTAAGGTACAGAAGGCTGGGTTTCTTTTTTCTTCCCTATTCTTATGAAAGAGAAGGAACCAGCTCAGCTGGGTATCAGTCATCATAAGATTCTGGTTTGATTTCTGCAGGTGGCAGAGGTAAAAGACTTAGCTATGCAGAGCCTGGGGATTCAAAGGAAGAAATTGGTCAGATGTTCTTTCACTTTATCGAATTCTAATGGGGAATGAGTAAAATTTACCAGATTTATTTTGTCTCTCATTCTTTCTGTAATTCTTTTATAACTTAGAGTATTATCAGAAAATACAAAAACACTGACCAAAATATACAAACTGAAAAGGCTCCTGTTGAATGCCTCTATGCTTACTAGGGATGCTTTTGACCTGCAAATCCTGCCCCTTTTTTTTTTTCTTTTTTTTTTATAAGACCTATAATAAGTTCACCATCTCTAAAGATGCCTTCATTGCTCATACATGAAACTAAAGAAAATAGAGGTTAATTTTAAGAGACCATTAAATCTCTTCTTCAGAAGAACAATACTCTTGACTTAAAAATAACATAAAGAGAGGCAGAATAGGACCTTAAGGTCGATATTCTTATTCACATGATGTATAATCTTACAAATCTGGAATTCTGATAAATATATACAATATTTTCTGAAAATAATAAAATAGGAGTCATGGTAAAGCAAAACCAATATAATTGTGAACTATCTTCCTCAAAAGCTGAATAGTAAGAGTAGCACTTGTAGTCTGGAAAACTAAGGAGAATTGAACTTATTTTCTAATTAATATCTTTGCAAACATCTTAATCAAATTTAAAAAATTCACAAGTGATTCTGCAAAAAATATACTGAATTAATGCAAATGAAAAATATATGAACAGTGTTATTACTGCAATAAACAGCATGTTTGAGAATCGAGTGATATGCCTTCTGTTAGTTTTTCTGATAGCATTGCAATTTTGATATTTAGTTTCAATTTGCATGTCACAATCTGATTTTTTTTTCAATTAAGCATAATTAACCATTACCTAATGTTCAGTTTAACTTCTCAAAATGCCTTCTCCCTTAAATGAAAAAAATAAAACAGAAGGCTAAGAGAAACAGGAGGAGAGTGATTGTGAATCTTTTTAGAAAAATCTCTATTAAAAATAAATCTTTCTGATACTCATTCCTCACATAAATAGAGGATATGGACAAATGTTGAAAACTGTGTAGTAATTGATAAGGGCCATAATTGTTTAGCACAGTGAAAGGTTCAAATCTATTTTATTATTCACCTCTCTGTTGTTAGACCTAGGCTCCTGGGTTGGAAGTGCAGCAACTTGCAGTGACACCTACCACCTTTCTCTCTATGTTAGCTCCTGGAAAACCTCAGAGTTGTATGGAGCTCAACAGACCCTAGAATTCTAAGATGGAACAGATACTCCATTAGCCATGTGCTACCATCCTTTCACTGCTTTCTCATATCTTTCTCTATAAAGAATTTGTTTTTGCTGTTCTCTAGCCAACAATATTTTAACTAGGATCCGGCAAAGATGTGTCTGAATTATTTTCACTTCATATTTCATAAAATGTGAACTTAATGTGTTGTCTTGTACACATATAATTATTTTAGCACTTATTTTCAGAAATTGTATTTGATTTTCTGTGTAATGTAAGGGTCTCTTGTATCCTATCTGCTTATTTAGTAGTCAAAGGAAACTGTCCTCTGTTTCTCAGTACAACATTTCTACATTGTTCATATTTCAGTGAACTTCTTCTGGTTTTAGCTTCTTCAAGTCTGTTGAAATATTTTTAGATGTCAAAAAATAAATGTGTTTTTTTCAAGATTTAGCAAAAATTTTGAAATTGGTAAACCATGATGTTTCCTTACAGATGTCAGTGATTGACTTCTTTGTACTCATAGAAAAGAAATCATAATATTGAAATGACTTCATTTTGTGTTTTCTACTCTTACTGCAAATCTGGATTTATATCCTAAAGGATATCTGATGGTTGTCTCAACTGCAGAACAACTGGTTTTCTCCTATTATCACCTGTTTTCACCTGTTGCATAACTTCTCATAAAATATTGAAATAACATATGCTAGGACAGATCTCCTTAATGCTGGTTTATTTCTTTTTTATTATTTTTCAGGACATTCTGAGATACTATCCATCTTTATCAGCATGTTAAATTACTAATTTATGCATGGAACTCCAATTAGCATAACTGGAGCATAGCTGAATAGTCAGTACAGTACAGGAAAATAAAATATAACAATCTAGCACCAACTTTTTAAATTATGTGAATGTTGACAGATATGAGATAAAATGTTAAGCTGCAGAGAAAACTTTTGCTGATTATGGTGCAAATTTCCTTATTCATTTAGTAAATCAGTCTTTTAGCTTTTAATCCTTTGCTTCTTGGATGCCCTGCTGGGAAATTCCTTCACTCTTCCAAGTTGCTCAAAGCCCCATCCAACCTTGCCTTGAGCATTTCTAAGGATGGAGCATCCAGAACTCTCTGGACAACCTGTATGAGGGTCTCAACCACCCTCATTGTAAAAGGATGTTTTCCTTATGGCTAATCTAAACCTGCCCTCTTTTCAGCTGAAAACTATTACACCTTGTCCTCTCACCACAGGCCTTGATAGAAAGGAAAAGGAGAGCAGAAAAAGCCAAGTCCCACCTCTAACCAAGAGTGCAGAGCCATCATTTATTCTGCCTGGCATCAGGCAACAGGGACCTCAGCAATCTCCTCACTGCATGGTTTTCTTTAAGATCTGCACTCTTTTCATAGCAACTCTGCACTCTGCACTCAGCCACTCTTTGCTACTGTTTCAGAGGTGTGAAAATCCTGGAGGGGAACCAAAACTAAAGAGAGTTGACCTTTATGACCTTCATCATAGAGATTATACATTGTACCTATTCTTAGCGGTAATAGCTGGTAGCGTGCTTTCCCTTCTTTCTGCGTACTGTGCAAGATTAAGGTCATGCAGAGGTAAACCATAATAAATTAGGGGATCTGTAATGGAAAACAGTTTTCTAAGCGAGAGTTTAAAAAGGCAGGAAATCCTGAACAGTGGCTCTTGCCCTACATACATTTCTCTGTTTCTCTGATCAAGAAATTTGCTTTCAATTCATCAAACCGAGGGCAAAGATTCTTAGAAGCTTGCTCTTTTTGAAAAAGCAAAGATATTAAGTACTTGGAGAGAATTGGGGTAGTCCCACAGCAAATGGGAATGCTTAGAAAAGTAGATCCCACAGTTCAGATTTCTGTTTCCCATGGCTGCTGGGTAGATTTGTTGCTAAAATGTTTCTTAATAGTATATTTCATTCTACATTTGTACCCTCTTCACTCAGGCATCCTGACTAGAAGATACATCTGCTAAGCAGGTGCTGTAGCAGCTCTGTTTTGCTAAACATGATCTACCTGACCTAGGATACATGTATTTAAGTAATTTGCATGGAAGTATGTAAATAGAGGAATAAATTTTGCTCTCATACAACTTAGCAGATTACAGATACAGAAACACACTGGCAGAAGAAGAAAGCTGGATAGCCGTGCTATAAGGCACTAGGAAATTGTAAAGTTGTAGCAGCAGGTGTTGTCATCTGCTCAAACTTTGTTCAACAGAAAGATAACAGAGCTCTCATGGAGAGATGATATAAGAGATTTTATATATAAATATAAACATAAATTTATATAAAAACTCTTATAATTCAAATATAAGCATCTCAAGAATGGCAACAGTGGTAACAAATAAGAGGCGAGTCAGAAGATGTGTCCATGACAACCCCAAAACCCAGAAGGTAAAGAAGCAATGAACATTAATGCAACCAGATTTTTTGGTTAGGGTTCAGAGAGAAGAAACCTAGTAAATTTGTGCCAGCCATGCCTCAAAATGTAGCCCAACCAGAAATAACACCAATGTCTGACATTATTTTATATATTTATGAGGGTATTTTTAGGTCTACATAATGACAGTGGGCATTGCAGGTGATACTTGAAATCCACTTTCAGCTTGGTTACTAGGATATTTCCAAGCATCTTTAAGTCTGCTTTATGCGGATATTGATTCTTAGTTCTTAAGTTTATTTAGGAAAGGAGGCTGTGAGGAAGTGAATCTGTAAGATATTTCTAAGACAATTAGGGTTGGTTGTTTCTCTGCATAGAAGCTGCTGTATCACAGATTACTGATCACCTGGACTAGATAAAGTAGAATTGATGACTAAATAATATATATGGATATAATATACATGAAAATATGAAGCCACAGTGAGTGTAGTAGGTAGAAACCAAAAGCAGCCATTGAGCTACAGAAACTGGAAGCTTCATTCAGCTGCAGATCCTCGTTTTCATCACTCCCACACCCTTCAATAGTTTACAGAATGGTTTATAGCTGCATTTTAAGTGCAGTGCCAGGTACTCACACCTACTTTTGATTTGTGTGACTGAAACGTGCACAACTATGAACATGCATGTTAAAGGTCAGGCCATAATTCCTTTCCTCAGTCTTTTTATTTGTATCATCAACAAATAGCATTTCCTTACATAATTCACAACTATTTTATAAACCTTAGAAAAATGCTGAAAAACCACCAAGGAGATGAAAATCACCACAAATTTAACCCTGCAACAAATGCAAGTGTGAGATGTGTATAATTTGTAAACAAATATAAATAAATATTCCTGAAGTTAACATATATATACAACTACACACAAAAGTACAGGTTCTTTGTTTCATAACAGGCTTCTTCTTCCCCCAAATTCTTCACTCACTGGTGATGCAGCTATACAAAACTGCCCCCAACTGTGTTCTAAAAATCAGTGGCTATAATAACCAAGAATTAAATTAGTGCAGGATAAAGTCTGTCTTGTAATTTTATAGGAAAAGTATCGTAATGAAATCTGAATATTCTGCTACTTCTGAGATGTTTGTTGATGCAATAGTGCTGAAACATTTTAAAAAAGAAAAATGAACACTTATTCTGATTTAACAGTGTAATTTTATTGACTACCAAAGAGCTATTTCTGATTTATACCACAGAGATCAAAATCAGATGCAGTTCCTCTATAATATTCTTCCTAACATCTCCTGTATAGGTGGAAATCTAAGTAAGATTATGGGCTTTTATGCACGCATATTTGGCAGCCTTTTCGTATTTATTGGTGTAGCAAATATCATTTGAATTTGGTGCTTTTTTGCTAAAGAGTCAAATAAGTTATTTGCTGTATGAATAAGTATTTGATAGCAGATCAGACAAAGATAAGGCGTGAGGTATGAGTTTGCAGATGCAATAAAATGACTAAAAGGCCAATTCATCCCTCATGTAACATTGCTGAAGTCAATGAATTTGATCTTTATGTTGAAAATCCAATTTCACACTTAAATAGATTATTTATATCAGAGTTGTTTGTTTTTTGTTTAGTACTAGCTCTTGTAAGGATACCCTGTAGGATGAAACCAGTGATATTAATTTGTAACTTTTACACATGCAACACACTGTCTGTTTTTTTTCCAAAATATATCCCCGCAACTCATGTCAAGGAAATTCCAATGTACTTGCACAGTACATATAATCAGTGATCATTAGTTCAATTAGTGAAGATTAGGGATTTAGATGAGATACGACATTTGAGCTAGAGAGACTTCAGAGAAATCAAAAAGCTGAACTGATATCAGGAACTGTGAGGAAATATAGTTCTTTAAATGGAAGAAGCACAGGATCACCAAAACAGTGGGACAAAATTGGACTAAGCTGAAGGCTAGAGGGAAAAGTATTTGAGCAAAGAACAGTGGCTTTTCCATAATAAAGAAGTAAAATAACAAAGGTTTGTGCATATACAAATCGGCAAGATTTAGAAAACAAGGATGTGCAAGTAGAAGGAGTACATTTTAACGATACAGCAACAATCCCAGAGGTACAATAATGAGCCAAAAGCACATGGAGAAATGGGTACTCAAAAAAAGTGGTCAGTCTTTCTATTGTTGCACCTGGACTCCTCCTTTCCACAGATGAAACTGTGAGCAGCTGCAGTCGCGTTCCCAGATTCTCAGTCTCCAACAACATTAACACTCCTGTCAACATTAAGTCTTTGGCTTCTTTCTTCATTAAATATTTCACATCTCCTCCTGCTTTTTAAACTGGTCCTGCATCTATTTCCTCTTGAGCATCCTCTGACTGTTTCTTCCTAAACAATTTCAAGTAGAGAATCCTTATGGACAACAGGTAAAACATATATTTTGGATTTGCTCCAGCTTTTTTTAGAGATACAGGATTTAGAGGCATCATCTGTAGCAATTCCTGTCTCTTTATATCACTTTTAATGCTTATGCATTTTAATCAGACATGATCAAAATATTTCAAATTAAGAGTGAAGATTTAGGGCTCCAATACTGATCTTTCTATACACTCAAATTTTTTCTGTCAATCTTCATTTTCCACACCTCTTTTTCAAATTTGATTAGAATTGGCCTTACATCTGAACAGTAACCTATTTCAGAGTGCTAGGACATTGCTCAGAACTAAGGTTTTTAGAGTGCAGGTAGGCTTTTCTTGTGGTAAAAAGAAATTGCTTCTGCTGTGCAATCTGTATTTGTAAAAAGACAGCTTGTTAAAAAACCGTACAGTCCGCCAAAGTCACAAACACCTGATTTCTTTGAGAAGCTGAGTGTTCATGGTTTTGAAAAATTCCGGAAGATAAAGTTAGGTTCATCCTGCTTTGCAATGTTTGGAAGCTTGCCACCTGCAAAACAACCTGTGTTACCACATGCACTATTCAGTGTTGTGCATTTGTCTCGTTTCCAGTGTAGCATCAGAGGTTTTCCACATGGGAAATACTACAGGTTTGGATTGTAGAAATCATTTGTCCACACCTAAGTATCTAGGTTCCCTGTAGAGGGAGAGGAGAGAAAGAGGAACCTTCAGGTGGTAATTTAGCAAGACTGCAAAGAATTGTGAAATGTTTGACTTTGTCCACTGTTCTTACCGGCTCAACTAATTTTATCCAGTGAGTTCATTCTCCTACTCTCCCTGAGAGATGATCTTACCTTCCCAATATTCCATTTTAGGTGATTGCTTCCATAACACAGTCCTGCACACATGACCATTTAGCCACCTTTGGTGTAAAGCATTCAGTTTGATGATGTCTGAAAAACTAGGCAGATTTTTGGTGACTTAAATTTCTGTATGTCTAAAGCAATTTCTAAACCACCTTTCAGCTGAGAATACCCAACTGCAAATATTTTGGTGTTCCCTTCATGCAGTTCTGATTGCTTTAAAATCCACATTCAAACTGATGTCATCCTGAAAACAGAAAACCAAGAGACAGAGGGTATGGAAAACGTGTAATTAGCAGGGAAATTAACTTAATGCTGAGAGGCAACAGGTGCCTAATCGAGCATCTAAGCAATCTCCTCATTTTTAGATCTTTAGGGGTTTTTTCCTTGTTAACTGACAGATGAGACGTAATGATGATACTGATGAAAAAAACAGTTATAAAAACTGAGGAAATATCCCGTGAATAAGCAAGAAATGGCCAAAAGACTGGCAAGCCTGCTCTCAGCAGCAATCAGAGAAGGATTATCTAAGTTGATAAGCAACAAAAAAGGGAGAGAAAGGCACCATCTGGCTTTACCCTTCCCACAGAAAGGTTGGACTCCTTTGCTTTGGAAATACCCAGCCATGCACACACCAGCCCAAGGCGACCTCAGAGCAAGAGTCCTGAGGAGCAGGCATGTCTAGGCAAGAAGCTTTCAAAGGTAAGCATTTTTTCTTCTTTATCTCCCATGTTTTAGGGCCAAATTTTGGTCCTAAAAGACAAAATTTGTCCTCATAATAGTCTGTAGAGGCTGCTGGTCCAGCCCCTGGCAGTTTTTTCTGCCAGTTAATACTCTGCCTCCCTAACCTATGAAGAGCACAAGCACTCAGAGGAGGTAAATTTTTATTCATTGCAGGCAGAGTGCAGCAATGTTTCTAGTAAAGATGTATGTCATTTAAGACTCGAAACAACATGGAATTTTCAAGCCATTCAAAACATTTGCACTTCCTACAAACCCCAAGTTTCACATTCTTCAGAGAGTACCCTTCTTTGGCGAGTAATGATTTCGGAGCTGTTAAATCTTTACATTATCCCAACAACATGTCAATTAAGGGAGGCATTTTATACAGATTACAAAGATTTGTCGGAGGTGGCCAGAGCTTTGTTAAAGCTGTTTTGTGGACATCTTCATAATTAATGGAAAAATCATTAGGAATTCAGTCTTTATTAACCCCTGTAGCTGCAGGGGCCCATTTCATCTTAATTGCATTCATTTGGCACTGGCAGTATTATACAGCATAATCACTAATAAATGATCTTTTAATTTGTACCAATCAAGAGAGCTTGCTTTCATGCCAATATTCCTGTTTCTTTGATGTTGACCTGTCTTGATTTTTGATCATTTGAACTTAAGATGATTTACTGGAAAATCAATATCAATACCAAATCTGCCGTATTCATACATCTGTGGTTAAGTTCAATTTGACCGTACTTTGATTGAAATAAGTAGTGCTTGATTATCCATTCAGATTTTATGAAATAATCAGGTTGGGAAATCTAGTCCTGTATTCTTATTCAAAGGCAAATAATTAGAAACTGTAGGAAAACTGCAGAGCTGGGACAGCATTTGAAGTAACACTTCAGATCCCACTAATTAACCAACTTTGTCTGTAATCTCCTAGAGGCCTCCACCAAGAGAGTAATATGCTATTACCCATTTAGCGAGGCCAACAGGGGCTTTGGCTACAGTTGTTAATAAGAAAATCTGAGACAGTTTCTCTCATTATACCCCCTGTCAGCACTGTCTCTGCAGTATAAAATAGCCATCATTGTTCTGTTGGTCAGTTAACCAGAAACCAGACTACTGTAAAAAAATACTTTACAACTAATTGAAAATGACTGAAACATTCCCTTATCAACCAGTTGCTTTGTGTTATTTGAAGAAAATATAAATGTTAGTGAAGGAGGGCAAACACAAAGTTCAGTCTCTTTAATGAATACCCCCTGCATGAACTAGAATTACTGACTTAGCTAAAGAGAAAAAAACCCTTACAGCTATTACTTCAACCTCTTGGTTATGAATTAAAGGAAAAAACACCCACATGATCTCTTTCCTAATATTATAGCACTTACTCCCTAAGTACTGAATTAATTTATTGAGAATTTACAAGTAAATCTGTTTAATTACTATGAGCAATACGGGTCTTGTCTAAACTCTTACTGAGTTGTTACGTTGTGATACAGCTCCACTACTGGCTGTGAAATAAATAAATTAATGATGTAGCACATTCTGAGGTGGGAGGGAATAAGCTGGACCACTGCAGCTGCGTCATGGTGGGGATTGTAAGGGTTCCTCCTGTTCCTGGGTCACTGCCTTGACCCTCACTGTTTTGCTTGCAAAAACTTTGGTTGACTGACCTCCTTGCTTAAGTCTTTGGTGATTTGGGGCAACCAGGTCTGAAACAATCCCTGGTTGCCAAAGGGAGATAAAGCTGGGAGAGTGTGTGTGTGTGTGTGTGTACATGCAAGTTAGATGACATTTTGTTTTACCTCATTCCAATTTTCAGTGCAAATATTATAAGTCCATGAAATGCAAAGCAAGATTAAAGAACTGATCTCGAGTTGTTGAGATGTGTACATGAGGGAAGCAAATAAAACAGTTTCAACGCTGTCAGGCAGTGGCATTGCACAGAAGACTTTCCAGGTTTGGGGGACGGAGAGGAATGCAGAAAACACTTTAATCTGAAACTGCAAGCATGAAATTGCTTCCATTAAGCTTGACTTCCTGATTATTGTGTAACATTATCAAAAGGCACACTTAAGGCTGTTTTGATACCCTAAGTGTATATTACCATTTCTAAACAAATTTAAAATTAATAATGACTGCCCTTGATGTATAATGCCTGATAGTTACTGTGGTTTGGGGGGGTTTTTTACAGCAGTTCTGTGAAGTCATCTGTCCTAAAAGATGGATCAGTAGTCTCACCTTTAAAATTGTTATACTACAGCTATTTATTTGGGAATTTTGACAGAAGAATATTTATAATAGCAGCAATTCAGCTTTTGCTGCTGGTGAGCTGGTTGCCTGCCCCCACAAAGTTTTACATATAGGTTCCACAAAAACTGCTTGCCTCATCTCTGTGGGGGAAGACAGTATTCACTCCAAGAATTAATTATTCCTGTAGATATAAATGCACCAAATTTATTAAACTGCAATAATTGGAGGCAGGGGGAGGGGAGGAGTGAAATCACCTTTATCAATAAATGCTGTAGCTCATAGTTACTTATGTCAGTTTGGGCAGTTCTTCAGATTCCTAACTCTAGTATTTCTGTCTTTTCTACTCAGACAACTCTGATTTCCCTTTAAGAGTGGGGCAGACAGCAGATTTTTCATTTTAGGGCCATGCCTTTTAAAATTTCAAGGAATAACTTCTAATTTAGTCTGTCTATGCACTAATCTTAGTCCAACTGCTTATATTCATCTTGTCTGCACTCTGAAGAACTGTTTTCTCCAATTGACCCCTCTAAGTCACAGCTTATCACCCCTCTGATGTTCAATGCTCACCTCAGTGAAAATCCCAGACTCTTGCTAATATTTTAATAGCATGGATTTAAAAATCTTTCCTTGTTTGTTGACAATCTTTTGGATAAACAGTAACACATAGTATATGTCACCAATATTTTATATTGTCAAATAGAATCTCAGGGCAAGTCTCATGCACACAGTTTGCTTGTTTATTATGACATGTATTGCCATGTGATTGGACATATTTTATTCTGATTAAGACTATTAACAGCTTCCTCGAGGCTTTTTTCCAGCATTGAATAGATACATACACAACATTCCCTTAAAATGTTTGCTTGTCTTATCAGAGAAGTCTTCAATATCTCCTCTTAAAAAAATGTGCAATGTATGAAATACATTCACTTTTATAGTCACTCAAGAGAATAAAGAATATGTCCTAAAGAATCACATGCTACTTATTGTATAGATCTACATATAATTTTGCTTGATTTTGTTCCAAAGTGCTTTCTGGGAAAAGCATAACGAAGATTCAAGATAGAATTTGAAGAACTGAATGGAAAATAATGTCTTTCATGCCATTCTCTCCATGAAGTGTGCTTTTAGCTTTCAGCAAGCTTGCAACCTCGTAAGTCTCACCCCTAAAAACTATTTTGATGTAAATAAGAGCAATGAAGGCTTGTGAACTCTAAAACTATTTTTAAGTTGGATTTAATTTTAATGAGATGGAAAGATGAACAGAGTGATTTTATTCACCAGCACATGCCTCTATTACTTGACTGAAGAACTGACACTGCACATCCCATCAGAAAAACTCCGATCTTTTTGCCTCAAATCCTTGCTGGCCATGCCAATTTTTTGCACGTTTATTATTCTCATCATGGATGAGTATTTATATCTGTTCTGAATTTGTTCTCCTTTAATTTCCATTTATGTTCCTCTTGTCCTAGCTTCTTGTGCTGGTCTGAAAATAGCAGCTCATGTTGACATTATCTGTTCCATTTAAAATTTTAAATACTTCAATTAAATCACCTCTTAAGTGATTTTTCTTTCTAGACCTCATAGATTTAGATGTTCAGCTTGTCCTTAGAACTTATGCCTTCAACCTTGCCACCTTTTCAAGAACAGCAATATCACATTTATAATACATATCAAAGGTAACATTGTGCAGCTTGAGTGTTGTCTCTAACTTTCTTAAACATATATATTCTGCTGCCCTGGCTGACTGTCCTAGATGGGATGTCTTTGGAACCGCTTTTAAAAGGGTCTTGTCAAAGTCAACTGCATTACTTACATTCTATTCACCTTTAAATGTGCTCTATATTTATGATACCGGTGCTCAGCAATTTATTTTTTTAACATTAGTTCTTATAATCATGTAAATATGCATTTAGCAGATGGAGGAAAAAAAAATTAAAATTTAACTTTAACGTTATTCATTACTATTTTTCCTCTATATTTGGAATAGCCTTTCTTAAAGTGCTGTGTTCTTATAGAAAACTACCAATTTCTAATTTGTGGTTCTTAGACTCATAGTTACACACCTTGAAATTCTTTCTATGCTATTTCCAAATCACATACAAGTCCCCCAGCAAGCTACCACTACAGACACATTTTCAGATTTTGTAACAAATAGTTTATGCAGAACATAATTTGTAAAAGTGCTGCAATAAATTACAGGACTTATTACAGAGAGCTACTTCCATTTCAGTATCTAACCAGCAGAGGACTGCCTAATTTCCATAATGTAGAAAAATTCAGAAAGATCATGGAGGTAGTCTGAGGACAACAACTCATCTGTGGAGAAAATGTCAAATAGAAGGTAACCCAAGTGAAGACTCATTCTTTGGTGTGCTGTAATTATAAACTTGTCCCTTACATGCTTCTATCTTCTGTTCATCCCCTAACCTGCGTTGATACCAGGGCTTGCCCTACCCAGGTGCAGCACGTTACATTTGACCACATTAAATTTCATGACACTCCCATGGGGCCACTCCTCATCAGCTGTGTCAACCACGACATTCAGCTTGGTGCCATCACCAAGTTTGTGAGGCTGCTCTCCATCCCTTCATCTCTGTCATTAATGAAGATATTAAATAACACTGGTCCCAACATGGACTCTGGAGGGATATTACTCATCACTGATGTCCATTGGGACTCTGACTCATTTACCACTACCCTCCAGATGTGACCATGCAACCACTTTTTATCCAACACTTCACTCATAAATCCATCTTTTTCAACTTCAGACAGAAGGATGTTGTTGAGGACCATGTTAGAGGCTTTACAGTCCAGATAAATGATGTCTGTAACCATTCCCTTCACCAGTGATGCAGTTACTCCATCATAGAAGACCACTGTGTTGGTCAGGCAGGATTTGCCCTTCATGAAGGCATGCTGACTGTCTCAAATCACCTCCCTCTGTCCTCCATGTGCCTTGGCTTCTAGGAGGAACTGTTTTGTGATCTCCCCAGGAAAAGAGGCGAGGCTGACAGGACAGTAGTTCCCAGGGTCACCCTTTTTAAGGACGAGTACAATGTTTCCCCAGCTCCAGTTGCGTGGGACCCCACTAGACTGCCATGACTTTTCAAGTATCATGGAGAGTGGCTTGGCAACTACATCAGCCAATATTCCTTCTAAGGAAGATCCTCCAGTCCCTGATTCACCTTTGATCCCCTCCACTGGACTCACTGCAGTACCTCTGTGTCTCTCTTGTCCTGAGGAGCTCAGCACTGGACGTAACATTTCACATGCAGCCTCACTAGGGCTGAGTGGAGGGACAGAATCACTGTCCTTGACCTTCTGGCAATGTTCTTCCTAAAGCACCTTAGGACACCATTGGCCTTCTTGGCCACAAGGACACACTGCTGCCTCACGGACAGCTTGTTTTCCACCAGGTCCCCCAGGTCCTTCTCCACGGAGGTGCTTTCCAGCAGGTTGGCCCCCAGCCTGTACTAGTGCATGGAGTTAGTCCTCCCCAGGTGCAGGACCCTGGATTTCCCTTCGTGGAATTTCAGACAGTTTGTCCATCTCTCGAGCCTGCTGAGGTCCTTTGCAAGGGCTGCACAGCACCCTGGGGTATTGGCCACTGCTCCCAGCTTTGTGTTATCGGTGTGTCATCTGAGGCATCTGTCCTTTTCATCCAAGCCACTGACGAACAAGTTAAATACGGGGCCCAGTGTTGAGCTCTGGGCATCACCACTAGTGACACCTCTCCAGTTGTGCCACTGATCACAACTCTCTGGCATCTGCCATTCAGCCAGGTCTGAATCATGGAATCATTTAAGTTGGAAAACACCCTTAAGGTCATCAAGTCTAACCATTAAATCAGCACAGCCAAGTCTACCACTTAAACCACGTCCCTAAGTGCACAGCCCTGGCAGCACTGCAGCCCCATCAGCTGAGACACACAGTTCATTAGTGCAGATGGAATGCCTCACTAATGGCTTTGACTGTTTCCTGGATGGAGCTCAGACAGTTTCCTTGCAAAGTTTTGCTGAGCTGCACAGACGTACCAGCTCGCTGAGACCTAGCATAAGACCCATTGCAGAGTGCTGTGCTGTGCAATGTAGGCACACGTGTCTGATCCTTAGATGCAGGCATGGCATGGGTAAAACAGAGTCTGAGCTGGAGCAAAAGGTCTCAGGGTGAACATCCAACCTACATCCCAGCTCAGAGGAGCCCTGAATATCAGTAATTTGTCCCTGGCTGACTTGAGTCAGTTGGTAACTGAGTCTGGTAGCCTCCCTCTCACAACATCCTGCTTCCTCCATAAGCTGCTGAAGGCACAGCACAGAGACAGCCACAAAGTTCCATCACCACAAATTCTCTATGTAAAAGCAGAAGACTCTGTTTCTCAGCCTTAAGTTGCTCAGTAAAACAGATTGAATGAAGGGCAGAGTCTGTCCCTAAAACAAGTGGTTATTTCCTCATCATTTGAACTAAATATGGAGGCAGACATTTACATGAGAGTGAATTTGAAAAGGGGATAAAATGTTCAGAAAGGAAAATGTTGTTGTCATATAGTTCCACTGCCTACAAAACAGATGAGAGATTTTGTTTTGTGTTTCTCCTGTGACACTCCGCAAGACACAGCAAATGTACTGGATTTGTTTAAAAGTTGCAAACGTGTGGTTTGGAAGTATTTTTTAAAACTCTTTTTAAAAAAAGGGATCCCATTTCACAACTAGCCCTTGCAGTGTGTTCTTGGGCACCTTTTTTGGAATTGTTCTGTCAGTGCATTTGATTTGCTGGCTGCATGTGATGTTATGTGCCATATTGTCACAACTTAGGAAGAAGCAGTAAATTGAAGTCGAGTCCTCATTGGAATGAAACTCCCATTTTAAGGAGAAATTCAGATCTATTCAGTTTGACCTTGGAACTTGAATTAAATCTTTAGAAACTCAACTTTCTCAAGGGAAGTATGAGGCTTGTATGAGACTGGATATATTAAAAGCTTGTACAGCTCTGGTATAGTGCACGTGCCAGGATGGTTAATTTTTAATTTAGAGGACAATGAGAAAATCAAAGGGTTTCACCTGAACTAATTTTCACAGAGCTAATTTGTTATACTCAAAGCTTGTTTATAAGCATTTAACAATCCATTAAAAGCAGTATTAAAAGCTCAGTTGTGATTTTTACTGAAACATTTTTGTATGTTTAACCTGATTTCTGAATGGATTTTTCATAGTTTGGGGTGGTATCATAAAAATGCACATAACTAGGCTGGATTCCAATTTTGTATTGTAATAAGCAGAATTTTATGTATGGGTCTGTATGCACATTCAACAAATCATTCAGAAAGAAAAATCAGGTGGATGTGGTTATTGAAGATGAGGATGGCATTTACCTGCTTGAAATTTGATGCATATAATACATAAGGAGTTGTCCTTGCTTCAGTCATAAAACTAATCCATTTAGATTGTCATGTCAGGGAGTTGGGCACAATAGGTTTCTGCCAGACTACAGCATGTCACCACCTGAGTGTAGCACCCACAGTGGAAAGCAAAGCCAGGACACTTGCTCCTGTCCTACCCGCAACAGGGTCCTAAATCCTCTCTCAGGACTGGGAAAGTGTACTTGTCCTGCTCCCACACAGAGAGGCAAACCCTGAGATTTCTAACATGGCCAAATGTTTTTCTCCTGCTCTCTATCATTGCTGAGTAAATGCTGACTTATCTTCATTAAATCTGCATGCAGCAAATCAATAAGAAGTTGGGGGGCTTGTTTGTAGAAGTATCGGAATCATTTTGGCATGCTGTTAACATGTTGATGACTCATTTTAGTGTGAATTCAGTAGTTGCCAGGAAATATTGCTAAGGCTATCTAAGTCTGGCTAATGCAGAAATGATAGGTACATTGCAACCCATGTGTCAGAGTAAAAGGGAAGGAAAATAAAAATCTCCCAGTGCTTACAATTCCTTGAATTGCAGTAAGACATGGGGCTTAGGCTTAACTGCATTTTATGCCTGTGCTTTTCTAGAGGAAAAAAATGGACCAGTGTATTTTTCTCACAGTCAGGAATACGGACGTTTAACCCCAGAAGTTCCTCCAATTCTACAAAGTAGCAGATGTACCATTTGTAATGTGTGATGCTCTGTGAGTGCTGCATTTTTGTGCCCTGGAGTGTAGGAATATGACAAGGAGAGAAGCTACCCACAAGGAATGAGGAGGTGGAACAAGATGGAAGTGGATGTGCAGGATACACAGTACATGGTTTAACAAGCTGGGATAAGTCACACAGTACGGCCAGCCTGGAAAAACACTTCCTAGCAGCATTCTGTCAGGCACTTTCTCTTTTTTCTCCTGTGCACATAATGCAAGATAGATTATGGATTTCTCTGCTAATTTTCAGAAAAACACTATTTTCACCATCATCAGTGGTCACAGCCCATCAGCTCCATAATTCATAGAAACATAGAATGGTTTAGGATAGAAAGGACCTTAAATACTATCTAGATCCAGTACCCCTGCCATGGGCAGGGACACCTTCCACTAGACCAGATTGCTTAAAGCCCTACCCAGTCAGGCCTCGAATCCCTTCCAGGGGATGGGAAGTCCACAGCATCTCTGGGCAAAGTGTTCCATTGCATCGCCACCCTTTCAGTGACAAATTTCTTCCTAACATCATAATTCAAACCTTCTTCTCACATTATTGTCTCTCCTGAGCATGGAAGGAGTTCAGCATTGGCAGCCCCTCTCCCTTGGATGTTCAAGACCATCTGTGCATGCTAATTGCAGTAGTGACTTTCTTATGTGGATTTTTCCAACAGGCTCAAAGATAAAGCATCAGATGGGTGATACTGAACCAAGGACCTAAGAGCTGAAATCTCTGAATATACTCTAACTAAGCTATGCTCCTGAGTTGTTTCCCTCTTACTGGAATGATAGTATATACACAAATGTACAACTTGAAGTATGTGGAGCACCCTGGGACAAAGGAGTTACTGTTTGAGACTTTGGAAGTTCAAAATAATAGCCACAGGACCAAAGTATTTGTAACGGTCAACAGAACTCCAGTAATTCATGCAACTCTCTTCTGAGAAGTTATTATTATATGATCATTTTCATATGTAAGTACCTTTTTCCTTTTTGCTGATTCACCTTTTAAACCCTTCATGCATATGATTGAGAAGCATCACCTTGCACATAGGGAGGAAGAAAAGATATATCAAACTATATATCTGATCTATAAGTCTAAACTTTTGGTCAATAGAGGCAGTTTCTGATCTTTGTCACTTGCAGAGGGAGAAGGAAAATTCACTGAAGCAACCAGTGATTTTTTTTGATGGGAGAAAAGTCAGAAGGGGGTGGGGTAGGACATTGAGAGTAGAAGCGTTTGTTCAGTGAAACAAATGTTAACACCAGAATACAGATAAAACTTTATGTATTATTAAAGAATACATTTTGCTGTTGGAAAAATGTAATGCAACCTGGAATCATTTATTCAAACTGGTAATTCTTTTCATGTTGTCACATTACAAAAAGTCTTGATGTGTCTTGTGTCTAACTGAAAATATAAAACACTGTGGTAAAGGCAACTAATAAGAAGGACTATATTTTCTTTAGCCTAACACCAATGCAGAAACACATTACCAAAAAAAAAAAAAAAAGGGGAAAAAGCCCCACATAAATTGATGGGAAAGAAGAAGGGGGAAAAAGCAAAGATATTCTCATAGGTCATTTTTTTTTTCCATACATGAGCATTTAGTCTACAGTAATCTACCAGGACTGTCAAATTTGATTGAAAGATAATGCAAGATTTTTTTTCTTGACACAATTTATAGCATGTATCCATTAGGAATAATTATGGTTGCATGATTTTGCTAGCTGTTATCTCTACAAGTGTTACTAATGGTTTTATCAATTACTCCCTGTCCAATAACTGCATGGTTGTAACCTAATTTAAAGACACTCTATCACTAGGCTGATTTGTGTAGTAGTAAATGACAGCATTTGAGACACCAGCCAAACGACTCACTTCAGTGACTTAGTTAGTCTCTAATAATTAACAATTAGTAGGTACCTAGGAAAAGCTCAAGAGACTAGAGCTCCCATGTTTCCCTTTCTTTTCTAAATACAAGAAGTTAGCAAGACAATCTCCTGTAAACATAAACCTTTAAATAAATTCTCCTTCTAAGGCTGATAAAAAACACGCCTTAATAAAGGTGAAGAGTTGAGGAATTAAACAGAACTGAACTTTAGGATCCATGGTTGTAAGACATAGTGACAACCTAAGGAGGAGATACAAGATTATATTTTGAGGTTTTGCTGTTAGTGCTATAGTTCAAAAGCAAAGCCAGTGTGCTAAAAGGGGAATAGTACTGGCAAAATTGTGCTATTTCCTTGAACTTTAGAGCAAAAATGCTGGATGTGCAGAAAGAAGCACTTCATTACAGATCATTAGCGAGGTTTTATGTACAGCTCAGAAAGGTATTGCCTGCTCAGAACAGACTGGAAATAAGTCTATTTTAAATGAGTGTAAAAGATGGTATTCCTCCAAGGGTGTTATCTCTGAGGATTTTAAAGAAATTTTCCATTAAAAAAATCTCTCTTCTTAAATAAGACTTTGAACTTTAAGTTTAAAGCAGGATCTTGTACTCTGCAAGAAACTATTTCTATGTAGGCACAAAGATATTTAAAATAACAGTGAGTGTGCAGGGGTTGAGGTTTTTACAGTGCACAGTCCTTTGCACAGTCCATTAGTGTATATGAATCTAGCCTGATGGGCAAAATTGCCCAGAATAATTCATCATTTGGGTTATTGTGTCAGATCTTAGTACATCATCTCTTTCAGATTATCCAAGATCCCAGCATAACAATCTTTCCCTAGGAGCCTTGAGGGTTGTATGTTTATAAAATGCTGCACTTTACCCACTCAACAGTCTGATGACATTTTCAGGCTTACATGCAAAACCAATATCTGCTATGAAGCTTGCACATTCTTCGTAGGAACATAGGAGCTGCCACACTGGATTAGATCAGTGATCCATCTAGCGTGGTCCCTGTCTCTGACAGATGCCAAATCCCAGCTGCTTTAGAGGAAGGTGTGAGAAACTTCATCAGAAAAAATCTCTGGAAGCACCTGCCTGTAAAGGGAGTTGCTTCTTAAACCCTCAGTAAGTGACTGATTTATGCCCTAAAGCATGGCTGCATATATGCCTTAAAAGTTACAGGGTTTTTGTTATAATTACAGGAGCTGTCACTATCCTTATAATATTTGTATTATATTCTTGATCTCAAGGCTATGTCTAGATTCCACAGCACAGTCCCACTTGCCTGATCATTATCCAGGTTGAGGGCTGACCCAGACAGACTGTAGTTTGCTTTCAGGCAATGCGGTCAAGTTTCTTTCTCCTGGGATCCAAGTCCTGCCCAGAGATGGGGGAGATAAAGAATGTCTAGATCCCAAATTGACATGGGCTCTCAGATCACACAGTTTGAAATAGTCACAGAAACCAAGCTGCCGTTAATTAATTCAGTTGGGTTAGTTTGGACATTTTTTAAGTCTCTTCTGTTACGTTTGGGCTTTCTTTCTTTTTCATTGACCCCATGCTTTGAATTCATAGAAACAGTAAGCAGATAGCCTCCTTTTTTTCCCACTAAATATCTTTTATCTTCATTACTCTTACCATTTTCTGCTTTTCACCCACAGTCTAAAGCAAGAAATTTCCTTCTCTTTTCTTTTTTCTTTTCTTAACTTATATTCATCCATCTAAGCATTTCATTGCTGTTTTGGAAGCTCTTTATTTTCTGAGATGCACTACACCGTATGCTGAGTGTAACATTCATTTATCTAATGTCATGAAAATAATTTTAGTTCTGTTCTCTGCCTCCAAGTGTATCCCTCATGTAAATATTATTTAATAATGTTAAATGACAAAACTCATGCCTCTGATTTTAGCTTAATCTGATGACAATATTCATCAGATAGCAGAGCATTTGTCCATTCAGTGAGCTGATGAAATACTCTCAAGTCTGGGTTGCCAAAGACAGAGATGGTCTTCAAAATGTAGTTTTAACCTCACCCACCCTTCCTAGTTCATCTGCATATTCTTTTGAAAACCACTCATTGAGTATCTGTAGCCCAAATGATGTCATCAGGCACAGCATGCAGCCACTACAAGTGGGACAATTATAATTTTTGTAGCTGATTAATCATCATGAAAAAGTAACAGTCAATTGACTCAATCATACATCCATGGTGATTAATCACACTTCACTTGTGTTTTTTACAAGTATTTTACCGACAGTGCAGATGTTGGATGATTTTTCTCCTTGAGCCTTTTCCTTGGTCACAGATGTTAAGTAATCACCTTGTCCTGATACTTGACTTACCTAATTTTTTCTTCTTCAGGCCCTTAAAAACAAATGTGCTTCTTGTATAGAAAGAAAATGTTAAGCTAGTAATTAATTTTTCTACAGGTCAATCAATATCTGAAATCACTGCGATTGTCATTTGTAATCATAGGTGTTTTCAATAAGCACATTGCTCTTAAATCTGTTCTCTGTTATGCATGACAGCAGGAGTACTAATAAAACCCTGACAGCAGCAGGTAGCAGAGTCCATCTTATTTTTAGACCACAGTTAGAGCTTCTAATCCAAGTGTATGAAAAGTCTCACTTGATTGTAGCTAATTGGCAGCCAGGCACACAAACAAGCAAACAAGAATCTTATGACACCAAAATATTGAATTTCAGAGATACTGGCTGGTAGACTTTAGTCTTAACCTTGGTTAGAAAGGTAAGGGAAATTGCTGAAATGCCTCAGCAGGCTGTAACGCCTCAGTGTTGTAACGTACAGCTAAAACCCTACTAATAATATTTTCCATGGAATTACATCTATACTGATGAAGCCATGAGAATTTACAGCCACCGTCTCTTTTATAACCATTATATTCTATTGGGATGTGTCACATGTGCATACAGAGAGATGATTTTGTTTTAAGGCACGCAAGCCAGTTTCCAGGTGATTTTCAAAGATTTATTTCAGAGGACCCCTTATAGATAAAATCTATATATTTCCCAGGCTGCCCTCAATACTGCGAATGGAAATGTGTAGGGCAAATAAGTTGTATACCTCAAGTGATGCGAACCTCAGTGACTCTAACCATGTTTCATCCTTCAGAAAAAGCCAAAGATCCTCATTCTATTTAGAAAAAGTATCATACCAACCTCTTTGCCCAGCCTTAGATCACTGTTAAGATCAATGCATACACTGGAAATTGCTTTCATGAAAAGATGACACAGCTGCATTGAATTCTGCACTAGACTCCAGTCTTGATACTGTTAATAAAGAGCCTAAGGTTGGGTATAATTGTTAATACACTAATTCTAAAAATCCACTCAAATGTCACTTATAATCAGGATTTTCTACTGTGCTAGGACCCCTGGGGAAACCTTTGAAGCTGTGAATGGTGTACACGATGACAGGGATGAACATAAGAAGGTAGAAGGCCACCGATGTTGTTTAGCTTAGTTGTATAAAACTATCACGTATATAGAAGCTTAGAAATACTGGCAGCTAGGAAGATGGGAAAGCAAAGTGTGATATGGAGGAAACACACAGATCCAGAAGGAAAAGCTTTACGCTAAACCCAGTTATATCAAAGCATTAGGGGAAGAGATGAAGAAACTGTATGGCTTGTAATTTACAGCAGAAGTACTAAGGCAGAAAAGACATTATAGAAGCATTTCATCAAGAAGACATCCATGACATAAAACTATTTAAAACAATAAATCAAAAAAAATTAGTCATTTTATTAGCAGTAGAGATGAACTTTACAGCAGATGTGAAAAAGTGGGATGGTTGTGAAACCTTGAAAAGTAAAATGAGAGTAACAGTAAATTAATATGCAATATCAAAAAGAACCTTTGAATGTAAATCAGTGATTATAAATTAATTGGCTTTTAATTTTATTAGAGCTGCACACACATTGTCTCATTTTATCATATCTTTGATATTATTATGCATTACATTTTGAAATGTAACTTTGTGTACTTCCTTTCAGTTCTTGTTGCACCTTATTTATGATTACTGCTTGGGCTGGTGTGAAGTGAATGCATATCCCTCAATAATGAAGTACAGAGGAGTTGGACAGACTTTTCAGAGTCACAAGGCCTGCTGTAAAAAAATCCCTCATGAATCTTTTACAGCTATAAGTAGCCTGGCACAGGTAATAGCTCTACTGCTATGGGAATTTTGGCTGAAAATATTTTTAAAAGCTCCTGAGAAAAAGAAGGTGTCAGGATATATGTGTGGTGGTGTTAAAAACAGTTGTTTTTATCGGGGTAAGTTTTTTTATTTTTGTTTGGAATAATTGACTGCCACAGATAATAGCTGCTTCCTACTTATACAATCACAGAATGTCCTGGGCTGGAAAGGACCTCAAAGATCTTCTAGTCCCGACCCCACTCTGTGGGACCTTTCAGTAGACCATGTTGCTTAGAGCTCTATCCAACCTGACCTTAAATGTTTCCAGGGAGGAGGCATCCACAACTTCTCTGGGTATCCTGTTCCAGTGCCTCATCACTCTCACAGAAAAGACATTTTTCCTAACATCTAATCTAAACCTATTATTTTTCAATTTGAAGGTATTCCCCCTTGTCCCGTCACTACATGCCCCCATAAATAGTCTCTCCCCCTCTTTCTTGTAGGTACTGGAAGGACAACACAGGGTTTTCTAACTCTTCCACCAATACTATTGAATTTGAGGTGTAGTTTGCTCATTAGTCACTTGCATGGATTTCTGCAGAGGAAACATGAGCTGGGCTGGAAGCTTCTCTCCCAAGATTTCTTTTTAGTTAGAGTGCAGACCACATAGGATATTTCAAACCATTTAATTAATGGCAGAATATGGGAACAGCAAAAGAGAGAAACTGATGCTGGAATCACAATTGGAGTAGGAAGAGGTATTTTCCCACTGTACAAAAGTGCATGAGGAAAAAAAGAGAGGAGATTAAGCTAGGAGGGATGAGATGAGACCTGTGAGGGCAGGAGATTAGGACAGGAATAAGACACTTAGAGAGTGGCAAAAGCCTTTTTTTGAGGTGGAAATGCAAATGAGGTTTTCTGGCTGTCACTGCTCCTCTAGTCTTGGAGAGTATGTAGCTGTGAAACTTGCTGCCAGTCTCACTAGTTCCCTTGTAGGATCCACGCTCTGATGACCCCTGACCCCAGGCCATGGTCAGGGACAACCCTTCAGCTCACGAAGTCAAGGACTGAGCAGAGGGTCACTTTACAGCCCTCCAGACATCAGCACACTACCAAGCAATGAGACCTTTTGATATAGACTGAAAGGGGAGCAGGATTCAGTTTGTGTCTAAGCAACAAAACAGGAGAAATTTATGCAAGTAAATACAAGCTTTCCAGAACCAGGTAAAACTGTAATTTACTCTACTTCCTAGGTACATCTTGCAACTTTGGTGGGGCTGTTAACATGCCTGAGGAGCCAATCCTGGAGCCCTAAGACCGTGTAAGAGACCCAAGCCTACCTTGTAACGAGGTGAATGAATCAGCAGGGCCCAGGCAGCCTGTTCAGCAACAGCCTCTTGGTTAAAATCCTCACGTCGATGCAGACTGTTTTCACTTTCAGCAGAACAGCATTTTCCAAAAATGTGCTGATCAGCTCTAATTATCAAGGTTACAAACTGAATCACTCAAAAGGTAAGAAATGCCAGAATCTCTGCTGCCTGGGTAACCTTGCTGCTCACATGCACACCCCTTGCACATGCCTTATGATATAGTCTATAATTATCTGATTGCTTGTTATTTTTGCCCCTGTATCATTGGAGGCATGGGATGCACCTGCAGCAGGGATGAATCAGAGTTAAGTAGTGAAGGTGGTTGCTCTCCTTAGACATCCTGTTTTGGTTGGTGTAAGGACGTGTAGGCTGAAGACAGTGGGGAAAGAAAGTTTAAGGCACAAATTATGGCAAAAAATGCTTATCAGAAGACCTAACTCTAGCCAAACCTCCACCACAGGATTCCTCCAAGGTCCTGGTCAAATCACTTAAGCTAAATTTTGGACTGGTGATTCTTCAGAGGAGACCCAAACTGCTCTGAAAAGCAATGCCTCAGAAGGAGAGGAAGGAGATTTATGAAGCTGAGGAATGCCACCTTTATTTTAGACCTTGGGTTTTGATTTACAGAGCTTTGGAGCAGTCACACCTGCAACCAAAATCAATAACGGGAGCTGTACTTTGATGGCATAAAGCATTGTACAGTGCAATGCCAACATCTCTGGGGGGAACAACATCCAAACACAGATCCTAAACACTGCTAGCTGGGAACACAAAGCTAATGGAAAACCTGGACCTTCATGTCCCTGTACCTTGATTCTCCACCTAGACAGTTTGAATAATAATCATACCCCTCACACACCGAGGACATAATGAAAATAAATATAATGTATATCTGAGAAGCATACAGAGTGTAAAATAAAAAGCCACAAGCAAATTAATAGCTTTGTCTTCAGAGCAGAAGAGGCAAGTGGTAAATAAGGCACAAAGCCAAGAAAAGCAATGAGGAGGTGCCAGATAGCTAAATAGCTCATTACACAGCACTGATGCACACTGCGCCCTGAAGGAGAAAGAGATCCCAGGGAAAAATAACAGTATCTTTCCATCTAATTGAAGATTGCATCAGAACACGTGGATAGAGAAAGGTGATGGCACAGTAAATCCAGTTTAAGGCTTCCTAGAACTGGGAAATAGGTACAGCACCACAATGAAAATGGTGGTTCAGTTTGAATTTTTTTCAAAGAAACCAAAATTTTAAGAGATTTTGGGGAATAGTCACAAATTTTAAGTTCATAAACTCAGGCTTTAGGTTTGTTCAAGTATTACTCTTTTACAGAAGATAACGTGGAAAGATAGAACTGACACAGACTTGGCACTGAGTGCTCCACCTAGTTTAACATTAGCAGTACTTGATTTGGAGTTTGAAGTGCTTGGTGTGCATGCATTGCAATTCTAAATCTTCTGAAGGGAAAACCCAACACAGGTTCTAAACATTGGCTTGTCTTTGTCTACTTGATTTTGAAAACTTAACAAACTTAACAGACCTTTCCTCCACTCTTCTGTCTGTTATATGGAGGCTGGATAGGGTTGTTTGAAACAGTCCCCAGCATAGAAGCAGCCAAATTTACCTACTTGCATCACTGTATTCAGCAGATAGCTTCAAATCCATTTTTACCCTACCTTTGAAAGATTTGTATACTGAAAAATAGAATGCAATATTCCAAAATAACTTCATTGTGCTACAACTTTATTTAAATGATCACTATTTTCTAGTGCAATTTTGAAAAACTTGCAAGATACTATTTTAATTTTCTTTTCTGATGGTTCTTTGGAGAAATGGCTTTCCTTTGTTCCTTCTGAACATGTCCATTATTCTGAATAATCCTTTGGATCAGAAGAAAACTTGAGTGTGAGGGATTTTTCAGAAAACACTTTTCTTCTGCAGATAGCCAGACTTAGAGAAGAAAAATTCTGAAAAAAAACATTCATTGTTACTCCTGCTCAAAATCTTCATATTTCTCTTTTTGCCAGGTTCAAAATTTTCAACAACAAAAATTTGTTTTAAAGCCTGAAATACTTTTTTGTCATTTCTTTCCTCATTCAGTACAGAACTGCTCTGTGCCAAAGATGAATTTAATCTCCCCAAAGCCAAAACTTCAAGTCAGTTTTTAACCACATTGCACATTCAATCCCTGAAACAGCAAAGACAGAAACAGAACAGCATTTCAGTAGGCAGTTACCATCAGGACGTTGTGGCACACTCTAGTTTGTTGAAAAAATATAATATAATATCAAACTGAGGCAAAATCTGTTCAGTTCCTTGGCTACATGAATTGCTGGATTAGACAGTGCAAGAGGGATGGAAGCTTCTCTAACTTCTTTTGTCACTTAGGTCGCTTCCCTTGTGCCTGTGAACCAGTACAAACTTAAACATAATTAGCTAAACTTCATCTTATTCCCTGCTAAAGTAGCACTAATTTTGAGTGAGACACTGAGCTGCCAAAAAGGTGTATCACAAGAAACAAGGTGGCCATTTGATCTTGTTGTAGCACCATAGTGTTCTTCAAATCTATACCTATTCTACAGACATTTCTGCTGCCAAGCAGCCAGCAGAAGCTTTCATACCGAGGAGACCCAGGCCCAGAGTGTTTTTCTTCAGTAACTTCCAGAGGCATAAATTTATAATGCTTTTACTGTTCTTCCTAAACAACAAGAGCAGTGGGCACCACTCAGCCAACAAACTGTGAAGCCCAAGCAGCACCCAGAAGGCTGCCAGTGGCTCCAGGAGAGCAGGGCAGGAGCACAAAGGCAGTGCTCAGTGTGCAAGGAAAACATTGGCAAGCTGGTCTCTAAAGAGCAAAAGCATGTCCATCCATGTTCCCAAAAATCCCTTCCCTTTCTCCTTCTGGGCACGTTGATCCAAAGACCACCATACCGGCCTTTCTTCTGGGAAATGTCTTTGTAAGTAGTGATCTGTATGGCAGTTTGTTTTCATGGTGTTGATGTTTTCAGTTTAAATCTTTATTTAGCTGAAAAGCAGTTCAAAGCACTTGACGTTTGCACTGCTAAAGATCCTCCCACAACATGCTAACATCATTCCTCTTCAGGATACAGGACTGTTCTCTCAAATAAATTGGTTTTTTGCAAAATATTTTCATAGATTTTCAGCCAAAAAAGTATCCCAGTGGAGGAATTTATCAATTTCACATTGCTCATACACCCAAAATGAACCACAAACATTTTTAGAGTCTATAAAATGTAGATTTTGTGAAACTCCCTGACCAAAAATGGGGAAATGGGGCTCTGACAATGAAATTTAAAGGCATAATGTGCTCAGGACAAATAATCAAGTTCAGGACCTGAAGTGAACGAAGTCACATAAAATAAGCATAAAGAATCTTGCAGTGGGACTAGATCATCATCATAAGTCCTTTCCAACTGAAATTTCTATTCTATTCTATTCTATTCTATTCTATTCTATTCTATTCTATTCTATTCTATTCTATTCTATTCTATTCTATTCTATTCTATGCTATGCTATGCTATGCTATGCTATGCTATGCTATGCTATGCTATACTATTCCATTCCATTCCATTCCATTCCATTCCATTCCATTCCATTCCATTCTTTTTAATTCCATTTTGTTCCATTCTATTCCATTCCACTCAATTTTTGTCTTTCTATCAAAAAAATCTTCATGGAGAAGATTCACAGAGGAATTACCTATCTCAGATGTCAGTTAAGTAGTTTTCCTAGTTTACTTTTCATTGTCTCATGATCTCTACTATTGAAATTTATTTCTACATCTTATATGCATTAAATTCTTATAATCAAGGGTTAATATCTGCCATAAGTATGTATAAAGTCTTTTTTTCCTCCGTTAGTTTTTTTGTTCTAGAAACTCAGCAAGAAAAAATTCAAAACTTTAAAAATTGACTCATTTACTGCCATTAATATTCCTTTGTATATATTTGGATTTATACCTTGTGTGTTTCATTTTTTTGCTTTGTTGTTTTGCTGTGTTGGCTGGAAGGACTCTGCTAAAATTCACCTGCCATTCAGTTTAATTTCTTGTGTTTAGAGCTGTACAACATTCCATGTAAAGTTAATCAATACAAGGATTTATGAAACATCGAAACAGAACAGTCTAAAGGAGGAAATTATAGTCAGTTCCAGTTATTAAAGATTTCCTATACAAAATTTAGTATAAGAGAATCCTTATACATCTTCTTTTAGAGTATTTGTCAAGTGCATAGACTGAAGAAACAATTGTTGTTGGTTCTACTGCAATGTGTCTTTATTTCTTGCTTGCTATTTAATGCTAGCTGGAAGGAAGCAAACCATGTCATGTGGAGGTGAAATACTGATTCGATTTTAGTCACTAGCAGCTCTTCCATTAATTTCTTCTGAAATTTTACCTGATGTGCAAAACCCTGATGAAATTTTACCTGATGATTTTTCGAAAAAGAAACAGCAAATTTTATAAGATGAAAATAGGATGAAAATATACATTACTCTGCATCTTTCCTATACTCAGCTGTCTCACATTGCAAGCTACTTTAGGTACATATATACATACATATTCATACATATAGGCATCTACAGGCATTTATATCAGTTATATATAAAAAGAAAGATCTTTGTATATCATTACCTAGTTTAAATGCAGGATTTGTAGTCAAATACATTTGTTTCTTTCCAAGATTAACAGTACATTTGCTAATCTTGTTTACCTTCAATATTTATCAAAGACTTTTGCCTCTACTTTCATTCCTTCTCATGACTAATCAGAATGCTTTACATTTTATACAGCAAATTTTACGAAGATATTTGTGTCTCAGAACACTGACTACCTAAAACTTATATAGACTTTTAAATACTTCTTTTGGAGGAGTTGAAGATATTCACAGTTCTGGTTTTTGTACTTCAGTCTACAGACAAAAAAAATACTTTTTTAAAAAAAAATAAAATTTCATGCACATGATGAATTGTCCATCTACACTATATATATATATATATGCATGCACACATATTTTTATGCACATATGCAAGACAACACACACACACACACACACACACACGTACTCTACAAAGTTTGGTTACCTTATAATATAGTAGAAGTATTTTTAACAAAACACTCACCTATCACCTATGTACTTACCTATGTACTCACCAATGTACTCAATCTGTGTCTTTCATAAATCAACTTGAAAATAATATGACAATATAAGAACATGCAGATCTCTTAAGAACTTTTAAAAAAGAAATTATCTGCACATATCAGTGCAAGTCCAGTTACTTGGCTAATTTGTCCATTTCTGTAGGCACTGACCTGAAGTCAAAACACTTCATTTTTTTTTTTGTCATCTCCAAGTTTAATCTGAAATCTTAATGAGTTACTCATTTTGCTTTTGTGAACAACTTCTCAAACCAAAAATTATTGTCTGGCTTCTATTGTTTCTCTCAGTTGCCTAGAATGTCTCTGGTACTCCATGACACATTAGTAAGTGAGTTGCTACTGAGTCATTCACAATTTAAAATCTTTTCTCATGAAGTTCTGATTTGCAGACAGCTCCTCTTGCCTCTTTTCCTTCCTTCACTTACAAACTGGAACATAATGGGACCTGTAAAGAGAAAATAATAAACAATAAAAAACTAATTTCATTGACCTACAGACCACACAGAAAACTAGCTTTTGCAAAAGGCAGAGTGCTCAAACTTTATGTTTTCTTTTCAACATGGCAACACTGTACATTAATATTTTTAACAAAAAGTTTAATAATGCTGAATATTATAACAAACACAAACAGGAAAACAAGGTCTGGTACAGTTTTCGTTGTCACTTGTTTCTATCAGACACTGGTCAGCAGGCAAAAGGCAAGTTTTCAGTCATTCCAGTTTGTTCACATAGGTACCACCCTTGTTCCTCAAAATGACTCTTTGTTTTACAAGAAGATTCTTTGGAAACAATTATCAACTCCATTGTGGAGATCAGCTTGTACACAAAAGAGCAAAACAGACATTTTATCACTGCAATTCATATATACTTACAAGTGGTGATGGTCTACTGTTAGTTACACAAAACAGCTTAAGACAATAAAATATTTACTGTAGCCAAAGCTGAATTGCGTTTGAAGGAGTAATTTTGGGGTCAAGCAAAAACCTTTCTGCTTCAGTCCTCATTGAAAAAAAAAAAAAAGTCTGGTCTTTATCTTGCTAAGTTTCTATTTTCAAATCTTTATATTTCCCCTTGGGACATATGATATGGAAACCAGAGATAAAGAAAACAACAGAAAGAAAAAGATTATATGGTAGTGAACATTTTCAGAGAGTGAAAGTAAGAATAAGTTGCATTGAAATCTGTTTCTGGTGACATAAGAAATAAGCTGAGAAGTGCTTAAAACTGTTAATAGGAATGAGACCCTGTCTTTATAGCTGGATCAGGCTCCATCTTGGGCTCACTCAGTATGTGCTGTAAGTATTCAATGCCAATATTCAAGACACAATCCTGTAATGTCATTACAAGGTCCCATCACAGTCACTTGCACATTTCCTTTGGCACAGCAGATTTTTTTTTGATGGGGGACAGGGTCAACAGTCAAGAAATCCCTGCCCTCTAATAAGACAGCAGGAGGAGAAAAACACTTGCTAAGCACTTCAGCTGTTCTCAGATTCATAAAAAACATCATGTTGTGGAGATGATAATGTTTTATTTTCCTTTTGGTCAGCTGCTGGGAAACCTTTGGGAATTTGCTGGGTAAAAGCTCCAGAAACTCTGAGGCACTTCTTCCACTCACCACAGTAGAGTAGCCATGGCAGAAATTCTGGTGCCAGATACACCATCACAGGCAACATTTCCCATTATGCTGGAGGGTGGGACAGGAGCAGCAGTCTTCTCCCTGACATTAAAACTACTAAGAACAATAAGGAAGCTCTTCAGATCTTCAGAATGCTGATGGAAATCACAAAAAGCATGACAATGTTGATAGTGGCAAGACAATGATGCCTCCAAGAAGGGGAAGAAATTTGGCACCAGAGGAGACAAGGCATCTGAATTATTCACTTTGGAAGTTTGGTTTGGATTTACGCCCATGCTCAAACCTGCAGCCCCGGGGAATCAGCACAGCACATTTCATTTTGTGCATTATGCTAACAAAATCCCCCAGTTCTGCTCTTTCTCTAGTTTTGCACCTTTCACACTGCAGGAGAGTCTTTTTATCAATCTTAGTCTGTATCCCAACCTTCTTGCGTAAAGGTTAAAAAGAATGTATTGATTATACTGTGAAGTGTGCCAATGACATTTCTAAGGCTGTGTCGTACAAATCTATAGATAGCTAGGGAGTGTTCATGCTTGATCAAGTTTTTGTTATTACTGGGAGAAGCTCAAACCTTAACAGATGAAAGATGTTTTTCAAATTACCTAGCTCTGTAAAATATTTTTCCTGATTCAGAGCATTTTAACTTCCCCTTGCTCTTAATGTACAACAAATCACAGAGGAGTCTACAGAAAGGAACTGTGATGAAATCCTGGTTATGGGAGATCTGTCACTAGCTTCAAAGTGGTCAGTATTTCACTTCAGGTTCTTGATATAAACAAGGAATATAAATCTTCGTTCCTAACCAAACATTGATCAAGGTAGTTGTTTCAGATCTGCTCCTGGGCCTTTTCTCTGTATGTTTTGTAGCTGTCACATCACCCCTGAAGCTATTCTCCTCTCTGCTTCTGCAATGGGACAAGGAATTCTCGAGGTTATCACCCTACTGCTGTCTTACTGGGCATTAGTAGGTCCAAGAAAAATAACATCGTGGAAGCTTGGCTTCTCATGGATTTGCATGCTATGGTCAGATCTTCCAGTGCCTCTCTGTGGAGGAGCTGTGACTGATGCTCTTCATGCCACCGAGGCATCACAGTGCTTCTCCTCCCAGGCAAGATCTCTCATTTGACAAGTATTTCACTGCATCTGAACTTTTCCCCTCAGGTTGACACAAGAACGTCTCCCCTGTCCCAGCAGTCTATTCTTGTGAACTTTTTAGGAATCTTATGAGTATTAAAACTGCCAGACAGCTGAAAATCTTCTATAAAACTTGTCTGGTCAGATAGACACATGTACAGAGACTGGCAGACACAAACACTTAAGACTTGCTTCTGTTGACAGACAAGTTACAGAGATTTAGACTTTTAGCACATTTGTGACAGGATTCCTCAGTAGGTATGCAGGCATTAGTCACAGGAGCTCAGAAAATTTCATCAGCCCTATCCACCCTGGAACCGCTCTGTTCCACACGGTTCTTGTTGCTGTTACAAGTCATTCTGAAGCCTACTGACAAAAGGAGAGAAAAAATGCAATAACCCTTCAAGGGAATAAACAAATCAACCTTCGAGTCTCAAATGAGTGCTGAGACACAGGTCTCAGGGCTGACACTTGAGCCCTAGACTTTAAAATCTGCTTTGCCTGTGTGTCAGCCGTGGCTGTGAATACCGAGAGGCTGAACGGCTTTCTTGCCGTCAGGCGTTGCGTACGAGAGCGGTTCAGTTCATGAGTCATTGGCTAAGCAGATGTCAGAAAGCATGATATCTAAAGTTGACTTCTGATGGAGATGTCAAAGGAGGTGTCTCTAATGCTGAAGTCACTTCTCAGTGATGGCTTGCTACTGGTTCCTAACTGCTTTCTGCTCTGCCTCCACCTACCATGAAAGTTGCCGTGGTGCTGCCTTGCATCTGTGCTCAGACAGAGCTAGACTAGACCCTGTTAAATGAGCTGTATGAGCCAGTCACCTAGCCAAAACTGATGGCATACTTAGTGGACTGAAACTATCCATATAACTATTCCTTCTTCATGGGCTAAATAGAAAAGTTTGGAAATACAGAGTATGCTTTACACATAGGAAGGAGAATTCATGCCTTGTGATTTTTCCCTAGCAGTGATTCCCTCTCAAAAAAAAAAAAAAAAAAAAAAAAANAAAAAAAAAAAAAAAAAAAAAAAAAAAAGAAGTTACAGATATAAATTTGGCCTTATTCCTGCACCCCTATCTCAAAATATGATGTCATAGAGTCAAGTTCACTGAGAGCCTGCTATTTTTGAGGTATACAACAAGCTTTGATCTAGGACAAGAAGATGTCTGCAAGTTTTGCATATAAAGGAAGTGTTTTTTCTTCCCATCTATTCAGAGGTGCATTCAATCTTCTAATATTTTGTTCTCAGTTTTTAATTTTTTCTGTCAAATAACTAGGTACAACCTCTAAAATATCTCAATCAGTTCAAGTAATAATAATAATAATAATAATAATAATAATAACAATAACGCTGTAGTTTGATTTCATACCTGTAATTTGGAGATCTTGAAACACTTCCTACAAAAAGCTTATTATCACCTTCTTTTTATACATTTGGACACCAAAGCATAGACAGTAACTTTTTCAAAGCTAGTCTGCAGTGGTAAGAATGGAACTAAATTTTCTTTCATCCTCGTTCCCCACACCATCCTAATTCCATAAAATATTGGCAAGTTATATGACAAAAACATACATAGATCACATGTTCGAATATAAAAGGCAGGAGAAAACAAGCTGGAAGAATTGAGAAATGTTTCTCAGTAAATTATATGTCCCATGCTAGGATCTGCGTCAGCCCTACTCAACTATTTTCTCTGCTGTCCACACAAATTTCCGTAGCTTAAGATCTTTCACATTTCACCATATGCAGATTCCTTTTTAAAAATTCACATATTTTTATCTGTTCTATCTGGAATTTAATACTTTTTCCTCTTTCTGAAATTATCAGTTCATCACCTCTCAAAACAGCCACACTTGTGGTATAGTTATCACTTCATCTTGCAGAATGTGCAAAATGCAGACTTTGGTAGGTCCCTCATCAATTTATTCCCTACAGTCTAGAAATTTTTTTTTAAATTGTTTCAGGTTTTTATTCAAATAAGTTTATGCATTTACTAGTATTTTTCCAAGCTTCATGACTCTCCCACAGAGACTAAACTTCATACACTTGATGTTCTTAGAGCTATGTCCTTTCATCTTTCTAGAACAAAGCCATTTTGAAAATCTCTCAGGCTTTTTGTAGCTTTTGGTAATAAATCCAGGGGGAATTTTTTTTTCTTCCCAGAGGCTCTCAGAGGGGTTCCAACTTGTATGAGGGTCTCACATGCATTGAACAAATTGTCCCTCCCCTCTCAATTAGGGCTCACTTTACTGAGGCCCAGGCAACATCTTAAGCTTGTTTTAGGGGAATCCTTACTTCTGTGATGTGCAGGGCAGCTGCTTGGAGTTCAGTTCGTGTGCTCACCAGGCATTGCTTCAGGATAAGAGCTTCTACATGAGGTCTCCTGGAGTTGTTAATTAGACAAACATTTTATTGCCTGTCTTCTTGTGAGGTAGCTGCATATTGAGGAAGCAAGATGGCCCACTGCTGGAGGAACAAAGACTGTCTTGTGATATTTAAAGTTCCCTGAAATGCTTTAGGGTAGATAGATGCCTTGCTGCTTTTCTGGCCCCACTGGTTTAGGGTCCTTTAACCCAAGCTTGTATAGATAACAGCACCAGGAAACTGAGGCTACTTTGCCTTTTTACATCCTCTGTTACAACATACAGGCATTTACATCCCTAGAAGGTACCTACATCTGGCTTAAATGACAAGGGTATATTTGTTAGGTACACACACAAGTATGTAGTGAGATCATGAAACCAAGAGCATTACAAGAATGACTCTCAATATTCATGCCACCAAGTGATGTTTCCAGCACACCTGTTCCTGATGACCTTCACCAATATGGATTCTACGTTCTGTTTTACTGGTTTTTTTAGGTCCTTTTTATTTTTCTACAAAATGGACTTACAGGAAGACTCAAAATATGCAAAGTCTGTATTCTAACATGTGCACAGAGTTCAGGTCTCCGTTTTGGTTGCATGAGCTGTTTGTGGTCTTGTGTGCTGAGCTGTTCATTTAACTGCTTACTTTTGCACCATTAGTTTTCTTTTAACCTTGATTTATTTATGACTAGCTTAGTGCTCAATATCATGCAGTATTTATTGTGTTAAAGACTGAGTTTAGAATAGGTATATCATTATGGCCCAAAAATGGCTGGATCCCTCAAGAGAATGTCATTGGCAATATTAAGACTTTGCTTTATGCAAGAAATAATTGAACTTGACCAAGTCCACTGGGAGTTTGTGTTTGAGGGGACCTTTAAAGGTTATCTAATCCAACCCTTACAATAAGTAGGGACATATTCAACTATATCAGGTTGCTCAGAGCCTCGTCAACCTGACCTTCAGTATTTCCAGGAATGGGGTATCTATCTTCTTTCTGGGCATCTTGCTCCAGTGTTTCACCACTGAGTAAAAACTTTCTTCCTCATATCTAATCTAAATCAACCTCCTTTTAGTTTAAAGACATCATCTTTTGTCCTAGTATAACAGGCCCTGATAAAAATTTGTCCCCAGCTTTCTTATAATCCACCTTTAAGTACTGACTGGCAGCAACGTTGTCCTCCTGGAGCCTTCCCTTCTACAGGCTGAACAATCCCAACCCCCTCAGCCTTTCCTCACAGGAAAGGTGTTCCATCCCCCCATCATTTTGGGGCCCCTCCTCTGGACTCATTCCAACAGGCCAAGTTTAATTGAGAGCAAATCTGGGTCTAAGGTCTTTCTGCTTCCAAAATCTCTGCATACGTTTAATAGAGCATATATAAATTTTAACCTCTTGGTACCTTACATGCTTTTAGCATACAACCAGTTTCTGTGTCTTCTAAACCAAAAGTGTGACAAGATTAACAATATTTCTATCTAAAACTATATGTAACAGTAATAGAGACCTTTTTGAGAGAGTCTAATCTCAGGAAATTCCTTCTCATCAAAGGAATGAGTGATTTGAGTAGTCACATGAATTCGGTACATTTATCCAGCTAAACTAAACATCTTGATATCTTAAGGACAGCAGATGATTTGGAGGAGAATATGAGATTTAAATGAGCATGAAAAGGATGAAAGAGTGTGACTTTCTTTACACAAGTGTGTGAGTAATGTTTTAATCAGGGGAACATTAAGACATAAGACCAAGTATTTAGTGTTGCTATTTATACCATTTCAAGTTTAGCCAGCAAGGTGCAGATGAAGGGGAACCACAGTTCCCTAAAAGTCTCTTCTTTTGCCCATCCCATCAAGTCCTAATCAATATCACATATTCAGTACCAGAAAAGAAATAAGCTCCCAAAAGGAACGCTGTAATTTCCCCAGAGGACTAAGGAAGAAGAAAGATTGCTGTGACTGTATGGCACTGATCATTGGGTGATCCCTCTGATACAGCTGCAATTTGGTCTTCATGCATGGTTAGGGGAAAAAAAGCTGAGTCAGGTAATTGTTTTCCTAAAGTGTTAAGCATACAAAACCCCAGATCAGAAAAGGATATGATGGGCTGGAGCATTTATTACAGTGCAATATATCTGACACACATCTAGGCCATTAATTAAAGAGAGACTCTTTTCTATTGCAGTCGATTACAGGGTCTGAACATTAATATACTTTGGAAGTCGGAGGGGGAAAAGATTTGGTCAGCTTCTTGCCAACACATGGTGCTTCTGAGCTAAAGAATGTAACTGATAATGGGTAACCTTTTCTGGGTTCTATTCTTATTTGCCAAATTACAGACAAGGAATAGAAAATAAGACTTGAGATGACATTTGAGCCATGAGTCTTAAAAAAAAAAAGATTATTAAAGACAACAACTGTGTCGTGTGGGAAAGGTCATGATTTAATTGCAAGATTGTGAAATCAGGATGCTAAGCACTGGGATAACAGGTTTGAGAGACACATTCAGTTAAATGGCTCAATAGAATAGAGGACATTATTTTTCATTTTCTGTGTAAAATAACCTTTCAAAACTCTTGATGAAAAAAACCACAAACCTGATTTACCTGAGTAAATCTGATTTTTTTAAGTGATAAATTGCATCTATAAGACTCTTCAGAAAAAGATTCCTCTTATTTAAATTAACTCTTACAATATGAAGCCTTCAAAATCTGATCGTGGAATAGTTGCCTTATCTTGATTTTATCAGAATCAATTGCATAAAGAGAGACCAGTGAAATCCAAGTAATTTTAGCAACAGTAACTGAAGTGAAATAACTGATTAGCATGTAGAGGACCATTGTCAACAAACATGCTATTATTCAAAAAGACAATACTATACCTGTAATTATGAAAGAATAATATATTCTGAAGAAAGTAATATTTACCGTACATCAAAATGAAGATAAAGGAAAAGTCCTCAAGATACTCTCTGCATTTAGGCAGCTTAAAAATGTAAATGGTTTATATAGTATTAATTTGGTGCTTTACTGTAACTTATTGCAATGAATTTTTGTCTTTTAAAATTTATTTCAGACTTGTAGAAGCTGGATTAGCATCATATGGGACTGAGCTCCTCAATTTATCCAAATTACACATACCTTGAAGGCAGTGCAATTTTCCGTAAGCTATCTTATCAACATGTCTCAAACCTGACCTACTTACGGCACCTCCAGAGAGGAGCACAGTTTTCATTCCATCCTTGGCTGAGCTTGCCAGTTAGTGTCCCTGAAGAAGAGGTAAGAGGAGCTGTTTGATGTGGACACCAAGGGCTGGACCACCAAGTTATGCCTCAGAGTTGTTTGCATTGACCAGCCAACACTTACTCACAGTTTCCTACCGTGATGTCTGACATCAGTTTTGTCTCTTTACCTACAACGACGAAATAGCTGAGCTGTCTCACATTCTAACTCATGAAAACTGTTGGCAAGTGTTGATGTATGTTTTCTTAATTATGACTGCCATACACCTCCGATTAGTCATTACATAATACAGTCTGTTCTGTGTTTGATTTGGACTAACAGTATTTGATTCATCTACTATTGTGGACATATATAAGCACCTAGAAAGATGGATAGGCCCAGTGCCATGGAGGTGATAGACTGCACAACCCAACAGCAATCCCTGTGTCATTCAGTCTCCTGTTGAGTGTGAATTTAAACCACTTAAATCCTGAATATTTCTGTCCCTTGAATATTATAAAATTTAAATCCTTTAAGAATTTTCCTTTAGAAAAAAATATGAATCAAAAACAAATGATAGGATTAATAAACCAATTGTTCAGTTGGTTTTAAAAATCCATCATGAATTTTCTAAATCTCAAACTGTTTAGTTAGGTTTTCGTTTTCACACTTGATGTGCTTGATCTTAAATAGTTCAGTAATAAAATAGAAAAATTACAAATCAGCCTGGTTAAATTAGAATATTCATAAAGTGAGGTGCCGTAAGAGAGTCATTTACTATCTTAGAAAGTTCACTTATGCAGTTCAAACAGATGAAAAATACTCCTTAATAAAATATAGCGTATATATCAGGATCAGCACCAAGCCTTTTCTACATCCCAGGGATTTTATGTGTCTCTGGGTATTGAGAATAAGCCTCTACTAACATCAAATTCCATGAAAGTCTTTTCAACTTCGGGACACGATGACTGCAGGAATAGTTGTTCCTGGTCCAGTCCAAGCCAGAAGAGAGGCTGAGCAGGCAAGATATCTGCAAGCTATCTGCAATTCTAAAATTAGAGTGAAGCATGCCACCATCTGTCATTTCCACCTTACCTTATGGATGTTAGGATAATTGACTCTTAGAAAGTAAGTACGGGTCCTAAGTGGGACTAGATTTAGGAATATTTTAGATATTTATGCCTTTGAAAATTGTTGCCTTTTAAAATTAAATCTTTTACATTTCCAGATTCACTTTTGCATGGCTAGATGTGGGACAGACTACAAAATAATATCAGAAGACATCAGGAAATGGATGGAAGAAATTGGTGGAAAGCTCAGAGGTTCAGAAGATCCATTACACCTGTTTGATGAGGAAGCTGTGCCTCTAGGACTTGTTTACATCTGCTCTGTGAAAAGCCTTTCACAAGAGTGAACATGTGGAGGACTTTGCACATCTCTGATCATTTTATAAAACCCTTATTTGGAAGGCAAGAGAGAAATAGTCTTTAGTGCTCTTTGGCATTTCTTTTTTTTTCGCAATTGCAGTGATGTTAAACCTTTTTGAAGTATAAAATACACATAAGAAAAAATTAATTTTTGAAACCGTGGAAGGAGCTCAAATAGTTCAAATTAATAGAGAATCCTTAGGCCAAAGAAGATCACAATTCTATTCAATCTTCATCATTTTCAAAGTATCCATACACACCAGACTCCCCAGACACTCCTTTATTAGAAGGCCATCATCTGAAAACAGCAGGCCACAGGACTGTAATAGCAGACTTAATTTATGCTCCAGAAACTTTACTGCAAACAATAGCACAAAAACTGGTGGAACACAGACTGACCATATGAGGTGAAAGTGAATATAGAGACCTTTTTTTTCCTGTTCCCTCTAACATTCAGAATTTAGCTGAAATGTAAGATTCATCAACAGTGGAGTCAGGAGGAGGGCAACTTTTGCATCAAAATAACTTGAACTATGCTTTTAAGTGTTCACACTACAAAAGTTCAAGCTTCTAGTTATAGGCAAGACAAATCTTGAAGGTCTTGAATAGCTAAATGGAAAGTTACTTTTGAGTTCAAATGGTTTATAAATCAACCCCTTTTTTCTCAACTCTTTTTCCAATCCATTACAGGTTGGAAAAACAACCATCTACATCAGTATGTTGCAGATTTTGTGAGCAGATATTTTTGAAGTCAGATCTCACCTGATTCTTCAGAATACTCTGTACCCTAATCACCAAACTTAGATTATAAGGACCATGTAGTTTCATGAAGGAATACTTATCATGGTTTCATAGGTTCCCATTTTGGACACCTTGGTAGCTTATTTAATATTCAGTTTGTCTAAGCCTGTGTTTTCATTTCAGCTTTCCCATTTTCAGAAGGTTGTTTAAAAAATGAAAGCACTGGAAACTGCTTTTCATCATTTTTAAGAATATCTTCATCCTTATATCAGACAGTCCCTCCCTTTCTAAAACACCCCATTCCTATCCTATCTACAAATGTGCATTTAATTTTCATTCTGCAAATTTAGTTTTCGTATGTCACACATTTTGGGAGTCCTAAAAGACTGATTTTGAGAATGTTTGTTTTTTCTAGTAATCCAGTAGAAGAGGTAAGAATCAATGAGTATGCACATTGGGGTTATTTAATCACTGACCCTCTCAGGTGTAGCAAGGAACATGAAGCTGGTGCTTAATGAAGGTAGTGTTACCTTTCGCATTATGGTTTTGTATTTGGAATTTAAACTAGACCTCAGAAACAGATAAGTAAAAGAGGACAAATTTGTGTCAGAATAGTCCATGTCTCCAAATCAACATTACATGAATCCAAATCTTAGTGTGTTTGCAGTAGGATAAAGACCAGAGCATTATATGAAATGAGGCATCACACTTTTTCTATGTCATGAATATATTTCACCAGTTTTTTACAATTACCATTTTCATTGTCTAAGAGTACACAGTTTAGGTCATTAGCATGTTTCCAGAAAGGGAGTGCTATTATTTCTGAAAAGATACATCTAATATTTTTATTGCATATCAGTCCACATATAGCTGAATAGTATATACGTAAAAGTGCAATGGAAAAGGAGAATATATCTCTCTTACTGTCTCTACCTCACATACTCACACAGACACGCTCGTGCATACAGACACACACAAAAGGAATGCTTTGGCCTCCAGCTTCCCAAATTATTCATATTTTTTTTTAGCAGAAATGCCAGTAAACTGAAAAACCCTATAGCCACAAAAGGATGCTATAGCAGGAAAAGGGAGAGGTGAAAAGAGGAGTATCTGCACTGTGACACCTTACCCGGGAACTCTAGGGTGCAAAGTACAGTCTCACACTGTGAAAAGCAGATCATCAAAGCAGACTCACTAAATCACCTTCCACTGGTAAGGACACAGGCCAGGCACCCTCGCCCCATAGCAGCCAATAAGCGCCTACCTATTTGTAATGCTGCAAACACAGTTAGCAACATATTTGTTAGCAGGTGTCACTGTGATGAGAAGAGCAGACGGCAGTCAGCCTGTAATTATTGTGTGAACCCAATAGGCGTTACACACTTCATTTTGGAACACATCACAGAATTCTTTAATAGCTGGCCTGATTATTAGGATCTTAAGTTAATTTGTGCAGAATGTTATAAAAGTTAAGCAAGAAGATATTAACATTATACAAATGAGCACGGTTCTGCCTGTTAGCTTGAACATACGGCAAGAAACAGAATGACACTATCCAACACTGCAAATTTACATTTAACAAAATCGCTAAGTAACAATTTTACAGTCATCTTAATTTGCATCACTAAAACCTGGCAGCATTTCACCCAAAATGCATTAACAGGAACTATTTATAAGATCAGTATCAGGGTTTTCATATAAAGCCAGTGAATTAATATGATTGTTAGAACAGTGCTTACATGGGTGATGCCTAACTTCCCTAGAACAGTACAGCTAAGGATCACCATCGCTGCTCCATGAACACTTCTTAAAACAATTAATATCAAAATGACTGTGAAAAGGTAAATTTTGGTAGAAGGTGACAAAATATAATCCAGCTTCTGAGGGCAATCAAATATCATCATATTGTTTATTTTCTAGGGTGTGAGCATAAGCACTTCACAGTGGGGATGTTTTTAATCTATATTTGGCCAACATGGTACAGAGAAGCCACAACTTACATTGATCTTGTCATTGTGTCTGTGCAGCAGGTGTGAACTAATAAGGGCAGGGTCCTGATTCCTATTTCTCTTTCCATGTCAGGAATCAACCTCCCCTCCAGATCAGGTCCTGCTTTTCTCTCCAGAGCAATGGGAAAAGAAGCAAAGAGATGTTGCAGACCTGCATCTGAGCATGGAGCCAGAACACAGCAGGAGGGGACACACCAAAATATGGAGACAAGAAGCCTTTCCAGATCCTACACTTTAAGAAACACATTAGTATCAATAATTGATTTAATTCTAGAAATTGAATTAACCTTGCTTTCCTTTGACAGAGTGATCTATTCCTGTAAGGCCAAAATTTCCTCTCAGATCTGCTCTATAGATTTTAATTACATTAATCTACTATACTGACCGACCAATTTTCCTTTATACCAGTTGGCAATCTACATACCTAAGAATACCAAAGCAAACTGCTATAATGTGGATTGAAAGAGAATTTTGCCATCAGATTAAATAAAAAAACGAAAACCCCATGACAAAAAAGGCTGAGTTTCTGACAGAGTACACCACTTGTATGCTGCTTTATATAATATGAATAATTTATATTGCTAAAAGTGCTTCCCCTGAAATATGGGTAGAAGCGGGTAATTGCCCATGGATAATACTTTATATATTTTGTAGGAGGAACATATCTCAACCCAAGAAAATACACTGGCGTTAGGGCACAACTTTCAGATATGAATGACTCAATGAATCATGAATGACTATGATTTTCTTGGGACCTAATGGTTTAACACACACTTAAATACATAACAAATGCATGAAAAACCCTAAACAATCTAAATTGAGTAGCACAGAGTGGACTGTGAACTCTTCTGTGCACTTCAGCTGCTCAGGGTTTAAACAATAAATGACTATATACGTATGGGAGCAGCTTTTATCTGGCTGATGGTGGCATCCATCTACCCTAGAAGTTTATAAATCTTTCTGAAATCTTCCTCTATTGCTCTGTCTTAATAGTGACATGCAGTGGCTGCAAGGTGCAACGGAGGTTTAAGAGAACAGTAGTGAACAAATAAGAACATTTAACACATGACAACATATCAAATTGTTATACCACACAGCAAGTTTCCACAGACATTGTTTTTACTGGTATTTAAACAGAGTTACTGCTCATTCACACCTCCATGCAATTGCACTCAGAGAGTACTTTAACAAAAATTACATCTTAACTCTGAGGCTTTTATGGACTACTGCATAGAGCTGCCTGCTTTCCAGGATCTGGTCTGGCACAGAACAGCACCAGAGAGAAAGCAGCAGGTAAGGAATGTTCCAGGAACCTCTAACGGTTTTGTATACTGACTATTAGCCTTTGAATCAGGTGATCTCTTTGCAGCTGGGCAGGAAGTGAAGTCAGCCCACTTCTCCTTTGTGCTCCCCTCCCATCAGGTGTTCCTCTTCCACAGTGACTCCACTCATGCCTGCTGCTCTTGCTGGAGTTGTCATCTCATTGCCTCTGCTTTTTCTTTTACATACTTGTCTTGGTGAACTGGGTAGAATTTCATTTTGTGGAAGCTTCTGAATCTCCTGCAGATTGGTGATTTAGGCCAACAAACCTTTTCAGTGTCTGAAAATTAAATTGATAGTGCTGGGACTAACCCCTTTAAAACAAGGAATGCATAAGGCAAGCCTGTTTTCTTTGTGTGCTTTAAGTTCCAAAATCTGTCTAAAGCGTGGAGTTGATCAGTCTCTATTCTTCCTTTTCCTGCCCAGCAGACATTATTTCTCCCTAGTTAAAGGTGCTTTGTGTTGACTCCCCTAATGCCTGCCATAAAAACGTCTGATTTTCCTCTGGACACATATTCCTTCCAATGTAAAATGATATTTAGATATTATTGTAAAACTTCATGTCTATCTAGAGCAAGATAAGGCAGGATGTGAGCTGCAAATAAAATAACTATTAAAAGCTTGAGGAAAATAGGTGTTAATGAGTTGATTATTGTCCAAAGGAATTTGGAGTAGCAAAAAAGACTTAGTTAGAGGCATGCAGTCCGGCTAGGTCCATCTTCCAGCAATAAGAGAGAAAAAACAGAATATGCAAAGCCTAGGAATCATTTTCAGTTTCACTGAGATTAGAAGTGTATTATCTGATAGTCATATCTGCATGCACTGTGACACTAAGAAACACAATTAAGGTGCTCTGTGTTGTTTTGTTTCTTAATTTTTTGACACCATTTAAAAATGCCAATATTAATTCTGACATTCCTGTGGCCATAACAAAAATGCACTTTTTACTTTCCTGAACTTTCTATTTCTTCTGTGTATCTCCAGACTTAATTTTTCAGGTTAAATTGGGAAAAGGTTGGTTTTGTTTTCTCTGAAGAAAGTATATATTCCAGGAGCAGAACTGTCTTGATTTATACGTTATGCATCCATCAGTTGGGTTACATGGACTATGAGTCAGGGTATAATTCTGCCCTGTGTCAGCATTTTCCTTCCCAAGTGCTTGAGATTGTGCATTGCAGAAACATGCTTCTGGGGAGAATACTTCAGAAAATTCTGCTAACTCCTGGGTTCCTTCCATCACCACTATGTCATATTAGGAGGCACAAAGTGACATCTTGATATATTGCTTATAGCCTCATATAAGGTAAAGTCTTATTAGAAAGTAATAAAAGTGACCTCCTGCTTTTTTGTCCATAATCTTGTATTACGTTAGGATGGAAAATCAGAGCTGGTTATGTTTGCCATTATTTTGCTGTATTTAAAATAATATTGTGCAACACCAAGGTTGGAGTTTGAAGAATGCTAAGAAATAATACTGTCTGGAGCAATGTATAAAATATTGATGAAAACAGAAATGACAAACACACTTCCCCATGGTTCGTTTTGGGTGTGTCTGATGAAGAAAGCAAATAAACTCTCTGCCTTCCTTTACAGTGTGTTTCAGCTTGAGTAGGCACAATGCTCAAAACATTGTAGTCTAAAAAATGGTTGGGAAATATTGTAAAAATCAGTTTAGTTTGGAGTGAAATGTGGCATGCAAGTTACTGTGTTCATGACCTGCACAACACCACTGAGAGTAAAGATATTATGTTAATACCTTTAACAAGTAGTTAAAGAAGTGGCAAAAACTCTGTGCCACCTTAAATGAGCTTTCTCTGCTACAGAAAACAAGTCATTTATTTGAAGGAAGGGTTAGATTTGGAAACTTGTCAGGAAATATGACTTAAATATTTTTTACCTACTTCAGAAATGTCTATTATTATATCTATATAGGTCAAAAAAATCTATTTAATTTAATGCAATTAAAGTTTAACTTGTCCTATGTTAGGGATGTTACTCTAGGGGGAACAAAACTGGTAGCAATAGTGAAATTACAAAAGTTGTTTTATGTCACATTAGTTAACATATGCAAGCTTATTTAACATGTGGACCACAAATAAGTGTAATTATATTAAAACAAGGATCTGTAGCTCAGAAGCAATAAAAATAGACTAGGTTGTATTATTAATTCTTGTGTTAAGGGTTTTGAGCCATGTTGATTGGCCTGAATTTTTTGATTTTGTTATGGTACAAAGGGATTGTTTGAAGTAATTTGTCCCCGAGAGAGGCTCACAATCCCAAGCGGGTTTCAATTCAGCAAAGCAAATCTAATTTTGTTTGCTTTATGCAAACCAGAAGGGGCTGTGGTTCATTCTGTTTTCACTGGAGGGGAAAGGCGCACTAATGGGACCTGCTGAAATGCATGCATTGCAAACATCATACCCCTGCATATATTAAATTTAGCTATGTGATGCACTGTGTTCATCATCTCATTGTGTACACAGATATGCTTTAGAACAAAGCCTTTAATAGTACAGAACCTTACTACATTATGCCAACACACTATTGTATTTATATTTAATGCTACAACTGGAATTTCTTCCCTTGGATAAAGTGTATTGATATGTCGTCTTTTTTTCCCTCCTGTTACTTGTTATAGTAGACAGTGTACTGAGGACATTACATTCTTGAGCTTCAAGCCATCTGAAGATTAATTATATGGAGGTCTCATAATGGTTTTTAATTTTCCTTTTTTTACAGCCCAGAGTTAAATAGGAGACATGTTCAGGATCTGATTGCCAAAAGAGCAATAATCCCCAATCCATCAGATCGAGGCTGGAAGATAAATGATGGGGAATAGCACCTGCAAGACAGGTAATGCTCCAGACAATAACCACAGCTTTGACAGATTGCTACCCTCTCCTCAGAGTGGCTCCTCTTTAGGCTTTTCAAATGTGGTATTTATATTGCGTAAAGAGTGCACCAGATCTGAATAAATGCTGGGTACAGAAGAAAATCCATTTCTCTAAGAGCCAAAGGAAATGTTGTCATTTATTTCACTGGGAGTCAAAGCAGGCCACTAAAAAAAAAATTTGATGGCAAAGTTGAAGGATGGATAAATTTATTTGCATATAAGTCACATTATTTATTTATTGAATTTTCATAATAGTACTATGGTTCACGTGGTGTTGCTCAATTTTTTCCAGGGTGCTTCTGTTTTGAAAACAATTTCAATATTGCATAGAGACAGACACATCTCAAAACCCTTCAATTTGTCATTAGACATTTGGCTGCTTGCCTATTTTGCTGATAATATTGCAAAACTACATTAATTTATTGAATGATTTTTGTGAATCAGTTCACACAGAATTCAGAATGATACTTGCCATGCATCAGATGATTAACTATTAAAAGCATAGGTTTACTTGTTATGCTTATTGTGTGGTACAGTTCAAAGTTTGCTTAAGTGTGCAATTTAAATTCAAAGATGGGTTAGGAATAATGATTCTTTTCCTTTTAAAGTTCCTTCAAAAAACACTCAGGAATATTCTTCCCAGTTGTGCTCTGTGTGGTCACTTACCATTTTCTACAGCTACTATTCTTCCTTAACTATTTGTGAGAGGAAACAAAAAAATTTTCAATACACTAACACCAATATCTCAGAATCAATCCCCAGAACCATGAGCACAGGCAGCCTGGATGGGTTGATGGGATTTCCAGGGCAGAAGGTCTCCTCATAAGCAAGTCCAGCTACAGTGCATGGGATCCAAGCCCTCCTCTGTGCCACTTACACAGTTCAAAGGGTGTGACTGCACTCCTGATAGAGAGAAAATACATGCTAATATTTCCTTATCTTGTAAAGTCACTCAGAGGTAGTGCAGACAGGTAAGATTTTGTTTGTGTGTTATCACAGAAGGGATATTTGAAAATAAAGGTATTCTCCATCACTGTATGTCACCTGCACTTTCCTTAACACCTAGGTTAACACACACAAAGGGCTGATGCATTCTTTTCTGCTAGATTTAGGCAAAAATTGAGATGTTGATGTAGAATCAGGTTCTAGACAAACAATATTTTAATGGGAGAGTTCCCTCTCTCAAAGTGGCAATTGCTCGATTAACAAAGTAAATGTTCAAACTAAACTGAAAGTTCTAAGAATGTAAGAAAATAAAACTTTAAAAGGACAAATAGCTGAGAGCATTTTTTAGAAGATAAATCCTTTTGAAACTGGAGGAAAGACAGTGTTGTGCTCTGCTTTTATGATAACAGAGAGGGACTGGGCCAAGATATTTCCATGGTGGAAAGCAAGACAGGAGATCTGAGCAGCATAAATAAGTACCTGCAGGTCAGTATTGCTCTTCAGAGCTTCACACTTCAACAGAATGACTTTGAAACTACTTTTATTTACTCCAGATGAGGATCTGGCCTGCAAAAAGAATGAGTACAATTTAAATGGTTTAAAAAATAAGTGCTCTGATCAAAGTACTTTTATTAGCTGAGGTTATTGAGCAAATATTATCTGAAATAGAGCTTAGAATGAAGAAAGAATGTTTGTCAGAAGAGTTTAAATTGAGATAATTTTACAGAGGGGGACTGGGGAAATGTTGAAATTACCATCAATTGGAGTCATAAAGTATTTTCATTGCTAAATATGATTTATTACATGCTTTTGTTTTTTATCATTTTTCATTTATATTGGACTAACCACTTTACAAAAATTAATAAAATAGTGCATACTTTTAGAACCTTAAAGGCTAACTGAGATGAACATAAAGAGAAATGAAGGGAAGGGATGCAATGTCACTTCAATAATGCAATACATATAGCAAGAAGCAATCCTTGCTCCAAGGGGTCTTCTGTATGAATAGACGAGGCAGATAAAAGAGCTAATATTAATTCCTCAGTTTATGGAGGGAGAACTGAGGCACTGAAAAATCGAGGGACTTACCCAAATTGACAAAGAAAGTCTGTCTGAGTAGACACTGAATCCATTTTCTTCATGCTCTACTTCAATACCTTTCCCTCCCCAAAGGCTGATGTGTATTAAAATAACATAAACTTTATACAGTCTGAACTATTCATCAAGATCATGTGGGGCTGAACCTATTTCAGCTTATTCTTAGTTGAGGGTCTGGCAGAGTAAGATGCTCTACTAATCCCTGGAGTGAACTGATCTAGACTATAACAAGTGTTAGAGTCCAATTCTGCAAACGATAACACAGTCTAAGCTATTTGGTAGCCTTGTCAATATTTGATCTATGAACAGGCTTACAATTAAGTACTTATATATGTTTTATTTATTAGCCATTAGTTGTTAAAAAATTATTATTTATTACCAGCACAGGTCACACACAAAATTCAGTCATATCTCTAAAAATATATTTCTATCTTTTAGAGGTGCTTGAAATACAGAATGAGTAAAAGCTAAATTTCATAAGTTTCTTATTTATGGAAAAGGAGTTCAAAGGAAGGTTTTATTTGAATAAACCAGTAAGATCTATTCATCTAGAGTACTTCGGGAGCCTTAATCAACTTAAGGAATGGCTCAAAATAGTTAGAACAGAATTCATTTATTTTCAGTATCTTTTTTCTTACAATGTTAATAAAAGTAACTCAGAAGGTTATTGTAAGAAAAAAAAGGTTCCAACTTGATCTAAATCAGATAAAAGGATTTCTGTCTTCTGCATACATCTCAGGATTAATATTTTCCAATATTAATCCGTTAATTTTTAATATTAACAGATTAATACTGGAAAGTCTGTTAATATTTTCCAATATTTTTAAAAATCCAAACAGCTCATAGAATCATCATGGAATCATTGAAAGATTAGGCCTGGAATGGTCCTTAGAGATCATCTAGTTCCATTGCTCCTGCTATGGACAAAGAACCTTACACTAGACCAGGGTGCTCAGGCCCCATCAAGTCTGGCCTTGAACATCCCAAAGGATGGGGAGTCCATAACACCCCTGGGTAACTGTTCCAGTCCCTCACTGTCCTCACAGTAGAGAATTTCTTCCTAATATCTAACCTAAACCTAGCCTCCCTCAACTAACAGCCATTTCCCAAAAAGATGAATAAAAACCAAATATAGATAAAGAATCTAATTAGGTAGAAACAACTGCTCATAAATAAAATTTTTTTAAAAACCGTGTGCATATGAGTTCTCTTTGCTAGATCCTCTTGTTATGAAAAAAAAAATATTTTTTGCTTCTTTTACGGGTAATAATATCTGCTTTGATTCTATAAAAAAAAAAATATTTTGCTATTGATGCCAAAGCAAAACACAGAGCTTGTCTGTATTAATCTATTTTTCATGCCTGTTCTTGCTGTTCTCATTGGGAATTCTGCTACAGAAAGTCCTTTAGAGTAAAACCTTTAGATTTTCTGGAGAAAAGCTTCTATGATACCCTAGCTATCAAATGGAGAAAAAAAATCCAAATCCTCTAATACAGTGTTGCATAAGGAGTTGGATCAATATTTGGCTGTTTTTTCTCAGGCTTTTAATTTAAGAGATTTTGGGTGACATTCAATGAAGTATTGCTTCTACAATATCTACGTATTGAAAATGATAAAATCATACAAGTTGAAGAAAGAAAACACTAACCCCATGTAAATACATGTTTGCTCCCTGTGTAACAGTTCCCATAGAAAAGAGCATGAGCAATGTCATTAGTTGATGCAGCTAAATGCACATGTATGCGTGTGTATGTATATATATACATATATATATATACACACATATATATATATATACACACACACACACACATATATATATACACCAGAAGCACACAATAAACCATGGCTCTAGATGATTGCCTCATTGGCCTGGCACTTGCCCAGATCAGAACTTGCTGAGACATTGCCACAAAGTTTGTACCTTGATTAACATGAGGTCCTGACACAATATCATCTGTTATATTTCTAAATAAATTTGATTTTTTGTCTTGTTTTGGTTTTTTTTGTTTTATTTTTTTGAAGGAAAGATGCTGAAGTGTTTTTTGGAATATCTGCACATTGTTAGCACTGCCCAAGGGCTAGTGGTGTTTGTACTCTATGTGCAATGCACTGCATGGGATTTTATTGTAGCAATTATTGTAGTTCATTAACTTTATTGCAGCTGGATTAAAATAAAATTTGGTTTAACAAACTATAAACTAATAAAACCCATATTGTTTATTCAAAATGATAACTCTTTAAGAGTCAAACCCTGGGATCATTTAAAAGGACTGACAAGACTAGCACAAGTTAAACTGATCTTCAAGAAATGCAAGAAAATGCCCTCCTCAAATGGAGGCTGCATTGCCTGACATTCCTTATAGCACATTACCCTGTTTATGCAAATATTATGTTCCTGCCTTAACCCTGTCTTCAGCTCTGTACTATCCTCTTAAGGACTCCTGAGCTTCTGGAGATGATGTGAAGTACTGCTGAGCCTCGTTCTGCAGGACCCCTGCAGAGACTGGGATGTCCCTGCCAGTTAGAGCAGGGGTGAGGAGATCAGGCAACCCGATGACAAAGGCAGATTCAAGCTAGCACCAAGTGACTTGAAGACAGACCTAACTGCAGAACAGGAGCAAGGCACCTCACTGGAGTGATGGGGAAATCACACCTGCTTCTTTCTTTTCAAATGTGTCATTTAAAATCTTGGCTTTGATTGGTTTGAGAAATGGACTTGGAGGGTGATCAGACTTAGCAGCACTTGTGCCAAGTTCCTGACTTGGCACTTGTCTCCTTAAGGTTGCCAACATTCTGCTGAGGCTCAGCTATGGATGTGTACCCTGGAGCCCCATGGGGTCCTCTAGGCCTAATCATTTCCACTTATGTTAAGTGTCTGGGCCAACTAAAATGCCATCAATATCTTCTCCAGAGTTTTTTGTATGGGTGCACAGGAGCAAGAGGAGATGGCAGCTGGGAATATGTGGAATGAGCACCCCGCATCACCCTGGAATAGCTACAAAAAAGGCAGTCAGTTACTTCAAACAAATATCAGAAACATCAAATAATATCTGGGAGTTCACCCAGTTGGAAATTAGAGAGATGTTCCATATGTCAGAAATGTTGCCCTTCCGAGTGCTGGTGGTACCCAAACACTGTGTACAAGGTACTGCATAAGATTGTCATGAGAAGGGCAGGTGCAAAATTAGGATGATGAAGCAATATCTTTCTGATAGAGNTATATATATTTATATTTTTATATTCCTTACCTGGAATATTTTTCAAAGATCTTGTCAGCCTCTGTTCATTTTGACTCCAATTTCAGTGTGTATAAAACTGCTGGTATATTTGGAGTAGTGACAGGAAAATACTATGATAGTCAGGGACCTCAGGATCTGTCATATTAGAAGAAAATCTAAGATCTCAGTAAACTTAGCAAAACAAAGCCCAGATGACTGGGTACATACACATCAGGCTGGAATGTATCTTGGAGAGTGAAAAGCTATTTACAAAGGTTTAAAGCTATTTTGAAAAGATTGACACAAGAACAAATAGGTATAAACTGCCCGTGACTAGTTTCAGTCTGGAAACTAGGGGATTTATAACCAGGAATGAGGTAAACATCTGGAACAGCCATCTTCTGTTATGGGAAGAAAAAACATTATAACTACTTGTAAGCAGCAGCAGCTTGAAATATGTCTTGTCTTTCCAGCAGATACAGGATGGATTTAAGAAGCAGCAAGTTTAGCTGACTGACCTGCAGATTTGACACTCTGCTGTTATCTGAATCTTGGAAGCACTGTGGCTGGTGGCATCACTGATAGAGATGTTTTAGTGTTTGTGGCCATTGGCAAAGAATTGTATTTGATCTGAAACTTCTTAAAGAGTCAGTAGAGACTCTTTTGCTGACCCATATGGCTATAAGTGAGCATGTCTCACTAAAACCAAAAGATTCTCTAAATGTCTTTCCTGCATTGTGCAATTAAATCTGCATACAAGTTGCCCTTAATATAATTTGTTGTATGCAAATATCAGATCTAATTCTGCCAGCTTTACTTATGTTAAGTAACCCTCAAACAAATAGTTTCTATGAAGTCCCAGTGGGATAACTCACATAAGTGCTGCTGCACATGACAAAAGGTGGCAAATCTTGGCTAGAAATGAACAAACATGATGCTTCTCTATTATTTTCAGCCTCCAAAGGGATGTGACACAAACATCATTTTATAGCTGATTGTCACAAGATTTTTCCTTGGATTTGGGCCACCCCAATAGAAAGAAATGTCCTAAATGCATGCATATCTTATTAAGCAAATTTAGAGGCTTATTCCTTGATTTTCACTGTTAATGAAGGATGTTGCAGGGCCAACAGTGGGACAAAGGCAGACCAAACAACAAATTTTGGAAGTCGGTTAATAGAACTCTTCAAAACCTCTCAGCACCAACAGAGTAACTTCATTGCATTACATCCTCAAAGCCAGCTCTGGCACTACCAATCATCGGTGCGTTCTGAAAGGCATCATAGCCCTCTAGCAGTGAATTATGGATTGCACACCACCTTCCTCGGCAGCTTGTTGAACCAGAGTCATTTATTCAGTTGGTATTGAGAGTCTGGGGGCATGACAGTACATCTGACCCCTTTTGGGTAAAATTTGATCTGGCATTTCATTTCACGGGCTCAGCCACCAGTCTGTCAAATCTTCATTTTGCGGGTGCCCAGTAGAACTGCTGACGCTTGTCTCTAACTCCTGGTGCTTTCATCTTTCAGCAGCAATAAACATGTCACACTGCTGAGGTGAAACACAATCTGGAATTAAATTTACTGCATATAAAATATGGTGCCCTCTTTATTGGTTCAAATACTTGTCACTCATAATTTATTTGAAAGTGTATGGCATTCATGAGGCAAGAGTACTGCTGGAAATGGAGGTGGGGGGAGCTGCAGAACTCCAAGCCACAGCAGTTTGCAAGAGCTCTTCTTCTCCTTTAACACCCATTTCCCCATCCCTTGCCAGTCCTGACTGTTATAAACACATCAAATATGATATCAATGCCTTGGCCAATAAACAGTACGTACCTCAATAAAAACAAGCTCGTGCAAATTTGGCTGCACAGCTGCACGTTAGTTGCAAAGTGGCTGGAGGAGGATAACCACGGTCGCCCTCAGAAGAACAAGTGTGTAGATGTTTACACATGTACATCTGGGGGATGAAGGGTGGGAAGGATGGGAAGGAGTCAGATTTAGTCCTAGTCCATTTCAAACTCACTCACCATGCCTTTTCTTTCTGGCACTCAACTTTTTCATGATTTATTCCAAATACTGTCGATCAGCTTTAACTAATACAGTTCTTGTATGAAGCACCTCTCTAATCTCTTCAAACACAGATGTGGAAGCGCGGCTTAGAGCATGGAGGCCAACAAAAGCACTTTGCCTGTACCAGTGATTAGCTTTGATTGACATAGTACACTTCTGCTTTCACAGGCATACTTTAACACCCATAAATGATTGTTTTAAAATGAGAAGCACTGGGTAGTGCGGCTCTGGCGTTAGTAAATATGCAGTACAAGTGTGGTAGCAGATAACTGAGAGAATACAAAACACTTGATATTCTTTTCTGGCTTTTCTTCTCCTTTTTCAGTTGTGTTCTTTTGGGTTGTTTTTAATCTAGCATTAATTCCTAATTGTCGATGAAAAATTATGGTAATATGTATTCTGCTAAAACCTGGACTTTTGATCCTGCCCTATGTGCGTTTCACAGTTTTTCATAATAAGGTGCAATGGGAAAAGTAGTCTGGTTACGAAAAAGATAAGGCAATGCAGAATGTGAGGGGTTTTTTCCTGTTGCAATACACAACTTTATTTGTAATAAACTGATGAAAATAAGGAAGGATTAGAAAGAGGCAGATTCAGGATGTGTAAAGACATACAGACTACAAAGCACAGGGTGCCAGCAACAGAATGTCAAATATGTGCAGCAAAAAGCATTTGCAGACACAAGTTCTGTTCTAATTGCTTAATTGCTAATTTTTTCTAGAATCCACTTGATGTATTTATGAATGCTGTCACGTGATGCTTGAATACACACTCAAAAATGAAGCACTAAATCAGAGATAATATCAAAAAACTAAAATAACTTCCACCCACCAAGCATTCATATCCCCCTTATCAATCAATAATGCCCATGCTTTCTTTTCCCCTCAAAAAAAAGCCAAAGTTTGCTCTATGACCTATCAGCCAGGCAGCCCACATTCTGATGGGACAGTAAGGGAAGCAAGTTAGTTTTCATCCCCTTCTGCTGATCTCAGCCTCTGGTCACACATGAAGAGAGAGGTGTTTTCTTTGGGTATCAACAAACTAAACCATTTAAAAGCACACAAATTTGAACCAGAATATAACACTACACTTGAAAATGAACTGGACAGGAGGGCAGAAAGTGGGGCACAGCTGTAATGAGATCCTGGTGAGAAACACCCATTAACAAGTGAATAGTCACTGTATGCAAGAGGTGAGATTTCCAGGCGATCTTAAGATGTAGATTTGTATAAAGTGTGCTGCCAGTAATCAGTAACCCAATAAGGGAGATACTACTGACAGAATGGACTCCCAAGCATTTCTGTACTTATACTATGATATAAAGACCTGAATGTGCATTTTAGTTACATGGTTTCATGAAATGATGACACACAGGCTTCTTTCCTTCCACTCAGTAGGATCTAGTATCAAACCCAATTGTGAGACTCCTAGTCTGGCCTGTGAGAGCCAACAGAGCACACATAAATACTGACACTATACATAGCCAGAGTGAAAAAAAAAGTAAAATGGAAAGATAGCTGATTTCAGTACCTCTGCATTCAAAACTACATTGAGGATTTATTTTACCCTTATGAAGAAGAAATTTCAAGTAATGTACACAAGCTGGGAAGTCACACATTTGTGGTAATAATTTTATGAGTCTTTAAATGTTTTATACATAAAGCTGTCATTAGTTGGGTGAGTTAATCTGTATTCCAAGTTTCCATCTGTGTGTGTGTGCATGTACATTCCAGCATTTTTGCAGGTATGTGCACATATGTATTCGTGGCACAAGACAAAAAAAAAAAAACCAGACAAGTAATTTCTGCTGAATCTAACGATTTTAATCTCAGTGAAAAAAGGCTAAGTAAATTTTGGAAGTGGGGATGTCTCATTCCCTTCTTTGTTGAACAGGTTGTTGGGTTTTGGTTTTTAAATATGCAGTATTGCACACCAGGAGAAAAGGGAAGGTGCAACTAAATTAGTACAGATGCTGGATATTCATGGTCAAGTTAAACAGCTTTCATAGGAATGATCTACACTTCCATCAGAATCTAGACAGGTTTTATACAGATTTACATGCACTTTTCTTGTACTGAGAATACAGTCACCACAATGCAACAAAACACAAACAGGACTAAGCATCCACCCTGCAGAACACAAACGTGAGTTCTGCACTTGCAAGGTTCACAGGACAAAAATCACAATGGCAAATTTTGCAAGAAAAAATAGCAACCTTTTTGCATTTGAAAATGTTTCCATTCATTCTTTATCCTTCCTGTCAGACCCCAAGGATACTCTGGACTTGCTGTACTTTGCACTTTGTCCAGAAGCAGTTTGGTTACCAGTGCCCTCAGAAAGTGAAGTCTTCTCGTGAAAACAACATACAATTTGGCTGGGGAGAGAACAGAGGCCTGAACAGCTCTTTCCTGAACAAAGGATTTCTTAAGTGGAAGAAATTCTCTTCGTCTCGCCTGAGTGGCTGGGCTGACATCCGGGGAAAAAGAAAATCCTATTCCCATTGTATGCTGCTGATGGAGAGCCTTGTGCAGTCTTAATTGTTCTCTGTCTGTCTGCTATCTGACACCTTATACAGAATGGTACATTTCAAGTCCTCTTCCAATTTTTGTCTTCTGACAGGGATAAAAAATGCCTTTTCATATATACTCTTCCACATTTAAAATCCATGGCGACCCACTTTTCAGGAAAATCAGCAAGGTCCCTTCCTCAAAATCCCATGCAGAGGCTCACAGCTCTGACTGTCTCCCAGCCAGATTAAAAATCATTTCCCCTTGGGTCAGTGCTTTGTGTTGTCCATGACTGGAAAGAGTCCTTGGATGGGTTTCCTCCAGTCATTTCTTTCTCTTGTATTTCTTGCAGCCCATCCATTTTACGCCAGCTTTTTCTTTCATCATCTGTGCTTGTGCTCTTATCTTTCTCCCTTCTCTTCTCCATTCATGGCCTCCATCCTGCAATTTCCCCTTTTTTGCATGCTTTTCGCTCTTGTCCAATCCCTTCATATCTCTCTCCCTTTTCTTCTGCACCTTTATTTGCTTCCTGTTCTTTTGCCCTTTTTCCTGCAACAGATTATTAAGAGCCATGAAACCTGCAGCCACAAGCTGTGTCTGACTAGGCAACCTGAAATTTTAGCTGATATATTTTTAAATAAAGCCAATTTTCAGCTTTACTTTCAGTGAAGTTAACAGAAACTGGGTGTATTCACCAGCACTTCATATTAATAGGCCTGGGTATGTTTTAAGAAGGTTAATCTTACTCCCTTGCCTTGATAATTTTGGTCATTGTCTCTCCTGCATGAAGATATTATAGATATGAAGTTTTACTGAGGGGTGGGAGGGGGGAGACAGATCTTTCATTTCAACTCTGTATGCTAACTAATGCTAATTTAATCACACAGGATACATCAAAACATGACTGAGAAACGAAAGTAACTTCATGCACTTGTCCACGTCAATCTTCAGGAAACAATGGAGGGAACTCCTATGCTGCACATGCTTTATTTGCAAGCACAGAGATCTCCTAAAGTACTGTCCTAGCTGATCAAACACATAACTGTGGCAATAGGTTGAGAGCAAGCCCTTACTCCAAGTCATTGTGACTCCAGCTGTCACACATTTGGTCATCTCCCATGTTCTCTTGCATGACAGGCTTCAATGTCATAAAATGCCCTACCCTTGGTGTTAAGTTTGAAGTAAGCCTTGTAAAAGGATGCAATTCCTGTTGCACAAAAGAAGGAATGGTAAAATCTGTAGTGTAAACTGAGAGAAAGCTGAATATCGCATTGTGAGGGTTTCAGCTCTTTCAAGTTTTAGATTTGCTAAAAATTCTGTCATGTCACATATCATCTATTTCATCCTCTTTCCCAAACATTTTGCACCTTTTCTGAGGCTTGGGATTGATTTCTGCAATCCTCCAGGAGAAGCAATCATCACGTTTCTGTTTCTTTTATTAGCATTTGCCTTAAAACCACTAGCACATGTCTAGTTCTCTCTCTTTTTTTTTTTTCCTCCAGATTCCCAGATGTCTATTTTTGGCTCCAGCAATCTGTTTCAGAGTGTTTGTCATGTGTCAAGTTAAGACTATAATTTCGACCATCTAGAACAGAATAATTTGGATCCAGCATTTGCTCAAGAGGACAGGATACTCTCTTTTTCAGGAGCAGAAAAGCTATCTGGCACATCCCCTGCCCCATCAATTCCTATCTTTCCTACCAATAGGCCAGTATAAAGACTCTGTGCTGGAGTGGCAAAGAAAGGAGATCCACTGGTATCGTGCTCATATTTGATGTTTCACCCAAGTCTGGTTTGGACATTCTGGAAGAAGTTTTGAGTCTAGACAGACCTGGGAAATTGATCTATGATACCTCAGCAGCACTCTGTGGTTAGTATGAAATGCAGAGTATAAGACAGACCACAACTAGAATTGTTGACAAAGCAGAGTAGGAGATTCATGAGTAGTCTTCAGTGAATATGGACTAGTCAGTGTATGCAGACATTCCCTACGTTTTTGGTGGGTCTATATTATTTAATGTAAACCTCAGCACTAAAAGAGCACACTATTGTCCTTCCAACAAATATCTGGCAAGTATTTTTTAACAAATACATGGCATTTTATAAGACTTTAGATCCACTCAGCCTCATAATATAGAACAGAATATCAGAATATCAGAATATATAGAACAGCAGTGTGGATACAAAGTCACATGGGTACTTTTACTCATATTGCCTTCAGTTTAGTTTGCACATGTAGTAGTAGTATTCAATACCTGGTGAAGCACACTTCAAACTAACAACATAAATTCCCACTGAAGGTCTGTGGTTTCCTATGGCACATGCTGGAGTGTGTGCCATGCTGAAGTACAGGCAAGCCTGCCTTCACTTGAGCTAACCTTAATTAACCAGATTAAATCTAGCCAAATTAAGATTATGCTACTCAGTCATGAATCATGTTACTTAACTGTAGTGGCTCTTTAGCAATACTTAGCAAAGCAAACATTTATATATGTCTGTAAGCGTGTGTGTCTGTAGGGATGTGTACATTAATACATACACGTGTGTCTGCATGTGTGTGTACATCACAGCAAGAATTCAAGGCATTTACCCCCAAGGGAAAGTACTGGAGTGTCTGTGCTGAATCAGTCTCAGTGCCAGTCACCAGGTTGCAACTGTTTTTAAAAGGATGGTTGGTTTTTTCATTCACCTCAGCCGGGATTTTAGTTTTTATTTTTGGACTTGCTCCATGGAGCAATGAGATGGATGTAGGAAAAAAAAGTCAATTCCAAAATTGTTCCTTTGCCTACAGTATTCTTATAGCACTTGTGGACATTGATCAAATCTTACAGTTCCATTAAAAAAATGCCACCAATTTATTTTTTTCAGAAAAGGGAATAAATCTTTAGAGAAGATGATCACTTAATTAATCATAGCGGGGAAAAAAGTGAGACTAACACCTAGGAGTTTGTTGATTAAGAGAGAACAGAATGGATGACCGGATAGCTTCCAACAGTGCTGGGCAATTTTTTTTCAATAGAGACTGATAGCAATGGAGAGTCTGTGGGGCCAAACCTGGGTCATGCCAGCCCATGTTTTCCCTGAATTAGCTGTCATCCTGGTGACTCCCACCTCTCACTTCTGGCACAGTCACTGTACAATCAGCCTGTACATAGTGCCTACACAGCATATAGCCCTAACTGGAATAATAAAAGGAGCTTAAAGCTGAGCCTTGAATCATAGAATCATAGAATCATAGAATCATAGAATCATAGAATCATAGAATCATAGAATCATAGAATCATAGAATGTTAAAGGGTTGGAATAGACCTTAATGATCATCTAGTATCACCTCCCGCTGCCCTGGAATACCTCCCACTAGAGGTATACAGGAATACCTCCCACTAGACCATATTGCTCTGGGCCTTACCTTACTTTGAACAATGCCAGTGTTGGGGCATCGCCAACCTCCCTGAGGTTCAGTGTCTCACCACCCTCACAGTAAAGAATTTCTTCCTAATATGTAACTTAAATTTCCACTCTTTCAGTTTGTACCCATTCCTCCTTGTCCTGTCACTACAGTTCCTGATGCAGAGTCCCTCTCTGGCTTCCTTGTAGGCCCTTTTAGATACTGGAAGTTTGCCATGAGGTCTCCATGCAACCTTCTCTTCTCCAGGCTGAACAGCCTCAACTTTCTCAACGTCTCTTCATAGGGGAGGTGCTCCAGTTCTCTTGTTAACTTCAAGGTCTTCTCTGGACTTGCTCCAACAGTTCCATGTCCTTCTTATCCTTGGGGCACCAGAACTGTGCACGGTACTCTGGGTGGATCTTACGGGAGCAGAGTGGGAGAATCACCTCCCTAACCCTGCTGGCCACACTCCTTTTGATGCAGCCCAGGACATCATTGGCTTTCTGGACTGTGAGTGCACACTGCCAGCTCATGTTGAGTTTTTCTTCAACCATCACCCCAAAGTACATCACCACAATGTGACACTCAGTCACTTCTCTGCACATCATGCAGGTGTGTCTGGGATTGCCACAAGTCAAGTGCAGGACCTTGCATTTCACATTGTTGAACTTCATAAGGTTCACACCGACCCACCTCTCAAGCATGTCAGAGTCCCTCTGGATGGCATCCCTTCCCTCCAAAGTGTCAACTGCCTCACAGAGCATGGTGTTGTCAGCAAATTCACTGAGGCTGGACTCAATCCCTCTGTCCACATCACTGGTGCCACCTTCATGTCTTCCAGTGCCACCCGTTAGTCATCCCCTTGGTTTTCCCTATCATGACCTGTTTCAGCAACAAGAACTAGAGCTCTTTCTGGCAAAGGATGGAATCTACAGCAGGGTTTTCATGAGGCAATTGCCACCCTATTTACAGGCTGTGTATTAGTTAATATAATTAAGGCATTGGTGCTGTAAATTAAATAGTATGGAAGACATTTTGCTGGCATAAGATCTGCACAGTATTTTCCATATGCTTGCTTATGAAGCATGAAAAATGAACAAAAATATACAAATTAGAAGTCAAGATGCTAAGAGTTTCTGCAAGGCTTTACCAGTACTCTATTATTTCTGTTCTGAGGAACTTTCTGGAGATTTCCATAGCAGATAGTGATGAGCTTTTCTTCCTTCTTTTCCTTCCCCTTTTTTAAGTGATAGCTGCCAAATTTCATAAATCCTATAATGTTCTGCACTGTAATTAGTTTGGAAGCCTGTAATTGTGTAAGTTTAAGCCAGAAGATAAAGGATGCCAAACCACTTGAGCAGAAAAGTTGTATTAATGGCTTTGTATTATCACTTGCTGATTTATTTAATCTCTTTTGATCAAATTGTGATTCTCAAACAAAAACAAGAAAAACTCAAGCAGTTGTTTTTTACCATGAGGAGGAAATGGGCAGAATGGACACACACACACACAAACACACTGAGACAAAAGGGCTTTTGTGGCAGAAAGGGTGCATCAACAGTCTTGAAGGTCAGTCATGATTCAGAGGAAAATATGCTGTGGGAAGAGTTATATTCAGTAATGACAGCTAAAAATTATACATTTGGTTACAACCAAAAGACTAGCCCTTGTGTTTCTGCACTGAGGTATCCCAGGACACCTTTCCCAGTGTTAGCAAAAACTAGTGCATTTGTTCTAGTAATTAGAAATACATCAACCTGTACCATTTACAGCTCTGTGCTGTTAACGTCTCCCTTTATATACAGATTCTTCCTATGCTTTCATAGCTGGAGTAGCAAGAGTTTAGCACCAGATGTGAGAAAAGTTAAGAAGTGTATTGAAAAAGAATGTGTCTTGGTTGGCATTTTTATAAGGGTCATAGCAAAGGCCCTTTTCCAAAACAGTGAAGATAAAGTACTGGAGGTTCCTATGTTATTAATGGCCTACGTGTTGGTGTTTATATGAAGATGCCATGTAGATATTGTGTTATCTTCTTGTATAAGACACTTTTGCAGTAAGCATTAACGGAGGACAGCTCAACACCATGATATAGGAAGCAGTCGATCTAGCTGCTGTTCATCTTCAAGGAGCCAACATTTCATGCTATACATAAACTCAGCTCAAATGCATATATTAAGAAACAATTTTGCTAGTTTTAAACACACTAAATTTTTACAAGAGGTACTATAGTTTGGTTTTATACTTTGTACAATAGGTCCCTGAATGAAGGTTTTTTGATTCCAGTGCCACTTTAGCCCATCTCTGTACTTTAAAAAATATGGGAGCTATTTCATTAATATTAGATTACTTTCTGCTTCTGAATTCATTACATTCTGAATTTCCTTAATGGATCAAGGCCTCTGTGAGAAGAAAGTTATACTAAAGGTTTGACATAACTCACAAAGAGATGGTGCTATTTTTATTGCAGAAAGCAAGAATTATACTCTGTATTCACTTCTTAGGGGTGGCTAATGTCAGTCATTGAAGGAAACATGTCCCTGGATTTGCTACCAAGGCTAAAGGAACATCTCCTTGTAATGGCAGCTCATGAGCTTTACAACAGTTTACATCATGGAAACTGAATTTTTGTAAAAACTGAGGGACAAGTAGATATTATTTCAGATTTCTGATGTTTTAGACTTCATTCAGTTATTGATTTTCCATTGAAAAATGTTTTAAAAAATACTTTTCTCTCTCCTCTATCCATCTGACATTTGTAATCAGTACACTAGTCTTTTGATAAAATGTGATTTCCTCTTCTACATTCCTATAATACATCTCTTCATCTATGAAAAGCATTTAGATAGGTAGAAATATTAAAGTATTTCATTTTAGTGACTCAGCTTAAGACTTCTATAATGTTAAAGTCGTACCAATAAGCTGATTTGAAGACCGATACCTTGTATAAGGCCTTCTGCCTCAGTAGACTCTCATCCTTTATAAAGAAAGAACATAATTCTGGATTTCACACATGCAATTAGATAGTGCTTGGCAAACTATACCATATTGCTATCAGGAAGCAAAGCATTAGTACATGTTACACAACATTTAATTTATTGCATGATATAGATGCCATAGAGAAAAAAATTTAATTAGCTGGTATAAGAAGTGAAGAAGGGCAGATGCAATGGAACAACACATCAGGAGATTTCAGTAGGGTCTGTAAATATTTTTGATATCTAATCATAAAGACACAGTTATCTGCTGAGGGCCAAGGATCACGACATTGCATCTTTCAGTGCACAGAGAGAGAGGGATGGGCTAGAACAGGAGCTGTGCTCCAAGTAAAATCACAAACATTGCGCTATGGGAGCCATACATTCCTTGGGCAAGAGGCTGTGAAGATGGGTAAATCCAGCCAACATGCTTGTAAAGCATCAAAAGTAAGGATAAAGGTCTGAGGTTGGGCCAGGTCGGCAGCACCCAAAACTACACGTGTACAAAGGCACAGCAGCTTCGGCACACACAATGCTCTGTGGAAGTCAGGGCAGGGCTGCCATTAACACTCACCCAAAAAAAAGATATACAATTGATGAAGAAGTCTTACATTTTGGCTTGCACTGCAAGATGATTTGCTTTGCTGTGGTACCAGCCAGCAGACCACATATGATTGCTCAGCCTGGATAGCCACAAAAGGAGTATCCTGTATAAAATGGATACAAAGTCTAGACCATCTCCAAGCACCAGTTCTGAGGAATGTCTGTTGATTTAATTATGATTTAATGACATGTACTGACATTTACCTGATAATCTGAGGTTCCCCATTCAAGGAAATTTTTTTCATTACAAAGACTAAATTAATTTGATAATGTGAAAAGTACTTCATTTGTAATTATGTGTGTGGGAAAATTTGTTATTTCACTTGAACAATTAATGCATCTCCATATGATCCTGCTCATAGCATTGATTTTTTAGTACATTTTGTACTGAGCCATCTGAAGAAAACAAATTAAAGCAGAGGATTTATGAGAAAGCCTCACAAAATCCCAAAGATGATATTGTCCTTACTGAAATCAGGTATTCAAAAAAAAAAAAAAGATGTGGGGAATGCAAAAAAAGAGAGAGCACAAGCTAAATTCTAGGAAAAATTAATTACTAAAATTTTACAAGCCTCGGGGGAGACATATGCCTGTAATCAAATTCTGGGAAACAAGCCCCTGCAAACTCTCGCATTTCAACTTCCAACTCACTACCATTTCATGTTCATTTTGTGGTGAAATGTGACTCTTATAAAACAAACAAACAAACAAACAAAAATCAGTTACAAAATTTCCACTTTTCCATGCAACTGAAAAATCTCCCGAGTTCAAAACAGAGCAGCGAGCTGCCTTCCAAACTCTTCAGAAATGAGGTAATGCCTTTGCGATTTCATTCCTTTGGTTGGAGCAAAGAATAGAAGCTGGGAAAAGAGAGTCTCAAAAAGTGTACTCTTTATGCCCTCCCCGTTGGTTGCCTTCTGCAGCTTTCAGCCCCAGGAATGCAAGGGATGATGTAGTGCAGCCGGTATGTACGGAAGCACTTGCAAACCCATTGTACTTAATGAGACTTGGAAACCAGTCAGGACCAGGGCACTTCTTCTTGTGATGCTTTTCATCAAGACCACAAAGAGGGACAGAGGAGAGGCGTGAAATGTTCCAGAGTTTTTTGTAAATATTTAGGGCAGGATTTTCAAAACTAGCCAGCTGATATCCAAACATCCTCAGCTCCCAGGACACTCCTGCTGAAGATGTCATTCCTTTCAAGTATTGTCTGTGTTCTGTTTCAGATCTCAGCCTTGAGGACACTGCTACTGCAGTACCAGACCAGCAATCAAGCAGTCAAGGAGAAGATGCAGAACAAAACTCTTTTCCATATAAAAGGAGAGTTAGTGGAAGAGTGGACTATTTTGAAGGGTTTGGATGTTATTTTCTGTTTTACACTCGGCTCTCTGTGCTTGTCAATTCTACAAACATTTTAATATTCCTGACTTCACAGTTCTTCACGGTGTAAACTCTAACACTACCAACAAAATATGTAGCCTTAGATTACATCAAAAGCCTCTTGTTTGAAGAAAAATGGGTCAGGGGGTGTTGTGTCCAGACCTTGCAAAAGCGTGAAGTGGCCTGAGTCAAGTCCAGGGTGAAACAGATGTAGTCAAGCTTTATGACAAGTACATAAGCTGCCCAAATAGTTGTCATCCAGCATTGTCCAAAAGCATATCTCCAAGGTCCACCAAAGAGATAATTCAGGCTTCAGGTGTGCTGCATTTCATTTAGTAAAGGGCACATTCATACCACTGTGTATGTGGATGTGTTTGTAAATAGATGCATCTATAATTTATGAAGCCACCTATTTAAGATTCTAGTCATTTATCAAGATGCTTTTGAGACTTGATTCCCTATTTTGCAGACCAAATGTTAACATTTGATTGAATTTATTAACTCAATTAAATAAGAAGTGTTCCACATTAGAAAGCATAATGTCGGAATTAATCCCCCAAAAATGTGGTGATGCTTTAACTAATATCCTGTGACCTCTTGATACTCTCCAACACTGTCCTGATGATCTCAGTATAAATAATCACATCAGAGGTTTCCCAGGGATCTCTCTCCAGAGGATATCAGATATCTCCATAGGGGCATGTGTGTGTCCCTCTTTTGGCCAGGAGAACTGCAGAATGCACCCCCTGCCTTCCCCTAGTCCCTCCTCCCTCCATCCTTCACAGTCATTCCTCAGCAGAACAAGGTGCCAAATCTAGCTGCAGTGATCTTCAGGAAAATATTCCCTTTGCTGACTTTGATCCCAAACAGAAGCAGGATGTGGACATTAGAAGAATATTTGACCAGGTAGATGGCCACAAAAAGAACAAGTACCTGGGGATAGAAATCCAGCCACTCACATACAACCTGAAAATACTTCCTTGTTATTAGGGATACAGAAAAAAATATTTTTGCTAACTTGTAGTAATTAAGGTGTCTATTCCTTTGTCAATATTTGCCTGGTGCAGATCAATTTTGCACCACCACCAAAAAAACAACAGCACCAAACTGAGCCGATATGTGGACAGACTGCCTCAGAATCCAATCAAGGCAGTACAACCCACCACTGACATCTCACCACAACACTGTCTGCTCTGCTCCTCACCTAGTAACATGAAGTCAACTGGAAGTGAGACCTCTGTCACCAAGCTGATCAAATCATCTCCCATCCCAAACACTCCTTGTAGTTAGGCTGCTCTAATTCTGAAAGAACAGGAAATTTACTCATTTAAGTGCATGTAACAGGTTTTCTCATAACCACTGCAATTTGCAACCTGGTAAGACACCAAAGGTCACTTTTGCTGTGCAAGAAGAAAGAAACAGCAACCTATTCTCAGACTCGCAAAAAAGTTCTTGAACACTCGCACTGGGGAGTGATAAAGGTCTGGACACCAAGCCAGCCTAACGACAAACTGTTCTCCCCCATTCAATCATTGAATAACACACGAAAATGTTAATATGTAGAAGAGCAGAGAATATGAGGGATCGCCTAGAAAAGAAGATGGAACATGCGAACTCTGGACTTTAACCTTAACGTAACCTCCCTGAGCTAAAGAAGGCAATTACAAAGGTGACAGAGAACGGGACACAACCGTAACAGAGCTCCACAAGCATCCAATGCAATCTAATCCCAAACATCCTAATTCCCATTTTGCATTATAAGTCCCAGAAATTCTTCTGGTCAGGAGCTGAAATAGCTTTGGTGGAAAGAGGTATCCCTACTATCCTTTGGAAAGATCGTGTCTCAGCTTCCTGAGCCACTCAGGCACCATGTCTGACAGAGGCTATCTGCCAGGTGCATGTAACTCTACAACACACTCCTCAGCCCAAAAATGCAAACTATCCATGAAAGAATGATAAAACAGAGACATGCTGTAGGAAATGGGGTTTTTTTTATAATCTTAAGAATTTACAAAGGCCTGGCTGTAATCTCATTTCTTTCCCTGTTCTGTTATTCCACAGACATCTGATAATACTGTTGGAGTAAAAATATTTTATTAAAACTGCTTTTTCATTTTTAAATTCTTATGGAATTTGCCACCCCAAAAAAGTATTCTTTAAGTCATAATTTGAGATTGTTAATACCATGTTTGTGATTTCTCATAAAAAGGCTGCATGCTTTGTTGATGCTTCCACCACTCAAGATGAAAGTAAAAAAATTTCATATTCTACTGCACATTTTAACAGCAATGATTCTTACACTATATATACATACTCTTATATAAATTGTATATATTTATATTATATATACACTATATATATAAATCAGTATTCTTACAATAATTTCCATCTTTTATCTCACAGTCCACCTGTGATACAGCTTTTTAGAAGTCCTGAAAGACTACTATCTACTGATGCACTGCTCCTACTCAGACAGAAGGAACCAAGTATATGCACTGTTGTCCTTTAATATGAAAAAAAACCTGAGAATTGATAGTTAATTCTCTCTCAAAGACTCCTACTTGATTTTCACCACTGTCAGTGTGGTGAAAATGTCACTATCAGTGACTTTGAGGTGTTTAAGGGGAGCCACTGTTCTGTTGCAGCATGAGTCCCAAACATAGCTAATGTATTAACTGGCTGTCATGAGAAACACGAGAGCAGCTCCATCAGCTTTTAGTGTGTATGTCCCTGTTTAGTTTAAGCCTACCATACAGGATAGCACTTAACCTAATTAGACTATATTTGCATGATGGGTACTTATGATGCTTAAAACATCTTTCTATTGTCATGGCTATGTTCTGACTAGTCTTTGACAGAATTGTCTCTTTTGTTGAAGAATGCTCTCAACATTGCACAAATGAAATAGATCCTTCTGACACAATCCACTAAGTCCCTCATCTTGCTTTCTTATTAAGCTTTCTTTTTTTTTCTAGTCACCAACAGTGACTAAAAGTATCATTGACTTTTTAACTTCCCCCTGTTTTCTTGGAGAACTATTTACTGGCTTTCATTCCTAGTGAAAAAAAACCTCTCATTTAACAAATGAATCATATTCTATAGTCAAATCACTACCAACTCTTTTTACTTTTATCATTTGGCTTAATTCAGAAAATTTCATGCTTCACATAAATCACTTTTTTTACTCAAAAGTATTCCTTATTGAATAAACTAGTGTCATTTCAGTCAACAAAAATAAAGCACAAAGATCCTAGCCCTCATTTGGTAGTTTACATTATTTATCCACCTGTAAAGTGGTGTGATTCTGATGCAAATGAAATACATTTTTAACTTACATTTTCTCTTCTAATAGAAAATTACTCCAGAAGGCTAGAAGTGTTCCTATTTGTGTAAGTGAACTTTCAATTACTGTAATCCCACAAGAACTGTACATGTATATATATGCCCATGTTCATTCACAGCTCTAGCAAAATTGAACCCATTAGGCAGTGCTTCACTTTGTTCTTGTTGGCACTGCCATTCAGGTGCTTTGATAAAACAAGCTTATCGAGCCCTTTTGGGATGACAATTCAGAAATGTTCACTCTCAGCTTTTAGCTTGGATCCAGGCTGGAAATATGACACATTGCAAATCACACTGAGCCAGATTTATGGCATAATGTAATAGATGATTCACCAATACTTTTGCTTGTGCCAGACTGAGACACAGACCCTAAATCAGCAATCAGTGACAGGTTTGGAACTGCATTGTCTATCTTAAAAAAACAAAAAATGGAAACAAAACAAAACGTCTCCACAGGATATTACTGTGGTTGTGGAGATGCAGAAGTACCATGATACCGATACTAACATGGAAACCTTAATTTCCATATTTATGTAAATTATCTACTGTAGCTCTGGGAATGTTAACACAGGAAGTTTCCTTGAGCTCCCACATGCAGCCTGAAATACAGACAAAAGGGATCAAATCCTACCTTATTTTGTTTTTGAGGATCAAAGGAAAAGGTATTTTTCAAACAAAAACTGTAACTGCTAAACTGTAAACTGGATAAACATTTGGGGTACTCAGTGATTCACATTTTAAGCAACTGTGTGTTTGAGGTTGCCAATAATATGTTCTGAATATGTTCTGAGATACTGGAAGTGTGTCTCTGTGTGTGCATGTGTGTGTGTGCTGTCATAACCTATCTGCCCAAGCATGGACTGTCTTGAAAGATTAAGTGCACCTATTTTGAACTGGAGGCTGCATGCCATAATTTTTAGCTAACCCGTTTCCTTCTTAGTGAAAACAGAAATAAAAATATATTGTGCACACTTCATTGCTAGAACCTTTGACCTCAGCTGCCTGTCTAGCTGAGACTGTGATGAATGCTTTGTGTCTCTTCATTTTTAATTGCTCATAAATTGTTATCCCATGAAACACAAAACTAGCCTTGTCCTCATTTTAGTAAGGGTTGGAGGTCAGCCTAACAGTAATACAATTAAGGAGTGTCTTTGTGTGGGGGTGTGGGAGTGAAGAGGGCAGGAGGGTTACAGAAGGTTGTGGTAGTGAAAGATGTATTCCTTTCCAAGGCAATACAAAGCAAATTCCACACGTTCAAACAACAGTCTTTAATGTTTGACAGTGTTGAGAAAAGCTTCTGGGAGGGCATTTAGAAGGGCAATAAAGTACACATCATCTTCTATATCTGTATAATCATTCTTAAACATACATGTATACATGGCTGTGTATGATAGCACCAATCTTCTCTTTGCAATGGCACACTTAATCCTGAGGGTCAAATTTTACCCAGGCATGCACGTTCTGATTTGCTGGTTTCAGAAAAAAAGTAATTGCCTACCTTTGACTCCTCTATAAAATAATCTAAACCACATCTGTGGAGATAATTCTGCAGAGTTACTTTACTCTGAGTAATCTTCTGTGGTTGTCACACACTTCCTTCCCGTTCTTGAAAAGCTGGACTACTCTTAATTCAAATAATGTACAACACAGAAATATCTTTCACTTTAAAATTCCTGGTAGTAAATAACAATAAACTCTTAGCTCAGTGAAATAAGGGATCTTTCTGTGCCCAGTAAGGCTGTAAGGGATCTTACTTCTGATTTTGGTTGAATTAATATGAAAATAAAGCAAGCTTGCTGAATTTGCTTTTACCTCACACCACACATAATTCTGTTTAACAAAAGACATTGAGCTTTTGGTATTGAGCATGTCTTCAAATTCCTACAGACAAAACCATTCTGGGAATACTGTGTTCTTGTTGAGGTTACTATAGGCATTTTGTTCCAAAACCCATAACAATCCTTGTTTTCTTACTTAGGTCTAAGAAAATGTGGTACCTGTTGCAAAACCACCAAGTTCTCAGCAACCTGTCACAGAGCTTGGAAACAGTCTTCTCCTGTCCTTCACACAGGTTAATTCCAACAGCTGTTTATAAAACACTAATGGCTATAAAGCTAATACAGCGTTTAGCACCCAGTGGTGAATTCTTCCTGAAGGACAGAAAACTCCACCACTTAGTCATAGTACAGTGGCTGCTATCCACTCATATAGATTCCAGTGGTCCAGATAGCAGAAAGTTTTAGTCTCAGTAAGTGACACACTGCTGAGTTTGGCAGCCTAATAATCTGTACCTCCTCACCTGCATGCTCACCAGTGACCTGTTATCACACTTTCAAAAAACGTCCCACAGTTCCATCAGATACTGCATAGAAAGAGATGCAACAAGTTACTATGTGAGGCTCCTAGGGCCATAACATAAAAATGCAAACTGGATTTCCAGGATATTTCATTTCCCCTCAGAATTATGTTTGGGTCCTTTTTTTTTTCAAAACTGAAATTATTTATTTTTCATTTACTAATATTTTAGCATTTTACTTCATAGAATATTAATTAATTTTCCATGAATACTAATGCAGTGCTATTAGGAAAGAGAACAGAAGCTATTGCAGAATATTGTTCTCCCTCTAATGAGGAATTCTTCTTGCTTTAGCTGTGCTGGTAGTTAAAATTACAAATGGTCCCACTAAGATTAAATTATATTTCAGGTCTTCTGTAAACTGGATTCTCACTATATCTTTAGCAGATAAGAAACATATTAGCATGTCTACAATTTGGGGTGGAAAAATATGTATTTCTCTGATATACGGGGTCTATCACATTATGCTGTAATGTTTATCATAACTTCTGCACGATTTATCCTTTTACTTAAAAAAAACATTCCTTAAGTCTGGTGATTCTATGAGATTCGTGGCTTCCTTGCTCAAAATGTAAAGGCATGGTACCATCCCGTGGTACCACCCAATGTCAGTTGTGATTTAAGAGCCAAAGTTCCATTTAAACCCCAGATAATCTGGACTGCCCACATTTCAGTGTTCTCAAAGTCTTCAGTGCTAAAACACAGTATATTTTTCCAATCTGTGGAAATTTCCTGAGATGCCTATTGTCCTGCTTTCAGCCAGGACATCTATGGTTAGAGGCAAGTGTACTCAGAAACATTCTTTTTCCTGCATAGGAACCTACACTGAAGGAAGAAATTTAGCTTTTGACATTGAGTCACCTATATTGTCCCATCTGGAACTGGAGAGTTTAGTTGTGGTTTAGCATAAAAACAGTTCTTGGATCTCTCTTATGTTATATTTAGTAGTAGTTAATACATTCTTCAGAAGAGAAAACTAGGTGCTAGATCCCCCCACCTCACGGGATATGAACCTAAGGGTCACAAAAATGCCTCAAACACCAGGACATGATTATGCTAGGTGTAGCTCTCTCTTCCTGTAAGCCAGACTGAGAAAGTTCTGGTTTAGGATTTTTTCTGAGGAAGAGTAGCCCTGTCAGTGTCAGTATTTTATCCATGACGGTTTAATGCTAAACCTCTACTCAAGGGGCAAGGTCTGGAACTCTAGCTATGCACCAATGGAGGTGGAAGTCAGGATCCTACTTTCCCTTCAGCTTCACTAGGGTCTCACATCAGCTGCTGGTGCCTTTCCTACTTCCTGCTCAAAATCCCCACACCAGACCCCTAACATCCTCAGCAAGTCAAATCTGTGCACTGCTGTCACTGCCTCCATTTCTCATAGGAGCACCTTGCCCCACATAATCCTTCCTCCATGAGAAGCTGGACAGCTTGCGTTTCAAAACTGAGGAAAGCACTGTGTTGGTTTCCTTCACATTCAGTGGAATTGCCAAGACTGATCTCTCGGTATCTTCAGAAATGCCCATCCTTCCTCATTCTTTATGTACATTCATGTTTTCAGAAGTTCTCTCAGGACTTCCTACCTAAAATTTAAGTATATCTTTGTCCCAGATGTTTTGGTCAGACATAAGCTGAAGCTCAACTTGCAAACTCAGGTAGGCCTTAACATTCACACAACCCTCCTATAGACTTAATTGGAAAAAGCCTAGTATCAGCCAAATAAAAAATCAGAGTGTGTGTTTCTGATGTTTTCTCTATTAAAACTTATCACAGCACAAATGATAAATCTTGGTGTTCTTATTGAATCACAGCATTGCCTTACAGCATTCATATTGAAAATGGCAGACCAGTTACTTTTGTCTTAACAAAGTCTAATATTTTATTCTACTAAAGGAGAAGGTTTCTTTCAACATTGTATACAAAATGTCTCTTAAAATTCAGTAGGGTCAGATCAGGTGGGTGTTGCTGCCAACATCAGCTGCTCAGCAGGAGTTTGCATCAGTGGGCAATCTTAGTAGTAGAAATTCAATGGGTTCTCCCTCCTAATTTTTCTATGAAAGTTGTGATTTTGAGTAACTTTGCTACTAAAGATACTTGTTTTCCATAACTTTTCATGTATTCAGTTGTTCAGTTAAAGTAAATGTTCAGAATGGAGGCTGTATCCTTGCTACATTTGTATTGGATAATGAAAGGCTATACAGTGTTTTGAGGCCAACTGTGAAAAGTGACCTGACATTAAAAACAGATTGAAAGCAAGCTATGTCCTAGAGATTATGTGGCCTGTGACTGGTTTTCCCAATGCTGCTGATAAAAGAATCCATCACCTTTATGCCCTTGTGAGTCCCTTATGAGGGAAGAATAAGGTGCAAAGCAGCAAAGTCAGTCTGTTACCTCACTAGAGGAAGGGGATGGAGATCCATGTGGCAGCAAGATTCCAAGGGTTATTGGTGTGCAAGAAACCACAGAAGCACTGGAGAATGGTCATGCAGGGAATAGAGCTTCTCCCTCTGAAAAGGGAGCAGGATTGTTAACCCAGCTGAAGTGCATCTATACTTATGCACACAGCATGAGCAACAAAAAGGGGGAAGTGGAAGTCATGCTGCAGCAGGAAAACTGGGACATAGTTGCCATCACAGAGACTTGGTGAGACAAGTCACAAAACTGAAGTGCTACAATGGATGGCTATAGATTCTTCAGAAGGGATAGGCAAGGAGGCAGAGGCAGCGGGGTAGCCCGGTATGTTAGGGACTGTCTTGACTGTCTGGAATTTAATGACGGTGGCAGTAAGGTTGAGTGTCAATGGGTAAGCATCAGAGGGAATTTGTCAGGGCTAGGATAACCATTGCATGATCTCTGGGGTCTTTTCCAATCTCACAGATTCTATGAAAGGCCAGCATGATAGGGTGACTCCTGATGGCAACACTCTGCCAAATATCACTGAGAGAAGGAAGGTTAAAGTCTGTGTCTCCCTCAGGAAAAACAAATTGAACTGAAAAGACCAGCTCTTGAAATATATGTTCCAGGTATGTAACTCCCAGGTATGTTAATACAGCAGCTGTTTGGTCAAACAGTATTCCTTATGTGTCTATTCCTTTGGTGCTAGGAATCCAAACTTTTTCTTGTTTTTCAAAATACTACCTTTTAAAGAAAACAGCCATCACCTTATGATGATGAGCCTACTTTTGTACATCATAATTAATTTTCTTTTTAAATATATTTGAGCGTCTCATTTGCAGAAACTCATCCTAGAAACAGTGCATCATGCGTTTTTAAAATGATTTAGCATTCACTATATACTACAAAGGTCCTAAGTTTATGAGCTATTTTTCTTTAGGGCCGTGGATTTTAAAAAGGATGTTTCTCAAAGCAAAGGAGAAAATTAATTTGAGGCTTCAGGAAGTCAGTGCCAGGGCAAAGCTAACAACTCCAAAAATGTCTTCTCCAGCATGTGGCAACTTGTGAAGAGAACAATCCTTGACAAAAGCTGTCCCCTTTGAGGCAGCAAATTAACACTTTCAGAACAAAGAACTCAGAGAGAAGTGTTGTTTAAAAAGCAGGTTATGCTAGGATGCCCATTTTACAGTCCTAGTGTCAGAGGGCAAGACTAGTCAGGATTCCAGGGTACCTGCCTCTGCTTTTTGACAGAAGCATGCTGCTGCCTTGTATTTTCTCGCCAGTCTCAGGACGAGAACCAGGAGAGCAGTGAAAGCTGTTAAATGTAGTTCATAATGTAGCCATATCTTTGGCCTTAACTCCAGCAAGCCCAGATGGGAAATAAGGGTCATTTAGAAACAGAGCACTTCCCACAAACTAGAGAAGGAGATGTAAAACGTACTCACCTACTCATAATTTTCGTCCTCTGAAGTGGATACTGGGTCCTCTGTGACCCATTAGAGCTGGATTATTCTTCCACTCTAAACAAAGAAGCTATCTGATTTTTTTGCAAGCTTCTCAAACTAGTGCCAACTGCCCAAAATGGGAAGACAAACTGCAAATCCTAATGAATAAACATTTTGCAAGATTAGCCATCTCCAAGCAGGAGATGTTCGCTTTTATCTATTTAATTTATCAAACAAAAAATGGAAATGAAGATGGTAAAGCGAGATACCAAAATGATGGAACCGAAGGATTTCTCCCTTAGCTCTCAGCAGGAGTGCTTTCTGAGGGACAAAAGGATGATTAGAGACATGATGCAAATGAGACAGTGTTCTGGGTGGGGTCTCTCCACATCCACTGTAGAAAAGGAAAATTCCAAGCAGGAAAATACATTTTAGCTTGTTCCCCTGTGGGTGTCTGGTGCTCAGTGATGCATCACAGGTGGGACATATCAAACAGTAAAACAAATCTTCACAAGCATAAGAGACATTTAAGATATCAGGAAAATTGAACCCAGAGGAAAGAAGATATTTATTTGAGAGAGGCTGTGTGTTTTATTGTGTTGGGTTCTTTTATTTTTCTTTACTGCCTGTCCACAGCATAGATAGAAAGCTTTCTTTAAAAATGAACAAACAAGTTCTCTAAATACTGCAGAATTTTGTGCCTACAGGTTATGATTGGTTTAAACAGTACATAAGGGAAGGCATAAAAGAGCAGGTATGCATACAAGAAAAGAAGCACTGACCTGCTGTAGCCTTTTCCTTGGCAGCTGCCCAGATAAATGCTGGTCTTAAGTAAACAACCTCATGGACTAGAAAACTTCTGAATTTATACATCAGGAAATAAATATTAGATGTGGCTGTTTGCCACCCCTTCTTAAAGTAGCCCACATAATCCTAAAATTATATCTGATGTACTTCAGTGATTAATTTTTGAATAAACAGAATCTTTTGTGAGCAGAATTTTTAAGTTCCAACTACTTAAATTCCATCTTAAGTGCTAATGTGTATAAATAACTGATCTTCTGGAAATACTCAAGAGCACAGGAAAGGAAAGAAAGTTCAAATGACAACTTAAGCATGCTAATATGATCTGAAAATCAGTCAGAGAAGATGCACATTATTACTGGAGGTGGAGAGTGGCCTCACATGTACTAGCTCTCCTAAAATGCAGTAAATAAAGCAGTAATTCAGTGTAAGTGACAAGAAGAAATCTGAATAACAGAAAGTTTTATAAAAAAGGTTGCCCTTTTTAAGGCACCATTAACAGGATTTTCAGAACTCCATGTAACACCATGATACATGTGCTTGAATCCTGCATATTCAAGATGCAGAAGGTAGAAACTTCTTTTGTTTTCAAATTTAAAATTATGAGAAAGTTGGATAAAATCTAGAAATAAACACATCTATTGATTCAGGACTTTTAAATATTCTGAGTGACTACAAAAAATCATCTGAAAGATGACTAGTTACTTCTACCACATGCTAAGGAAACCAGTCGACAATTGTCCACGGAATTCACTTCATCTGATCACAACTACAGGTTACATGATGGGTCTCACAGCTGAGCCTAGAGTCCATGGGCAGGAGGACAAGAACTTCCAGAGTTCAAGTCATTCCACACCTAATACTTCCTCTAGCACTGGATTCAGTATCGGGAGGTCTTGGCCACTTTCATGAGCTGCACAGGGGTCTTAGACACTAATCTCAATCACACAATTGTATTACTACTGTATACTACAGTAGAAACTATTCCAAGGCCTGAGAAAGAACTCAGCACTCAGTATTTATTTACTAACATTCACTATCCCTAAAACAATTTTCCTTTTCTTCATACTGGATTTTCATTGAAAACTTTTACTTCCAGCTTGTCTTATGAACAGCAATCAAATGCAGAGTAAAAATATTGGAGTAGGTAACACTATCCTTTTCAGTATTAGAAAGATGAAGAAATTTTAGCTTTTGATGTTATTTATGATGTTACCTTCAATGACTGGAGCCTTTTTATTTAAATTCCTCTGGCAATTCTCTACATAATCATGTTGGTCCAAACACAGAGGTGTATTTCCACCATTTCAATATCTATGTATTTGATGTAAGAGCAAATGATCAAGGAATTCCCAAGGAGAAAAACAGAAAAACAAACTCACAAGTTGCAGAATGCTTCCTTGGGAGTAGAAATGGTTCCAGTGTTTAGTAGAGCAGCCAGGTACTTGGGGTCTCTAAAAATAGCTGGCAAAAGTGCAGTGTGACAGCAGCTGAAAAGTCTGGTCAGTACATACACAGATCTTCTGCAATGAAGTGTGATGAACATCAGCCAGTGATCTTGCTGTCTTCTGACACCAAAAGGGCTTTGATCAAAACCAGAAATAGGCCCACAACAGTGCAAAGCACCTGAGGCACTTCTAGCAAAGACAGCAAATTGATGTGGAGCTCTTTCGTTGTACAACACCAGAGTTTCAGGATGAAATACCTATCTAGGTAAAAGTCCTCTGCACCGAAAGAATGGTAAAAATCTCCTTTTCCCATCAAGAATATTAAAGATGCACTAAGCGAGCAAGTTAATTTACTTGTTCTCAGTGAATTGAGGAGAGGAGAGGAGAGGAGGACAAACCAGCAGGGTATGTGGGAAGGCTCAATTCTTAGCACCTGACAGGAATTTCAAGGATATTTGGAGACCTAGAAATGCTTCAGAGAAAAGCTGTGGCTCAGTGAGAGAAGTGGAACATATAAATCTTTTCCTTCCACAAAAAATATTTCTATAAAATACAAGTAATTCTTTATTTCATCACCACATTCTAGTGAATCATCATTCAGGTTCATTTATTATTTTCTCTTACCCTTCCAAAATACCCTTCTGCATAAAGACATTGGAAAGTGCACAGCACATTCAAGAAAGCATAAAGAGACCTTACTAAGACAAATTTGTGAGCGCATACGTCTTCCTAGCAGAGGAAAAGCAAGTATTTCAGTGAGATGTTACACTTTTTTTTGCTGTTATTTTTTTTGTTTGAATAATGAATTACCCTTAGCCACTTACTAAAAAACCTTTTGGGTACTGTGTGGTTTCTATACCAGCAAGACAGCCTGCATGGAATTTACTGAAAATGAGATCTGTCTCTGAAAGACAGTCCCTCGTTTGCTTAGACTGTCCCGCTCCACAGTTGTAAAGTTTGTGTTGTTGCTACGCCTGCAACATTGCTGCTGCCTCAGCCTGAGAGCTGCTCCTTGATGAGACAGGGAATTCCATTTAAAAAAAAAATAAAATAAAAAAGTATATTTATAGAAGCAAGGCTGACAAGGGGAGGGGGAGGGTATGGAGTGAAGTGGAGAACAGGGAACGAGCACTCATGCTTGAAACCCCTTGCTTGTGCAATAATGAGCTTGAAAGCCTTGCTGAAGTGGTTTTACAGCTGTGCAACAAAATGGTGCACTCTCCTCCCTTAATACTGACATTTTAATGTAGGATCACAGCTATTCAGATTGTCCATTGGAGCTGGCAGGCTGATGGTGTGAGCAACTACGCACTCTCATCAATGTCGCTTGGATGAAAGCTGCTGTCAGGCTCAATAAAATGGCAGGCTAGGCCAATCTGGCACACATGAAAGGAAACTGGAAGAAAGGCTTAATTGCACCTCCAGCAGATCCCAGTTATTCTGCTGGTCTGTTAACAACACGCAGCCTGGCACGCCAGTCCTGTCCAGTCTGCTGTGCTGCGCTGGTAGGAAAAACTCCTTGAAGGTATGGCACAAACACAGTCTGGGTTAGACCACCATAACCCAAGCCAAAGAGGTCACAAGTCTTCTCAGCTGGGTTAGCAGCAGCTGCTGCATCCAGCAAAACACTGAGAACAGAGAAAGGATCCCTAAAACAAAGGGTTGAGTTGATTCATGCTTGAGGGACCAGCACAGGATCCACCAGAACTGGGGAGATGCCAAGTGGGCTGGGCATGGTTCTGAGATGTCCCAGGGAAGATCCAGTAGGAAGAGTTCACATTAAAGAGGAACATTAAGCCAAAAGAGAGGGAGAAGAGGCATGACAGATGAAACGGAATACTGTAGCATTCACTCTGAGCAGAGTGCTGGGTGGCATCAAGGATGGAGAAACTAAGCATTTGTGTCTTTCATCTGATGGTAGGAGACTGAGGAAGAGCAAGAGACCGGGTTTTTATTAATTTTCTAATTTTTGTTCAGTGGTCATGGTGGTCATGACCTGTTGTCACAATGTTTGTGAAAAAATGTTTTCTGCTTGTGGGTAGAAGGAGACAGGGAGGAAAAATGTACTGGATACAAGTATCTTTCCTAAAGATAGGGAGCAACAAGCCCTTGAAGCCATATTTTTCCTCTTAAATAGGACTGAGTAATAGGAAGTAATGAGACACCTCTGGATATCTCCTTGTGCTAGCATAGCAATGTGAAACTAAGGAAAGAAATGCTCTAATTTAAAAAAAAAAAAAAAGAGGCTTCATACTTGCAAGATGAGGCAGAATTACTCATTTTTTTATAGATCAGCACCAGGTGGCCACAGGGTAAAAGATTTAGTCTATCTATTCACTCTTATACCTTCTTTGGAAGGTATATGAGGATTACATGATTTCTTAGTGTTTTTATTTCTTGCTATTTTTTTAATTTTACTTGCAGGCATGTTCAAGGACCTCATATAACAGATCCAAGACTGCAATTTTATTACTTTTTGAAGCATGATAAAAAGGAATTACTCTGAACAAATATTAACATTTTCTATAGAGTTATTCTTTTGTAGCACAGTCTAGAATTACTCAAGAATACTATGTACTGTGATACGCTGAGGAAAAAGGATATATCCCTGTCTTGTGATAAATCCAATTTCAGTTGCACAAACCCTTACATTTCTTACTCTGATTGGATCACCCTCACTGTCACCTATACTTTGTGTTCTTTTACTATCTGGGAATGAATGGATCTTCTTACTGTTAGGCACCCAGTACCTACACAAGCAGGTACGAGTCACACTGTGGTCATCAGTACAGAAATTATCCCTATTTCTGGAACCCTCTGCATAGGAAATTCGAGCAAATGAATTTCGCAGCTCATCCATATAATGACCTGCCAAAAATAGAGAGCACAGTAACTTCCCACAGGACATGGATAGCTAGAAAGCTGCAAATGCTCCTTCTGTCAGCCTGACAAAAATAAGGAGAAATTCTTATTCCTTCTTTAAAGAGCAGCCTCTCTGTTTAAGTTGGAGTCCCCCATGCTTATATATTAAAGAGCCAAGTTGCCTCAGCTTATGATCCTTAAGATCACAGTTATAAAGACATTAAACCAAGGAGGCTGTGGTTTTCCAGCACTCAGTAGCAGAGTAGCCTGTTTATGAGAAATTTGTTTTGGATAAGTAATTCTTGTAGGGAACTAGTAATTCTGCCCTGCCCATTTTCTCTCTCTAAAGTACATTATGGTTCCCCAGATCAAACAGTGAAGTCACGCATGAGTCTGGATCTGGGGATGCTGAAACAATACACTCATTGCCTTGAGAAGATGGAATAGAGGGCTCCTCTGCTTCAAAGTGTATTTAGCACTTGGGATAATTTCCCAGAGATTCAGGCTTAGAATCATGTTTTGAGGGCTTAGAAATACACAGATCAGAATTTTTGTAGCAGGCTTGTGTCTACTGAGGAGTTTAAAGCTTGGCAGCATTGCAACAGATATTAAAAATACATGAAGCTTCGTTTAATGTAAAGTCCTCTGATGTTAAAGTGGATGGGCATTGAAATGGCCAAAGCCATTCCCTTCAGATGATTTCAGGAAAGAAATGCATCCTTAACTCAGTTGCATATGACACAAATATTCATCACCCTAAAAATGACACTGGGATCAATAAAAACTGGAAGAACTTCATAGACATATCTTTTCCTAATTGAAAAGTTTAACATGATCATTGCAACAGGAATAATATACCTGGATTTGACTTATTTCAAAATAAAAAAAACATATTTTATGGCTGCTTGTGTCACTGTATATACTTGTTACCTTGAAGATAGCTTTAGAAAAAATATAAATATTCCTTGCCAGCATTTTGATCCAAGAGAAAAGTTTCATCCTTCAATAGTGCGCATAATAGAATTGGTCAGATTTGAAGCATGGGAGCACTTTTTTATCTTGGATCTTTAATATTTTACAGTTCGGGCAACAGAATTTAACCCTACCATTGGAGATATAACTAATAATGGTCTGCCCAGGGAGGTGGTGGAGTCACCATCCCTGGATGTGTTTAAAAAAAGACTGGATGTGGCACTCGGTGCCATGATCTAGTTGAGGTCTTAGGGCACAGGTTGGACTCAATGATCTTGAAGATCTCTTCCAACCGAGACATTCTGTGATTCTGTGTGATTCTGTAATAAGTTCTCCCCACGCACAAAATCTTATAGTATAGCCTTCATTTTGTTTCTTGCTGTCCTGATTTACGTGTAGTAAAAACATGGTTTAAATAAGATATAAAATTTGCATTCTTATTTAATTATCTCCTGAGACAATTAATGTCCCCGAAAAATTTCAATATTTTGGCCACAAAACAGATTTAATAAGAACAAGAGTGGCAGCACTAAAGTCAAAAGAAAGGTCTATTAAATCAGTAACCCTACTGATTTAAATAGGACTAGGACTGCACCCTGTGACTTTATGGATACTTATCATGCAAATTTCCAGAACATGCTAGTAAGCTTTTCATTCTAAGGCACTTACAAGGTCCTGCCACCAAGAAACTGTTTCCCAGAGATGCACATCACTCACACTTTTCTCTATCCTAAACCTACTGGGTTCTAGAACAAGATAAGAGCTTGGATCACATAACACCACTCCCAAACCTCTTAAAATTATGGAATTATGCTGCAAATTTTAGGAGAGTGGGTTTGTTTAAAATATTTTAATGGTATCTTTCACCATTCCTATAGCAAAATATTAATTTTAAATCTTAGGAAGTATCTCTTCTCAGAAAGTTTTTATTTTGATTTTCTATACCAACAACATTACACATATTTTTCTAACTCACAACATACTCTGAGGTTCAGTCTTCAGAGAGACATTGAGAATCATACGTTGTTTTATTTCTTTTTGGTTGATAAAACTCCCTTATAAATAGAGCCACCATGACTAAGAGGAAAGTCCAGTAAAACCAGGTGATAATGAATATGATATTTTAATAGTTTAGTTTAAAATGTCCTGTGTTCTAAGATTTGTTTACGATAATGCTAGGAACTGACCAGTCACCAAAGTAACAGGCAAGGTAATGCAAATGAAATGTAAAATTCAAGGATGGACAATAATTATCAAGCTAAGACTCATCATACACAAAGTTAATGGCCGAAAAATTAGATGTATGGTTTAAGCTAACTTAGATTTTCTCTAGAGTAAACAGAGAAACTAAATTTCAGCAGGCAATTCCCCTCACTCTAAAATGGTTTCTGAAAATTAGATCAATTGCCTTCTGAAGGTGCCAGTCCCTAACCAGTAACTACTGCTGGCCTCGAGACATCTAAGTTAGAGTGGGCATCTATCTTCTGACCAGCTACTGACACCTCCACTCGCTAAACTGCATGGCAAAGTTAGTAGGAATACAATGCATCAGTAGGAGTCTGGATGTCCTGGTTTGTGTTTAGAAATGCCTGCACCTCTAACAGAGACACAAAGTAACACTGATGCTGAGGGAAGCTGATGCGCTGTTCTGGGGGCGTTTTGATGAGGCACTTGCAGTAGCTGGCTGTCGGCGGACTCCAGTGAGTTGAATGTTAAGAAAGCATGTCATCCACACGTGACAACAAAACTGACCCAACAGGTGATCCCTAAGAAAATGTATACATCCAGCAGGGAAACAGGACAGCAAGGAAAACAATTTTTTTGGTACAGGATGAGCAAAGTACCACAAAGTTGTGCTGTAACCAGTTTGCTCCTGTTGTTCCTACCTGGAAAACCAGTTTCTTCTCCTGTAGTTTCCTGCCTCCTGATGACAATAGAGAGAATATATACTCAGTATTTAATGACGAGAAGCTGCAGCGCATACTAATGGTGCCATAGCTTCTAATATCATCCAATATCCCCTGATGGCTTTGCAATTACATACACATGGAGCAGGGAAGTGGCATGTGGCACTCCCGGTGAGGATAAGCAGGTGTCTAGAATTACCTGACATCTCTCAGAGGAAGAAGGTAAGTGTGAGTTAACTGACCCCACACACAGCTCTGAATGCCTTGGGGTCCCTAATGGCAAAGGCTGATGTTGGAATAAGGGGAGTCTGGTCTGTGTGTCTGAGTGACTACCCTAAACACCCTTCCCCCTCTCCTGGTCAGGAGGACACTCCTTATACCCAAGCCAAAAAATAATGTTTTGTCACCCACTATTGCACCCGGTGTAAAGGTATTTAATCAGAGCATATTTAACAATAATAATCAAAGCATATGTAATCAGGGTTGTCATCTTCAGTTTGTGGTATTCCCTTCCACTGAATTATACATGTAGGAGTATGCAGTTCAGGAGAAACAGAAGTGTTCTCACCTTGGGATTTGGAAGATAATTTTGTTTCTCCTGGGTACTTTTTCCCCTTGACAGAAGAAAAAGGAAAAAAAAAAAAAAAACCAAGAAAAAAAACAATGGACAGAGGGTAACTTTTTAAGAAGGTTTTGTTTCTAGGGTTAACAAACAAACAATATTTTGTGTCTCTGCTGTTATTTAATGCTGCAACCTGTATTAGATCAAATTACGTGGCAGAGTACTACAGTGTATTGGACAGCAGGCAAAGAACACACTATGCTCTACTCATTACTGTGCCCTTGACTAAGTATGTGAATTTGAGTGCATTCTATAGAATCCTATATCCTATAAAGAATATTGATCCCTGTTTAGAGACTCAGTCATCAAGACCAGGGTTCTCCCTTAATTGTATGAGGAAATACATGGCTGGGTCACTTTTTTTCTTTTGGTTTTCACTGGAAGTCAAATGACCTTGGGTGGTTTTTTGTGTACACTCTCAGGGCCAAAACTGTTAGCTTTTTAGATTTTACACACAAAAAAATTATTGACAAAATTAAGCTATTTTTTAAAAATCCCTGAGATTTAAAAAAATTTGGCCTTTATATTCATAACTGAAATGTGCTTATTCACATACATGCATGCCTACATGAGTGTGCCTCTACCATAAGTGTTACTATTTGAGAGAGAGAAAAAAGAGAGAGAAGGGGAGAGAGAGATGACGGCATGCCTTTGGCAGTCATTACTGCTGCATTACTCCTTCTTCATGTAGGCACCACTTTTTACTCCTGAAACTGTAAGTTTAGTCAGGGAGCCTCAGATTTCATTAACTCTCATGTTTCTATTTTGGCATGAGAGCAAGAAAACCAAATCGTGAACTAAACAATTTGTTTGAGTACATCTCACCAAAGTGAGAACTGGGGATCTGTGAAACCAGTGAATGACGTGGTTGTTTTCTACTCCTCGAGCTACAAGATTCTCTAACTCTGTTAGCTTTTCAATTCCTTTATGTTTTGAGTCCAGGGAGACAGGAAGGAGTTTGCAATGAAAATCGGCACAGGTCACTGCGTGGAGATGAAAGACGTTGTTGAAGGCAGGCACCTGCCCGGGTGTTGGCGTGGAGATGGATGATGAATTGAACACTGCCACCTTTTGGCTGTGGCCACGGCCAGGGAGTTGCGACGAGATGATTTTTTGCCAGACTTCCTTCTAGAGCGGGCTGGGCATCTGGCAAAAGCACCCTTTCATGCCAACCCAATGTTTGAAGCACTTCCTAGTATCGCCCATGTTAGCACACAACATGTTGCCATCACGTAACTTAGATTTCGCCCCTTATCTGTGAGGTCCTCGGAACTGAGAAGATGGGCTAATAATACGAAGAGCTGTTAGCTTTACTAAAGACTAAGTGCAATCAAGTTAATGTAAACAGTCACTTCAGCCTGACTGTGGTACACTCTTCCTGCCTCAGGAATACTTGAGAGTATCTCGCATTGTGTTGTGCTGAAATAGTGTTTTCTCAAGCGGTGAATTATATACAGTTTGTACTTCAACCTCTTTTGAGCACTTAGCTGTGAATGTTTGTATCAGTGCCAGTGAGTGTGAGGTGATCTCATTAGAAAGAGAAAGAAAATACTATCAGCCACAGAATTATTTCCCAGTGATTAAATGGCAAACTCATTCACATGCTACGCCTGCAGTACTTACATAGGTAAACATACAAAAAAAAANAAAAAAAAAAAAAAAAAAAAAAAAAAAAAAAAAAAGAAAAGAAAAAAACAAAACCAAAAAACACATTTGCTTGTAAGAGCCCAGTGTCTGTCCTGCCGCCCCGGCGTGCGTCGCTTGCCGAGGTGTCCATAGCTGCCCGAGGCGCAGAGCTGTGGCCCGGTGCCTCATCGAGGTACGATCGCCGCCTGTTCTCCCCACGCAAACCTCACCCACACAAGCAAGTGCGGGCCTTCGCCTCACAGCCTCTCCCGCCCCCGTTGTACTAATCGGGCAAAACCCCGTTTGCTCAGCGGCTGAAGAGCTCCGGGCAGAATGTGCGTCCCCGGTGACCTTAACGGGGCCGGGCTTTCACCTCCACTTTCTCACCGAACTCTTCACTTTTGTGAACCTAAAATATGCGGCTCCGAGGGGGGATGCAGGTGGAAGGGCATTGCCCGTGCAAACACCGGGCGCTTTCCGAAGCCCAGCGCGGCCTGGCTCGAGTCCCGCCGCCCCCGCGGCGGCGCGCGTTGCCCGGCAACGGGNTGGGCGGCGGGCCCGGCCGCCGCGGAGGGGTCCTGGACTCCGTCCATGGGCTGGTGTGCGAGGGGGGAAGACAAAGCCCCCTGGCTCCCCTGCCCCTCCTTGGCAGAGCCCAATGCCCCGCTGCTTTCATTTGTTTTTGATCTGCCTCATTAAAAGACTATTGATGGCTTTAACTATTGTCCTTGTTTAGGTGCTGATTTACAAGCGCTAATATCTGACTGTGCCGAGATTAATGGGAGCCCGTGAAGTTTACAATTATCCGCAGGTCCCTTGACCACACATGGAGGGGTTTGGGTTGGGGTCACGCACTCTTATGAAAAACTCCAAAGCAGGCTTAAACCTGGGAACATTTTAATAGGATTGAATTTGTAATAGGATTTGGCAGCTTGGTCTAAACTATAGGCTAGGGGGGTTTGCTCTGGGTTATTTTGGAGTTGAGTTTTGGGGTTCTTTAACCTGGTGTCATTACTATGGCACAATAAGGTGCAGGTTTCAACATTGTGGGTTTATTTTTTGTGAAAACCTAAGCACAAATATCTTTGATACAGAATATTAAAACAAGGAGCTTTCTATCTGAACATACAGCATATATAGCATATATGTGATAGGTTCCAGTGTTATGTATTATTTGATGTGTATCTGCATGCTTTATATGAGCTTCAAGCCCCTGAAATTATTGACAACATATATGGCATCTATTAAAAAAAAAATACAAATGTGTTACTTAACTGGAGCAAGAGGTCTGTTGAATAACAAAACATTCCCATGCCAACTCTTGCCTAACTCAAAAAAAGCCACATTAGGAAATAGTAACTGTACAATAAATTAGATTTATTGAAAGAAGTGCTACAAATGGAGGGGAAGTTACATGGGAAGGTGGGAGAGAAGCTAAAAGTGAATCATATGAGCAATTAGTTCTCACTTAGAAGTTGACAGTAGCGAATTTCAGTTGGTAGCACTGGCTCTATGGCTGTTAATTCATTTTACATCACTTCGTGCTAAGCAATAATGCTGGTATGCTTATGCTACTTAGATTGCTGTGAAACAGGATCTTATGAATCACCTCATTATTAGGCACCCTCATTTAGTAGTTCTGGGTTTGTGGCTTACTGGGCCTTTTCATGGGGTTTTGGTTTTTTTAGTAACACAGCAAAACTGGAAATATATCACACTTGTCCTCAGGGTCATGAAAGTACCTTCTTTCAGGACATAAACTAGAAACCCTAATGCACCAAGGAAGGTACAGTGTTTAGAAGGTATCATGAAAAATTAATGGGAAGCTAATACAGATACAGTTTGCTTGGCTTCAAAAGTTCTAGTACAGCCAACTTTAGGGAAATGGGAGCTTATGAGAAAACAGCAGCAGCAAATCCTGCACTAATGTATGTCCCATGAAATCTCAGAAGATGCCATTGGCCTTGCTGGAATAGAATCAGGCAAAAGACAGGCAGAGTTTCCCTCTATTTAGAGCCTCAAAGCTCCATTTTTTGAAGTCATGACTGACATAGGAAAGTGCTTGTTCCAGGAGTCTGTATGTGTGTATTCTGACTGCTCAGTCCTTTGCATAATTGTAACCCCAGATGCTGTGCATCTTTCCTGTCCTTTTAAAATCAAGGATTTGAGTATTCTGTGGCAAGGTTGTGGGCATCTGGCCACCCTAGCCAGATTTATTCATTTCTATAGCACTCTGTAACTGTTCCTTGGAAATTCTGAGACAAAACAAGCAAACAAAAAATAATACTTCTAATTAATTTAAGTATAGTAATTCTTCCAAAGGGTCTGTTATTATTCCATGGCTCTGTTATTTGCTACCTTTATTCTAGTGTTGATTTTCAACAGCACCTATTTATAACTGCAATGAAGGATTTGAAGATATATTGGATATAAGTGTTTCCCGACAAGTGGGTGGCATTGTATTTTGCAAAGTAACCATTCCAGTCAACATATAGCTGTAGCCTTATTAGGAGGATTAGCAGCCAAAGTAATTATGATTTGAAATGTGCATCATCTCTTTCAGCCTTCAGGAGTAAAATGTGGAAATGAGTGAGACAGTCCTCACCTCCCTAAGAAATGTTGTCCTATGCTATTTGCAGGTCCAAGAAGACAAATCTGCTTCAGCTTAAGTTATATTGGAAGGTTTAAAAATCTCATCAGGACTAATTATATTTTGAGTATTTTCAAGAAAACCTTGTAGAATCATAATTTTGAAGCTACTCTGAATCTTGTAGCAAATTCAGTGGCCATGACTCTACAAGAGACATGTAGCCCAGTGTATAATGAAATTTTGAGAGTGTTTTAACTAGGGAAAATGTTTTCTGCTCCACTATTTTCTTTGAACTCAGATTATGCTGTCTCATTAGCAGTTCCTCACTGTCTGACTGAAGTAGGAATCTGGATGAAAATGAACTGACAGCAACTTAATCTAAACAAGTAGGACATGGTAATTGCTCACAGAGAAAAGTACTTTAAAACAGTTAGTAAAAGCCTGTGGGGTAGGAAAGGAGAAGTGGAGAGTGGGGGGGAAGTGTTGCTCCTGAACTAAACAGGTAGGGCTGACTGCTGGTTTGGTGCTGTGCTAGATACAAAGATAAGGCTTTTTCTAACATCAGCGGGAGCTTAAGTTTGAAACCCTTCAGGCTGCCCAGTGCTCTCCTCTCTATTTCTTCTCCTTAAGTTTATTACACTTTCAGCAGCAGCACTGGTGCTTCATTCTGGAGCAGACCAGGAGACAATGCACCCAACACTGGGACAGTGAGGCCAGGTGTATACACTTTCATTGTCATTTAAACGTGTAGCTCCACAGACACTTCACATTTGCTAAAGCCAGCACTGCCAGCAGAAGAAGCAGTCCTGCCTGCCCCTGGCCCCAAGTAGGCTTTTCCATCCCTCCTCTTCATGGCATGATTGTGCACTATCATAGCAGCAGGCACAGGTCAAAACACCTCTGGCGGTTGACCTTTGTAACCCAGCCTGTGGAAAAGCGTGGAATGGAAGTAGAAATCCCCACCGTGGCTCACCACAGTCAATCCCCTGAGCCAGCTGCCTGCGGGGCTGCCGCAGAGGGACTGGGGATTAGGAACGGGGGACAAAGGAGATGATTGCTATTTTTGGCAATAAAGTCAATGCTGTTCTCTCTGCATGATATAAAGAGCTGGCACTCCTAAAAGCCTCTCAGGGATAATGTTGGGGTGCAAAGCAGAGTACAGAGTGGTGATATAGCAAGATTGGGCTTTAGGCCACCATGATTGTGCACAAAACTTGCGAGGACTGATGGGACCAACCCAAGAAAAGGAGAAAAGTGCCTTCTGAGACTGATGGATGAGATACAGATGGAAGAAAGTTAATAAGCAATCATATGGATTAACTCTGTGCATCCATGAGCCCATTCCAAGAAGCACTGCCTCTCTACATGCATCCACTTTAGCAAAGTCAGGTTCTGCAGTTGCCACAGGGAGGGCTGACATTCAAAGAGCCAGCAACAATGGCAGCTGCTTTCAACTGTGCTCATGCAAGACCTTTAAAAATATCAAGTTGGATTAGAACCCAGATTACATGTTTGAACACATGCAGTTGCCATGTTTCTGCAGTTATTATTTTGTCTTTCTGTATGACAGAAATTTAAAAGAAATGTATGCATTTTAAAATTATGACCGACAAGATAGACATCTGGTTTGACATTGCAATTATTTCAAGAAAAGGTGTTTTAAGGTGTAAAAATACTATGTAATTTTTATTCAAATGTCTGAAGCTTATTTGGGACATTTTGTTATTTACTTACAATATACAGAATAATTTTGAATTGATTTATAATGATTGATTTTCACTAATAATGAAGTTTTACTCAAGTCAGACTGGAGGGGGATCTCCTTCCATCTTTTAACATTTTTAATGTGCCACCAAAATTATAGACAAAAGCCTCATTATGCATATATGTGAAGAGAAAAGTGGATAGGAAAGAGAGATTACAGTCACTTAATCTGTAACACTTACACTAGTTTAAAATTAGAAAGCTATAACTAATTATCTCATTTGCAAAGATTGAGCAAAATCTTACCAAATATCCATGACAGAGTCTAATTTATCATGTATCTCATATGGTATCTTTTCCATAATAGCTAAATCAATGAGACCCAAGTGCCAGTCATTGATCTAATGGACAGATGGTGATTTCCATTTGATAAGGATTAAAGTTTTGGCAACAAGGATGACTAGAAGTATCAATTTTTCTTGTGGTGAAGCAATTGTTGAGAATTGCCTTCAAATATTTGTACTGTAAATAAAGGTTTTGTTTTTGTATACAGAGAAGCCAGCCCTGCTTCTCACAGCCATTGCTACTTGTGCTTGTCAAGTCACCAAGCCGCAGTGAAAATGCTCTGCATTCAGCTTCACTCACAAAGTGCACAGTGGGGTTTAAGTTGTTGTTGTTTGCATGGAGCAAGAATTTGCTTTCTGATGTGCTACATAGGCAGATGAGTGCATCTTTGAAAGTTGGCAGCATCATGAGTAGGCTTGATAAATGTTTTTTCTAAATGCACTTTGTTGTCAGACTCTAGTATTTTCAAGACACCCCCTCTGATATTAAAGCACCACTGATGACATCCCAGGTGTCTGGATACATATTACACAGAAGGCTGCTGCACCCTGAGGAGGTGACTGGATCACTGAGGTTTTTCGGCCAGGCAAGTAGATGGCCCAAATTTCTGTGTGCAGGCCCTAACAGCCATTTTCCCAGAGCAAAATAAAACTGAGTGTCCCACTAGACAAACATTTTTATCTCCACCAACTGCCACTGATTTGGTTGTGCTCTCTGGTTGGATTGCAGCATGGAAGCCCACAGAATGAACTTACAGTATTCTTTTGGAGGAGTCTTTCACTGAGGTCATTGGTTACTTTACAGGCACTTTAGAGGCAAAAAGTGCTTATTTCCAAAGTCCTTGCTGTGCTATGTCCTAGCTAGCATGTCTCTAGAACATGAACAAAATCATAACAGTTTCTTTGTATGATTTCCCACAAGAAAAAATGGGAAATAAAAAAGCAACACAAGAAAGTGTTTCACATTGTATTTTGTTACCTTCTGCTTCTACTTTCATGTTTCTGCTGTTTTTACTGCTGTAAGTTCCCTCAATGACTCTGGTTCCTGTCAGGTCTTAGAGCTTCAGCCATGAACCAGGACAGTAGAAATAGGTCCTGGACAAACACCTGATTGAAAGTAATAATAGTTAAAACAATCCCAAAATGTTCCTGCCCCAAGGATATTACAACGTGAGGAATAATGTACTTGCTGTGTTCTCTTCCAGTGAGGTGCTAGCTCAAAATTATCATTGTGACTATGTATTTTTTCACAGAACTACAGGGCAAGCTTTCTTTTTGACTAGAGAAAGTCTCAAGTGTACCTATATTCCAAGAATGAAATAGGAGCTAATAATAGATACACAATGACAAGTGAGTAGAGTTAAACAATAACCTGGTATCTGCTAGGGTGATCAGTCATGTTCTAAGTACTGTTCTGTATAATAATTAATCTTTAAACAGCTCTGGTAAAGTTCTGATTTAAATCCAAAGGCGAACAAGCTCAGCAAAGAATCTGTAAGAATTCTGTATTGTACTGGATTTGGGCAAAGAAAAATCATATATATAAAGGCTGGAGCAAACAGTGAATTACTGTTAACTGGAGTCTGCTCTATCAGAGACTGTGTGGCTGTAATGTCTTCTGAGCCTGAAGGAGCACAGCTAGCACTGACAGCAGGGTCACCAGGTGCTAGTATTTATTATATAGTAAAATCTGCCTTAAATGAGCACACAAGGAAGCAGTAGAAAAGATTGGTTAGCAGGAAAGACCACGAGTTGGCCAAAATTATACTTAACTTGGTGAGTATTTTAGAGAAGCCTGGTCAGACTCTGCCAGTCATGCTGGAGGATGTGCAGCAACACTGTTTTGGAGGGACAGTCTAAGTGCTGTGAGAGCAGCCTAACAAGTTCATAGTTATATTTAGATCATGGCATTCACGTAAGTGGGAGCAGAAGATACAGGCAGGGAAAGGAAGACTGCGGCTGGGAGCAGGATGGATTTCCTTTTCATTTCCTATTCATCCTGTTGCTAGCTTTTGTGCTAGAACTCTAGGTTAGGATGAGAATGAGGTGGAGGAATTTACTTTTTCTCCAAATAATGTACCCCAAAAACATCTAAACAAAATTCAGTGTCTTATTTGAGTAGTGGAACAACCCGGGTGTAGAAAGCCTGGATTAATTGCTGTAAAATGAAAAAGAAAACTTGAAGAAGGCGCCACTAAAATTTTTTGGAGGTGCATTTCTGTGTTGGGAGCTGACCACAGAATGCTGCCGTCTTCTTGCCTTCCCATTTGCTCCTGCTGTCAAGCCCTGTTAACCCAGAGGTGTCTTGTTTCCCTGACACCCCTCCCACTGTTCCCTGAAAAAGGGACTATATACCCTGAATTTCTTTCCTACCTCATCCTGCCCCTTCCGTCTATTTTGGGGACACTCATTATTAGTGTAATTTTTACTGTGTGTATTTCCAAAATTTGCCTTTTTAAGAAATGTTAGGCTACACAATGGGGTTGGAGTTTTTACTAGTTGGCAGAGGAAGGGAAAAGCATTTGATTAGGTACAACTGAATAGTGCTTGTAATTTTTTTTTACCAAATATGCAAAAGAACACAAGTTGTCCTGTGAGTATCGCAGCTTATTGAGTTTGATTTCCTACAGATTTGTATCCCGTTTCCTTCCCTCACTCCCACACAATAGTTCTGTCTCCCTCTGTAAACCCTCTGACATCTGTCAGGCAAGAAATAACACATACCCTGGCTAATCTGGATCCATGCATATGCAGATTGGGCAGCTGGCTACTACCAAGCCACATAACATATCACATCCGAGTTCTTCCTGCTCTCTTTTCTATGGGGTTTTCATGCTGAGTCTCTCTCCACTTCCCAGCTGCAGGTTTAAAAAAAATTCAGTTAATTGTCTCCAAGACTTCTGCTTCTCTTTTAAATTGTAGTTAAATTGCCTAACAGACTAAAAAGCTATAAAGGAGACTGACTGGCAGAAAAGTGGAGAACCAAAAGGCCAGAGGCTCCATTTCCTTGGCAAACCAGCTTGAAAAATTTCATTTAAATCATTCTCTTTAAGGATAATACAGTATTTTGCTTTACTCTCCTATGGCACAAACAGAAAATGTGAAAGGCTGAATCCCAAATCATCTGCAGAAGATGGCATCCATGTCCCTTTATGCCAGGTTATAGTCACTTTTCTCTGTACCAGGAACCAAGCTTCAGCCTCTCCAGGGAACAGCAGTTGTTTTAGGTAGTGATTTCTCTTCTTCATTTCTCTTCTTCAGCCAGTTCAGACTGGCTGAGGTGTCAGTGAGGCAGGACCTGATTCTTCGGTGATGATCCCTGTCACCAGGCCAGAGAACCATAAACTGGTATCAATTTGGTAGCGTTGGTGTCTATGTCAGTATTGAAAACAAATGTTGGACAGCACTGGCAGGGAGGTCAAGTGTAGATCATGCCAGTTGTTTGAAAACAGAAGCACCTGGATTCTCTTTCCTTCTTTGCCTACTGCAGGTTTGAAGTAGCATCCTGAGCTAGTGCCTAACTCTTCAAGTTGTTCTGGCTTTTATACTGAAACCCAGAGCATAATTCTTGCTTGTCTTTTAGCCTAATTTGCTGAGACAGTCATGGACTAGAAGTTTTGGATGGCTTTCTTGCTATGTCTTAGTAAGGATTAAAGTGCAATACATTTAGCTGTGAAGACTCTCCAAAAAGCATCTAGAGAACACATGAAACCTACATATAGGTTTCCTTCAAAGGCTCTAATTTTTCCAAATACAAGCAAATTTTTAATGGGGAGAACAATAGGTACACCTTTTACTCCCAACAAATTGTCTCAGACAAGCATCAACTGCCTGCCTGAAAGCTTACATCATTGAACTGTTTTTAAACCATTAGACCTATTTGACATATAAAAACATATTTTTACTAGCATTCTCTTCAGAAATGATCTGCCAGTTTTGACTGAAACATAGAAAAAATATTTTGACTCTCCAGCATGGAAATTTGTAATTATATAGAGTTTAGCAAAGTTACTTTAATGAAACTACTACCATAATATTGAGGTGTGACACACAGAGCAGCCAGCTTTACATGTATAAAGGGCTGGTGGTATAACAAAAATCTTTGAATCTTACAATGTATTTTGCAGAAGCTGAGGCTCATCTGACACTCCTACACAAAATTCATCCTGCAATGAGACAGTCCTCAGATTTCATACTGACTACAGAAATTATGATTTCATAACCTAAATATCATAAGAGAAGGAAAAAAATGGCAGGGATAATCAGAACCAGTGCTGAGATTTTCCCTTATGTTTGTACACCTAAATTTAAAATATTTCTTTAAAAATTTAGAGGATCTGAAAAATGCCCTTATTGTTCATAAGATTATTAATCTTACACTTTAAATGTGTTTGACTGTATTTTTTCAACTTCATTTTCCTATCTGGAATAAATAAAGGGAAAGATAAACAAAGTATTGGGGGAGAATTAAGGGGTATTGCAGCTTCACTGGAAAACTGGAGAGGCTTTGACATGGAGGCTTCATTATCACTTCCACTCCTTCCCTGTAGGGATTCATTAAAATGTCAGCCGTGTGAAGGTATACCCGTAAATATATAAATAATACATAATAATTCCATTTGCAGATTCCACTCGGGAATACTAGCCCCCAAACCATTTTAGTCTTGCTTATACCAGGAAAAATCATAAGCATTATTTTGCTTTGGTATGACTCCGCTGGTAATAATAATGTTGGTGCTGCAATACAAAGTGGACACATGGCTTTTCCTTCAGTATCCTCACACAGAGCTAACATCCTGTGGTTTGGGAGCCCTGTGGACTTTGTTGCCTTCTGCATCACAAAGTTAAGAGTTGTAGTCTTGAAAGAGCACTAGCTCAGTTAGATGTAATGGTGATCTCCAGCTGATTATCCCTGCATGTTTGGACTGGGCAGATGAACTCTCACTTTAGGTCAGCCCACAACCAGGTACAAGAAGGCACCGTTGTTAAGAAAGTACAGTTATATGTTTGTGCAGGCCATCTTAGTTATGGTATTGCCCAAAACTTGTGTGCCTAGCTTTGCCCAGATTATGAGAACACGGCTAATTATGTATGTTCCATATATGTTTATCAGGATCCTTTTATCTTGGTCTGCTTTGCATTTGGGCAAAGGTGAGAGAGCTTGGTCTGGCTGCAGAGAGGTATCACCTGATAGATGACTGCATCTCTCAGGATAACAGTGCTAGCTAGTATGGAGAAAACATTAACAACCTGGGGACAGCTGCTTGGCAGTCTGTGTGAAAGGGGTGGGTGGTCTCAGCCTTGCTCATGGCAGCCAATTGCCTGATAAAAACTCCCTTGCATTAATCAACACCCAAGCCAGCAATCAAGAGAGTTTAGGAGCTGAATCATAGAATTGTTTTGGTTGGAAGGGACCTTAAAGATCATTTAGTTCCAGCACTTCTGACATGGACAGTGACACCTTCCACTACACCAGGTTATTCAAGCACTGTCAAAACTGATCTTCACTGTTTCTTCCTAATACCTAATCTAAATCTACCCTCTTTCATTTTTAAGCCATTTACCCTTGTCCTATCACTACATGCCCTTGTAAAAAGTCCCTCTCCATCTTCCTTGGAAGGTGCTATGAAGTCTTCCAGGAACCTTCTATTCTCCAGGCAAAACAACCCCAACTCTCTCAGCCTGTTTCCATAGGAGACATGCTTCATCTTTCTGATAATCTTCATGAGCTCCTGGAGAATTGCTCCAACAGGGCCATGTCCATCTTACATTGGGTGTCCTGGAGCTGGACACAGTACTCCATGTGGGATCTCACGAGAGCAGAGGGGCAGAATCACCTCCCAAGTCCTTCTCCACAAGGCTGCTTTCAGAACATAGAGAACATAGAGACTGGATTACCCTCCTGGCCTTCCCAATGGCTCTCAAAGAATAGGACTGAAGGCAAAATGCATGGACAACACCTTGGGAGACTTTGCCTAACACAGTCTCTATACAACCCATTCCATGGGATTACAGTCTCCAGGGCTGTCCAGTCAGTACTTTATAAAAGCAGTAAGTTGCCTTTTAAAAGATGCTAAAAGAATCTTAAGGAAAAAAATACATAATTACTATAAATGCAAGTTTTCCATTGGGTCATACGTCTTCATTTAACATAGTGATTTAGTGATTCCTAAAGGAAATGATAATAGTCCTTTGTTCTTAAACAAATAAGTTGTGTTCTTTATCCTCAGAAAAAGCTGATAATATGATAGGTGTAGCTCTAAGGAATAATTATACTAAATGGCCGTGGATACCTCAAAAGACAGAATACATCTATTATGCAGAATTCCCTACAGAAATCTTAGAAATCTTATATGCATTGATTGCTAGTTAGCATTAGAAAGACTTTTGCAAGTTGACTTTACCAAAGCAGCAACTATTTGCATTAGCAAACAGGCAACATCAGCCAGCTGATAAGAATACAGTGGAGTAATGCAATTAATACAGCTATGTCTGTTAATTAGTGTTTGCTGACTGTCAAAAGAAGATACTGTTAGGAGACAAACTTATTTTCCTGATTAAAGAGTAGGGCCCATCTTATTGAATTGAGCTGGACCCACTTTTGATCTAATTAAAGCTAGCAGAGTACTGCATGCTGGAAACTTATGCCACTCTGACATAACATTTGCATATTCATAAGTGAGATAGATTGATATTTTGCAATTAACATGGACCAATGAGAATAAAGCCTAATTAGTAAACATGCTCTCTTTATTAACTTTCAGGTCAGGCCTTTGTCGTAGTATAAAGTAATAATGGAACAGGAAGTCCTTTTTAAAAAAGGACCTTATGTCATATATCATTCTTTCTTTCTCACTCAAGCTCCACCTACTTGTTGCTCCACTACTGCTCAGAACCATTTAGTTCATGACTAGGATGGTGCTAAGGAGAAGGAAATGTATGAGAGTGAAGAAGAAATATGAGGTCAAAATACAAGTGGAAACGTTGGTAGATACAAGACTCAGCTAAAGACAAGTTCATTAAAATGTGCTCTTTTTTTCTGATTTGAGTTTGCTGATTTCAAGTCAAATCTTCAGGTTTGGAATTTTGTCCCAGATCCTCAAACGACAAAAATGAGACTATTACAAGAAGATGCAATGTGTATGCCAGAAACTGGAGTATGGGAAAAGGGGGCAGGGGGCAAGAGGTTAAGGAGCTTGCACAGTTCTGCAAAACATAGAAATTGTTAGATTTATATATAAATTATATTTTTATATATAAACAGTAATTTTAAAGATCAGATTGTAGAATAATGATCTGCTCATAATCAGCTGGCAAAATACTTAAAAAGCAAAGTTTAGCTCTGCACAGAGTGTACCACATGTTTTCCAGAAGTGTCACATTCCTTACTAGTGTCCTCATTATGATTAAGTAAAATTGATTCTGTATGTCAGTATTTACAAATTCACTGATTCTAGCCTTCATTTTTTCTCCGTTTAAAATACAGAAGGATAAGGCATTTAACTAGATGTATCACATCAGAAAATGGCTCACAAACAAATATTATGCAGTATAAACTCCCATTAACTAATAATGTAGTTGACATTGATTGAAAGTGATTAACTCTAGTGCTCTTTTTCATGTTGTTAGTTAAAATAAATACCAGTCTATAAGGGGAAAAGTTGGCATCTTCTCATTTTGCAAATGGAATGAACAAAGCTGAATTCTTCCTCATATTGAGTTAAACTAAAGGATTAGTAGATGCATTAGGGAGACAGAGGAATCCAGGTAAAGCAATAATAGTCAATGAGGCAGTCTCAATCATTCACCTTTCCTACTTAAAAGAGGTTAGTTACCTAATGATAAAATTTCATGGTCAATTTGGAATATGTAATTAAATCTGATTGTAAACCTACTGCAATTTCTCTCTTCTTTAGAGGTCAGCACAGCAGTATAATTCCTGAACCCTGTCCATGAGCATTTTCTTATAACTGGCACCAAATATTGTTTTGGAGGAGATATCTCTTTTCCCTAGCCTTCAGTCCAGCAGCTTGTTTCCATGTGAGAGTTGATAACTCAGTCACACAGGTACCCATCCCTAGATGTCAGTTGTGACAGGAGCCCAGACGCCCATCACAGCTGCCCCGTGGGAGTTTGGTGCTAGTTTTGCTGGTCTTTCACCACTTGCCTGTCTACAGGGGGCTGGTCATGAGCATGCCTGAATATGGGGGCCCAGCTTAGTGACGTGCTGTCAGTGCTCCCACAAGGTGCAGTCAGGCATTTCTTGGAGTGGTTGCAGTATCAGTACCTGCACTGCATCCACAGGGTGCCACGTGGGTGGAAACCCTCAGGCTGTGGTGAGAGCTGTATGTGTAGTCCAGCTCCACCAACCCTCTTCCCATTTACCAGTTTCCTGCTTCCTGCTTCACCTTCTCACTGCCAGATGTGCCTATCAGTAAGACAAATTTAGGACTGCTGTGTTCCCAAAATTCTCGAGAGAGGGCAATAATCTTGTTTGCTTTTCTTGTCTTCGGAGCAGGATACCAGGAGTGATGACTGGTGATGCACCAGACCTCCCCAATGCTCCTTTGCAGCACAGCATTTTCCCAAACAGCTTTCTCCTTTTTCCACCATTTCTGCACCAAAGCTTCTTCTTTCTGACCCAGCTGCAGGGATGGAGGAATCAGGTATATACTGTAGATGTCCAGTCTTCCTTCTGCCTCCTGCTACCACTGTCCCTGCAGTGCTGACCCTGTCTGCAGGAGCTCCTACTCCTGTAACTGCAGTTCTACCCACTCCCTCACTGGCTTTTGGCAAAGAAAAAGAAAAACTTCTGTACTGGCAGGGACAAAAAAAGTGTCCTGAATATTGTTTGCAGTCAGGAGAAATGTATTATGACAGGACCACAAGAGCAGAAAATGAGGATGCTTCATGAAAAAAAAAGCAGTAGCCTACGATGAACTATAAATGGTAAAGTTAAGGCAAATAGTGATTATCAGCATAATGGCACTGTTGCAAAGGCTAGAAGGGGGATATCCTACCCTCTGGAAAAGCATAGAGTTAGCTAGAGGTAGGGTAAGATGGAATCTTATGAGGCTGAAAACAAAATTTATGACAATTTCCTGCATCTTGGAAGTGTCCTCTAAAGAGAAACTGACCTGGAAACTTACCTCAGTCTGGACTCTTAAAGAAAGTGGCCTGTTCTTTGGAGGAGTGCAATTGGGTATATTTTTCTCAGACCTTGCATGAAGCTAAGAGGAAGAACATCTGACTTGTGGATGATGATAGGCTGTAGGTATGAACAAGGCATCTGATTGTTCTGCCTTGGCAATACTGAGGCACTTGTGAGAAATGTAATTGTGAAAAACGACAGAGACTGTGTTTTCTAGTATTTCCAATGCTAGCTAATATCTCAAATGAGATTTTCAGAGATGTAAGTTTAAGTGTGCTTTAAATACCCAAGTCGTTTTCTGTGGCTAGCAGTTAGGTTTAAGGCAATTTATTTAAAAGTCTTTCTTTTATTACCAAGCCCTACATCTTCCAGGCACCCATCTGAAAAATCACAGTTTGAAGCCTAAATCATTTACTATAGCCACTATTCTTTCAAAATGTCTTAGGCGCTCAGATGAATGGCTCAGTGTTAAAACTTGATAAATTCAGATTAGTGAGGAATTATAATTATCTAATATCAAAAGCATTTGACCACTGGAAGAACTTATTAAGACCTGCTTTTAATTCACCATCTCAAGTAGCTTTTGATTCAAGATTAGATTTTCAGAAAAGGAAATGCTCTAGTTCAAACAAGTATTAAATATAAGAAATCAGTATTGTCTGTACTCTTGTTATATCACAGCTCAGATTAGCTGCCCACTATAGTCTCCCCTGAAACGTGAAAGTTAATCACTGTCTTAACATAACCTTAAATTGGAGGGGGGAAATGGCATTGATCCCTATTAGCTAAAAAAAAGCAAAACAAAAGAAAACGAACAAAAAAATACTTCCATAGGCCTTCCATGATCCCAAGATCATCTGCATAAGGTGATTAAGAAAGAAGAATATTCTCCTGTGGCCCTAACAACACTAGCCTGGCCCAGAACAAGCAAATGAGCAGTGGGACAGATCATCTGGCTGGCAATGGCAAGTAGAAGAGAGCACAGAGGAGAAGGTACTAAGTGGAAAAAAAGGGATAACAAAGATGATCTGTTAGGTCATCTGTCCTGTTTTGAATGCAAAATAACATAGGAGCTGGGGAGGAGACTGCAGCTACCACAATTTCCCTGTCCTTCTTGAAATGGCTCATTTTCACCAGAGGATAAAAGTAATTTTGTTCCTCCTCCTCAGAAAAGACCTAAAA